>VWZP01006424.1:267109-348892 GCA_013396995.1 Dicaeum eximium
TCCCTGCCACCAGCCACTGCCACCCCTGCCACTGCCACTGCCACCCCAGCCAGCCCTTCCTACCACTGCCATTCCTGCCACTGCCACCAGCCATTCTCACCCCTGCCAGCCCTCCCCTGCCCTCCCCACCGTTCCCACTGGAGCCACCCAGCTCCAGCAGGTCTGTAGGACGTGAGCAGTCCCCCCAGGAGAGCAGGGATGGTTTGAGGAACGTTTAGGACAAGGCATCCTAAATTCCAAACCAGCCACGTATCCCATAATACCCTCACGGATCTGCACAGGAACCAGGCAGCCACACCAAAACCTGTGAGAGCACGGCAGGCTGGGCAGAAACAGCTTCTTATGAATAAATAACTCATCATTTATGAAGTCATGATAAAGCCCAGTTTGGTAAATCTCCTCACTGAGGATGGAAACTGAAACTCAACTGACCCTGACCAAAAAGAGGAACCCACAGCAGGAAATGTTCACTGAGAGGTGAAACAGCCCCAAACCAAACGTGACCCCACGCTCCATTTACCTTCTCATGGGGACTACTGAAAGCTGCAGCACAAGGCTCTTCCCAAATTAGAGAAGGGAATAAAGGGAAAGCTGTGTTGGGTGTGCTGAGGTTTCATCAGGACTTGCTGATAATCCAAGGAAAAATTGGCCAAGGTATCCCTGTCACAGCACCTCAGAGTAACAGCAATGCTCCTCCGTTAGTCCCTAGGCCTCTGCAGCTCAGAAAAGACTTAGGAAAATACCAATAAGTATTTGTAGCAAAACTCTGATGTCAGAGATAGTTTTTGTGTCTTCTGGTTTCACTTTATACCACTGTAAGAACCATTCCAAATGTATAACCAAGAGCCTTTCCCTTGCTAAACTATAACCTGTGTCCATTTGAAGGTTGCCCACCAATTAAATTGATTTCAGGCACCTTCAGGAAGCACTTTACACTGTAACAAAATCAAAACAAGCAATCAAACAAATGCAGCCCAACAAGAAAACCTGCCAAAGGCCTGAAAGTCAAAACCTGTTTGGAAGCCTCCAAAAACAAGGCAGGCTTTCCCCTGTGCCAAAAGAAGTCAGTTTGAACTTGACAGAGGAGTAAAAACATCCCCAGACACCTTGAGGGCAAGGCAGAGATACTGAGGATAAAGAGGGAAGAAGACCAGGACAGGGCATTACAGAAGCCCTTGCTCAGTGGCTCAAGCCATCTAATCATCAAAAGTCTGATTATTTTACCTGCCTTAGGAAAGCATTCTTGACTGGAAGAAGTTTGGAGGATCTTGGGGAAAGAAAAAAATAAACACATTGTCACAGCACTTAACTGTGTCTTGAGGGATAATTCCACTGCCAGAGCTCCAACAGTGGGGACAGGATGGCAGTGCCTGAATCAATTCCAGGCACAGGGCAGGAAGCACTGAGCATCCCTGTGCTCAGTGGGCTGCACCCAGCACCTGTGTCCCACCCTGCAGCCATTAAAAATGCCACCAAAGTCACCTGCACTGGGGAAGCCTCAGTAACTTAACACACTGACCAAAATCCACGCCAAAATTCATGCAGGATTCAGGCAAAATTCAATTGGGACTTTTCATTCAGCACTTTTTTTTCCCCCCAGCACTTTCTAATCTCTGCTTGGTCTGCAATCACAGCAGAAAGAGACAAAACATCCTCCCTTCAGCACTTTGCCTTCAACTCCTAAAACAAAGCTTTAGAGTCATCTCCTTCCAGGAAGGCAAAAATGCAAAAATGCCTTTAACTTTGCACCCATGGCCCATTTGGGCACTGCCAAAACCAGGAAAAAACAGTGACTGGCCAAGGACCTGCAGTGTGAATACTGATAATCAGACAAGGAAGATAATCTCACATTAAAACATTAATGTGAGATGTCTGATCTACAGACATTAAGCTGCTACTTTTCGGTGTTTAACCACCCAGGCAATTGTCAATTTTTAAATTCAACTTGGCAATTTTAAACTGAACTTATAGAAGTCAAGCCTGAAAATTAGTTTTCTCACAAGAAAATCACCATGGTGACCCTAGAGAACACCATCCCAGATAAGTGATGCTAAGAAATGCAGAGCTGCTTTGGAAGTTCCAGCCAAGTGTCCTCCTGTTATGTGCCTATCAACAAAGGAACTGGCAACAGCCCATGGACAGTGATTGCCAAAAGAGAGTTTCAGCTCTCAATCACTAACAGAGAACTTGTGATAAAATCCAACTTAATAATCACCCAGTTATGTAACCCTAAAATCCCGAGCACATCAATAGCAAAAAACCCAAGTATATGCTGGTATTAACAGTTAATTATGCACTTAGGAGAATGCTGATACCAAATACTCTCTTTTGGTTCACATTTGCATTTCAAAGGAGACAAATCACAGTTTTAAATGAGAAAATACATAATTATGCCTTTACCAAAATGCTTTTTCAATAAGACATTCAATAAGTGATGATAATGTACACATGGCAATAAATCCCCCATTTCAAAGTTTATCAGAGAAAGGTGCTGGGAGCCAGGAAAGGTGCCCATCAGGTATTGTTTTATACACCCATTCTGCCAGGGCTCACTGTCACTTGCAGTGGTTCATCAACAAAATCCCTGCTGTATTCCACATGCAGCAGCAATTCTCCTTTTGTGCCAACAATGCCTCAGAAATGAAGATTTTGCTCACGCTGTCATGCAAAGCCTGGCATTTTCTGGAAGTAACTGAGGCACGTCTTCCTCTCATGCCAGTTCAGAAAAATGACTTCCCAATTTTCCTTTTGCTGATGTTCAACTGTGCAGGGGAAGCAGCAGAAGCAAGCACTGTGCATGGGAAAGGGATCTGGGGATGGCAGCAAACAGCTCATCATTGTACAGGAAGACTGGAGCAGCAGCACATTCAGACACCTGCAAGGAACAAACCTCCGTCCTAAAACCCCCACAGAAGTGAGAAGAAACCCTCCCCAAATGCTTGTGGATGTCCCAAAATCATGCTGAGACAATACCAGGGGAGGATAATTATGGTCTGTGCTAAATGTAAAGTCATTGGGCAAGTCTTCATGCTCAAGTCATAAAAACTAACGCTCAGATCCTTTTGAACCCATCACAAGCTGGAAATCTGCCAGAACAGTCACTGGGCCAACTGATGAGCAAGATGAAAATGAGGCATTTGAGAAAGATCAGGAAAGTTAAATAAAATCTTTGCATCAGTGCTCTCTGTAGAGGAGCCCAGTAAGGCTCTGCACCATTCTCCCTTTCCAGTGAACAAGTGTGAGAAATAGTTTCAGATTCGAGTGCAAGTAGAAGAGGGTTTATAAAGAAAAAAAAAATACAGTAAAATGAATAGTAATAAATCACCAAGACCAGATGGCATCCATCCACGAGCTGTAAAGTAACTTAAATAGGGAATTGCTGAACTACTAACTGTGCTGTGCAGCTTATTGCTTAAATTGCCCTCATAAAAGTCGTGGAAGGCGACAAACGTGACTGGTTTCTTAAAATGGGTCTGAGGGTGGGAGGGGAGCACCAGAGACCAGAGGCTACTCAGCCCCATTCTATATTGGGCAGAAGCACTGAGAGAGGAGCAGGAATTGATAAATAAAGATGCTGCAAGGGAAGGAAGTCAGCTCTGGTGCAGGGAGGTCAGGTCTCACAATGTGAAGGGACACTCTGACACAGCACCAGGACCTTCTGCTGGAAATGCTCTGCACATGCCAGGTCTAGCTGCACCCCACAGCCACATGGGCTGAGACCCAGGCAAACACCAGCCCTCTCCTCCTCCTCCTCCTCTCCCCTGCCCTGGTTTCCACACAGAGGAAACTGGGGCATGCAGCTTGGGTTTGGGCTGCAATAAATTCTGTCAGGCAGCCAGCGTGGGTGATTGCTGCTCCAGGACCTGCACACTGCCCTGCACCAGGAGTATGGGAGCATGCAACAGGGCTGGGCTTTAAAGCTATTAAACAGATCTCCTGAAAGCTCCTAAAGAGAGCTGAGGGATAAGGAGGTCATCTCTTTGTGGATTATTAGCAGCTTAAAAACAGGAGAGCAAGAGTAATAACAAATGGACATTTCCAACCAGTGATGGAGGTTACCAGGGAGGCTCACAGAGCTCACTCTGGGGCCTGGGCTGAGAACTGTGCTCAAACATCATGGGAGGAAAATCAGACCTCTGGAGCTGACAGAGCTCGCTGATGACTTCAGACAATGAAACCAGGAGCTGCTGTGAAAGGCTGCTGAAAAACCCTGCAAGTCTGTGTGGCTGGCTGACAAAATGGAAGGTGAAAATCACTGACTGATGCAGACAGTGTCATCATCTCCCACCATGCAAAATAACCAGATTAACAAACATCACACACAAAGAGTCCTAGGTGTAACTTGGGACAGGATTTTTGGGCTTCTGCCTTTTGAAAATGCTTGCTCAGTGTTTGTCAAAAAAAGGCAAAGATGTGAGAGAAGAGTCGAGAACAAGACAGAAATTGTGATTTTGCTGCTGCATCCACTGTGCTCCAAATCCAGCCTGTCAGTCTGGTCTCCTCCCAGAATTAATACAAAGCATGAGAGGAGGAGCTGAGGATGGCCAGGACAGCAGACAGCCAGCAGATATTCAGGGGGAGGCCAGATTGACTCACTGATTCTTCAGCTCACAGGAGAAACAAGAGGACCTGATGGAGATCTAAGTGATAAATGGCATGCATGGGATGAGAAGGATTATACCCACTATTACTGCAAACACAGGAACGAAGTGGCACTCCATCAAATTATCAGCCACCTGCTTTAGAAACATCTCCAACAAACAAATATGCATAATTAAATTGCAGAAGCAACTGCCACAGAACGTTTTAGGTATCAAGATTATAAATGCATTCAAATTCACAGAGAAAGGCACAGGAGGGTTATTGAGCACAACAGTCCAAATGCAACCTCACATTCAGAAAGCACCTGAGTAATTGCTGGAATGAAATGAAGAAGCCCCTTGTCCTGATCTGATTCTTTCTCTGGCCAATTTAAAGGATGACAAACTGTGCTAGAGGGACAGTTCCTGACATTTCCTCATCCTTACAGATCTCCTTTAAACTACTGTATCTCCTGTTTTCTTTTAAAGCTTCACAGTTTGAACCAAAAGGGAGCAGGAGATGGGCTGGGAGCAGGAGCAGGGCTGGGAGCAGGAGATGATGACCTGGGAGCAGGAGCAGGGCCCAGGACAGCCACCAGGGCAGTGTCCCAGGGCTCCCACGGCTTTCCCACGTCCTGTGCACACTGAGGATCCCTGCCACCCCGTGCCTTGGCTCCTGCTGGGTTTCTGTTGGCACTGCTGAGCTTGTAAACGCTTTTTATGCTTCCTGAGGCTCTGAGAGGCTGCCAGCCAATGTCCTGACCTAATGGCTGGGTGGGAGCAGGTACTGGGGTGCTGTCACCAGCAGCAGCTGCCTGAGCACAAAGGAGCATCCCCTGCCCTTCTCTGGAGTTTGGGCCCTGACTCCTGCACTGCAAAGACAGAAACTTTCCAAAGGCTGTGCCTGTTTCTTGCAGACATGAACTGTCAAACCACCTCTTTCCAAAAATGTTGGAGACTTTTCCCTCAAAAGGGCACAGCCAGGGAAATTGTCATTTTAGCCTTTAGTTCTATGATTAATTCACCCAGTAAGGGAGAGAGCAATGGAAGTTGCAACTAACTGCTCTGCCTTCCAGAGCCATGCCTTAGAACTCCTGCTAAGGCTGCTCCCTGTAGTAAAGAGTATTCTGCAGAGTTTCAGCCAGAACCCCTGAAAACAAGCTGGTGTTACAAACCACGGGGCTTTGTACATCCCTTGCTTTGTTCTTGCACCCATTCCAGCCAGCACTACTTTGTTTTCTGCTTTTAATTGTGTATGGTTTTATCCATTTACTGTTCTGGACTTGGATTATCCACACCAGCCTGCCTCAGGTTCAATTAGATTAGAAACTTTTAGCTAAAGTCTTTGGTTAAATCTTAAAGTGAAATTTTCTCTCTCCCTTGAGTTAAATAGATTGGGTTTTTTTTCTTCCAGGGCTTCTGTTACTTTTGCAGGAGGAACCTGAAAAGTCTCAGAGCTTAGGGTTTGAATTAGGGACAGTCTTCTCCCCTGTCTTAAGAAAATCTTCCCCATTAATATCCCTGTTCTCCAGATCCCTAGATCCATTTAAGGTAAGGCTTCCTCAATGACAACAAATGAAGAAAAACCTCCTGGAGTCTCTCACTAATAATCCTTACCTCTCATCTAACCTGATCAAAGGAGGCACATGGGAAAAATATTATGGAATAGTACAGCTGAAGGGTTTTGTTAAGGATACAGCCTTCAAAGCACACACCCAAAAGGCTTAAACTACGATTTCACAGACCACCTTCATTTTGGAATTCTGCAACTTCTTGAATTTGAGTTTGCACAGCCTACAAACATAACTACAGCACCTTTTGAGTGTTATCCCATCTGCAGCAGTCATTCTTTAAGAGTGTTCACCCTCAATAGGAATTATGTGGTGTCATGTGTATGGCAGTCTGCTAAAGATTTACTGTGGATTAAAACCAAGGCTGCAGATACAGAATATTGGTTTTGATCACAGCTACTACATCACAAAAGAAATGGATTAAAAAAGTGCACATGTCATAACTTACATGAACACAACACAAACCTCTCTGTTTTATGCCTCTTTTCAGGCCTTTCTGTGACAGGCTGAGCAGCCACGTTCTTACCCCTCAGTTAAAACCTTGGTGTCCAGTTAAGCCCAATTAAATCAATGGAATATATGCCTGAACCATCAAGACAAACAGCACACTTAATTAGATAGGTAGCATGACTAAATGAAAGCAGACAAATATTTCCAGTCTTCCACCAGCCTAACAGTAAATCCAACCACATATGAGTAGGGAGGCATTTTGCACTGCATTTATACAACCAAAGCTGCACTTAACAGCTATTCACAATTCTGATCCCCATTTGTTACTGGCCTTGTTTACAGGCCTTCAGAACCAGAAAGAAAACAAGATCATGTATCATGGCCCTCCAGAAATGTTACAACTTCCTTTTATTCACAGGAGTTAAGAGTAAACGGAAAATTCATTTAACATAAAACAAAGCCACATAATTCCACTAATGCCAACCTCTACTTTCACTCATTTTTAACTGTTCATTGAAGAAAATGCTGAACCCTCTGGGGCACCAAGGGCCTGGTCAAGGATTTTGCTTGTTTTTTCTTGTACAGAAATAGGAAATTACCTCTCCAGACACAATATGAAGAAATACCAAGAAAATCTTGGCCAGGTGATAGCAGAAATGTAGCTCTCTCAAACTTGTACAAGGAAAGGCATTGTAAAGCATCCCCTTTGATTCTACATCAATTAATAAATGCCCTAAAATGCCAAGGACAGTAAAACACTCAAAGTTTCACCAATTAAACCTCAGGGAGGTCTAATAAACTCTGTGGCACAGAAACAAAGGCCAGTGCTTATAATTACACAGCACATTTCACAGCTCATGGTACTCAAAAAGTAAAGGTAACAGCAGCCTTGAGCAATTCCAGAGCAAAGCTTCACAGACTTCATGAACAGGAACATGTACTGTATTCTGTATTACAGGAATGGTTTCTCACTGAGCTGTACTGGTTGGCTTGTACCATTCTCACCAGTAATCTCTGGCCTCACCTCAACCCTGGGAAAAGCTCTGCACCTCTCAACTCAGGATCACAAAACTCTGGCTGGGGAGAGACTCTGGAGGTTTCAAGTCCAACCCCCTGCTCCCTGCAGAGCTAATCCTGACACTGGAGCAGGCTGCCTGGGACTTAGCCCAGGGGAGGCTTGGACATCCCCTGGGACATGGGCTGCAGGGTCTGTGACTGTCCAGGGCTTGGACATCATCCTCTGGCACAGAGGCTCCAGGGTCTCTCTCCTGCTCAGGTGGCTCACCATCTCCTGAGGAAATGCCTTCTCTGCTGCCCAGGAGGCAGAGGCTGTTCCAAGCTTGGGAGCACAAACTCTCCTTCTCCCCCTGAGCACCTCCATGAAGAGCCAGCCTCCATCTGTTCTAGAGCTCTTTGGGAAGCTGAAGGGTACAATTAAATCCACACTGCACCTTCAGCTCCCTCACTGCCCCAGTCAGCCCTGACCACCCTGGCCAACCTCCACTGGCTCTCTGCAGCTTCCTAACAACTTTATTTTACCAGAGAGCCCCAAACTCAGACTCCAAATGCAGTCTCAACCACCATTCTGAGTGGCACCGTGAGAAACTGGAACAAATGCCTGCTGTGAGCCCAGTGAGTGTGAAACACCAGCAAAGTGTGAAAGAAACCCTTCCCATTCCAGAGAGGTGCCCATTACTGTTTCAGAGGCAACACTGAATCTCCTACTCTTTTACCTCCAAGGAAATTCCTTGCCCTGATTAGCTACTTCAAAAGGCCCTGTCCCCTTCCCACATCTCCTGGCAATTTTTTTTTCTCTATTTATAAGCAATTGCCTTCTCTCTGCAATGAGAATATTGCCAAATACACAGGAGACCAGACCACTATCTCAATTACATATCTGGTTTGGGATGTTTAAATTTTGTACTCGTTTCTCCAACTGGATCCTCACCTCAACCTCAATATAATTCTAGAGGCACCTGTCTTCAAGGCTTGCAGGATAAAACTCAATTGATCACAAATATCCGAAGTTGCTTCCAGCTGCAGTATAACAAGAGCAAGCAGTGCACACATTTTTATTTGCAAGCAGGATTGATTTCTCTGTCCAATAAATTCTGACCCCCTGACTGACTTTCTTGAGATGAGGGAAAGCTGCTTTTGTGTTTGAACTGTTAGTCTGCATTCCCCCAGGAGAACTAAACTCTTCAAAGTTCACATTTTCACTTACCTCTAGCTACAGATACTTTTTTTTCCCTGTGACAATTCTCTAATGTTCAAGCCATAATGGAGATGCTTTCAACAAGGAAAATGGCTGACACTACATTTTCAGCCACATGAAGTAAATCACGAATTCCTTCTCTTAAAAAAAAAAACCCAAACCAAACAATCCTTCTTTGATATTGCTCACTGCTTTGGGACCCATCTTATACTCATTAATTATTTAGGGATTCCTAAATCAAAGACAGACTATTAAGATGGACAGCGACAAAGCAATCTTTTCCAAGAAAAAGATTTCAGAATGCATCAGGAGATTAAGTGCTAAGTTATTTTTTTGTTAATTATTCCTGTTGTTTTTTCCCCCCCCAAGTACAGCCATATCCTACTGATTATGTCTCCTTTCTACCTCTAGAAAAAACCCCCCAAACCTTCTGGGATAAGCAAATGATGCAAGCCCCATTTGACTGCCTGTGCATTCACTCAGATTTTTGACTTTACTGTCTTGTAATAAACACTAGGAGAATGGAACAGAAATTAAATTATAGTCATCAAAAGCAAAGCACTAAACACACACAAACATAAAATATGAAGGAACACATACTCAGATGGAATGGTTGATTCTTCTTTTTGTCTGAATGCATCATAAAAGAAGTTATGTTTCATTACTGAAAAAAACATTTTGGCTTCTTTCACGGTCGCAAAGAAGGGTAATTAAGACTGTCAAGAAAACACATTGAACAGCTGTATATTGTTAACAAAAGCACCATTATATGACTGCTCTGAAAAACCCCAGTAATTTAAACATTCACATTTCCTAGAAGTTGGATATTTTTCCAAGCTCCAGTAGATACCAAAAAATGTTCTTTTCTATAAATTGTGGTTGTGTATCAGTCACATTTCAAACCAGAGGGATGGTCCCAGTTTGAGAACACATCCCCATACATGAGGAGAAGTGGACAGCAGTAATCAAAGCTTTGGCAATTGGAATGTGAGTCACTGAAAAAAATTAAAACTTCAGCTGCTTTTTAAGCCAGAATTAGCTGGAATTTTCTTAGACTGCAAGTGTGCCTGAAAAACCAAATAAAGACAAAAGGGCCATTAAGGAATACTTACTCATCAAAGATCAGGTCTGGAGCAAAGTAGAGGAACTGGCTGTTTGTGTGTTTGTACGACCTCCAGCTCAAGGCAAACGATGACAGACACATCCACGAATACTGAATTAGGGTAATTTGGTCCTCGAGAGGCAAGTTTCTAAATCCTAGAGATCAAACCAGAAAATACCCATGAGCTACAAGGGCTGGTCAAACCATCCCCAAACACATTGCTTGCTGCTTTTCCAGCTTTCACAAACAAGAGGAACACTCCCAGTTCGGAAAAAATAAAACTGCAATTTTTCATTCCAGCGACAGAATATGTTTTCTTCTTAAGAGGCTATTACTGAAAATGAAAGCTTTTTAAATATCAATCACAGACATTGAAACAAACATGACATAAAATAAGAGAAAAAAACCCAACTACCTTCTCTCAGAGGTTCATCTCACACCCCCCAGTTGCCGGTTTTCTGGCAGCCCATGGATTAAAGACGCAATTTGTCAAGCAAATAGTTCTTTGAGCTAAAAGGAAACAGCAAAGTGACATCCCAGCAGATGCCTCCCGGTCCTACCTGGAAGTATCTTTGCCCACTTGACCACCTGGATCATCTGCTTGCCGGCCAGGCGGTTCAGGGTGGAGAGCAGGTACTCGGCCGTGTCCGGCTTGGAGCTGTCGTAGCCCGCGTACACGATCTCGGGCTCGATGCTTTCGAGGATCTTCACGGGAGAGGGGGTGAGTGCTGGTGAGATGGCAGACATGTGGGGCACGAGGGCGGTGTTGACGGAGGGCTCGGTGACGGGCGCGATGTACGTGGTGCCCTCCTCGGGGCTCTGCGGGGGCGGCTGCTGCCGCTGCTGCGGCTGCTCCTCGTGCAGCCCTTTCAACTTCCCCAGCTTCTTGGACTTGCGGGCTGTGGGGGTGAGCAAGGTGAGAGCCAAGTCAGAGCAGAAAGCCAGCAAAACCCTGGGCTTTATACAGGGAATCACAGCCAAAGTATAACCTCCAAATTGTTAAGTGAAACAGGCGCAGGACCTTCAGAAATACCTCACTGCCTGCAGCATCGTCACTCTGGACAGAGGACCCAAAGACATCCCTAAGCTCATTTTCACTGCTTTCCTGATGTCTTTATACATGACAGAATGTCCAGTATCAGCCTCCATACAGACACGAACAAAGCATCCTAGTTACTGTGGTCAATGCCAAGGAAACATTTCAGAACTGTAACCACTCATCACCTACAAGACTGCAATTCATGTTCTCCATTTCCCTGCTCATCGACAGAAATCTGTACACTACCCGCAGGCCCAGAGCCCTCCTAAGCTTCTGCCTCAACCTGAAATGTAGTCAATCCATTTTGAGCAGCCCAAGTTAGTCAAGCCCCCTTGCTTTTGCTGCTTTGATACGTCCCTAACAGCATTACCCCTTTCGCTTGAATATTTAAAGCTTAAATATTTACCCACTTAAAGAAGTTAAAAACTGACCCTCATGTAAGCTGAGCATGCCATGGCACTGCCTCCTGTGCAGCTTTCAAAGCTTGCTCTGATTTCTCTGTCCAATAAATTCTGACGCTTCCTCCTGCTCCTCTTATTTAACTCCCCAGTGAGACCCCCAGAACCCCCTCGTTACTCTTCTACAAACCAATGTTTTAAGGAAACCCCCTCAAGAGCAGAGCTGCTGCTCCCCTCAGACCATTTCTGGTGACAGCACCATCAATGTTTCCCCATTTCCATCAATGTTTCCCCATTTCCATCAATGTTCCACCCTCTCCTTGGCTTTGGGGTGCCTGCCCAGAGCCAGGGCTGGGAGTGAGCGAGGCAGGAACAGACGCCCAGGGGCCAGGACAATGCACACCCACGTGCAACAATAGCCTGTTGTTTCCAACACTTCCTTGCCAGGACAGCACCTTGGACTCAGAGGAGATGGTTCATCCCAAGATTCAACAGAAAAAAATATTGGTGAGGCTAAACACGAGGCAGTGCTACAGAAAACAGGGATGTTACTGCTCAAACACAAGATCTTGGAGGTGCCCAAAGAGATGCTCCTCGACTACAGTGTTCAAAAGAGAAAAATAAAATTCACTGCTACTGCAGCACGTCCTGCACGGAGCCAAAATCCCAGCCTCAGTTTGTAGCTGTTCCCATCACACCATGAAGGATCCTCCTGGCTGATCTCAGCCAACAACCCTCAGGTAGCCTACAGAGAACTTCAGAGATCTTTGTTTAACTTTTATCACTTTCCCTTCTGAGAGCTGGAGGAAATTAGATGAAGGAAATTAATTTTATTGATTCACTTCAGGATGTATGTCTGCTTTCCAGAATTTCTTATTTCCTCCATGCCTGCAGACATACAGACCAAGTGAGGCAAGTTGAATTTTTTAATAAAATATGCAAATAAAAATGTACTGCTCCCAATAAAATTTAAAGTTCTTTTGTTCAGCTAACCCCATCTACTTAAAAACCTCCTAATTATCAAAAGCATTAGCACAGGCTATATAGGAAAAGCTGTCCATCTGAAGTTATAAGGAAGAGGTGAGACAAGTATCTGTCAGAAAAGGTTTCACTGCAGCTTATTCTGTCTCAAGACACAAGAATTGTGAGAAGATCCTTCTAAAAGTCTGTTCAAATCAAAGTCTTTCTTACTTTTCTATTACAGAATTCTTAAAAAAGCTCATTCAAACAATGAAGCACAACCGAAGGATTTTTTTTATCCCCTGGTACATCAAGTTATGTGGAAGCAACATCCATTTTTCAAGATGTCATTTCCAACTCTAGTACCCAAAAACCCATTTCACAAAGCAGCAGCTCATCATTTTGTTAAATAAGCATTTTCCTCACTCTGCAAAATAAAGCAGAAGAATTCTGGGCAAGGCAGCCCTGGGAAGTTCAGCCCTGAAAGGGAAATGAAAATGCAGTTGTTCCCCACGTGGTGCAGTTGCACCTACAGGAGGATGTCCTGGTGAAATCACTGTGAGCACTAAATATGGTTTGCATTTATCTTAGAAAGGCCAAGCTGGACTTCCAGATTTTTCACAAAATAAATCCCAAAAGCAAAGCAACGATGAGCAAGCTCAGCTGAATGTCTGATAATGAGTTAATGGAGCCACTGGACACTGAAAACAGACTTTAAAAACAAGCCTGAAGAGATAGAGATTAGTGTTTGCTGCTATTATTCATTAAGTTTTTCAGGCACTATTTTTTTTTCCTGTTAGCAAAACAGGACTAAAAATAAAGAAAGTTACACGTTTTTCATGTTTTACAGAGGCAAAAAAATGCATTTGCACCACAACTACACCAGAATAAAAAAAGTGTTGGTTTACCACCTCCCTCAAGTATCTTGCAGCACAGATAACTGATCACATACTTAAGACATAAGTTTGTATGTTCTATTCTCCAAGAGTTTTTTATCAAAAGAAAAAAAGGTAACATTCTTCCACGTATAAAACTGGCATAAAAATGTGTTTTAGTTTCATTTTCTTCCATTATAATGCCTTTAAAATGAAGCTGAGAAAAAACATTACTGCTTGACAGTCATGTTTACAGTGAAGAAAACTGTATTTTTCATTTGGCTCCATGCCAGTGCTGTAGCTCAACTGGTTTGGTAACTCCCACAGAAACCAACAAGCAAAGATTAAATACAAACTGAGCAGTACACACTCTTTAAAAGCTGCTTTTCACTTTTGCCCTCTCCACAAAACCGACTGAGCCAGCCCTGAAATGGGGAGTGAAAGCCATGCTCAATGGCTGGGGTTGGGACAGGAGTTTCATCCAAATGGCTGTGCAGCAGTGGGATAGACCCCCATAAATATTGTTATTTAATTCAGCAGATTTCTGAGAGAGTAGTATCCTGTTTGTAGAGTTGTACTAGTGTTCAGATTCAGAAGATGAACAATGTAAAATGCTCTGCAGGTTCACGCTCGCTTCCAGTGCTCTGAAAGTAAAAAAGGAAGCTAAATCTAAAGTTTAGAAAATTAGCTGTAGTTCTACGTAGGGTGAATCACAAGACCTGTGATGACAATCCCCTGGAATCTAAATTTTTTTTTTTAAAAGATGATATTCAGATCTTGCCTTGATGTCCATCAGAAAATCATTTATTGTTTGCATACCTGAAGTCATCATTTAAATGACAAAGATCTTCATTTAATCACATCCATAAAGCTCTGCCAGAGCCAGGACCCAGCTTATCCTGACCCAACAGATCTTTATTATATTCTGTGCATGTTTGAATCCTTGGGGGATATCAAAAGCACATTATAAAAACTTATGCTACCTCTAGTGTAAAGCAGAGAACTTTAGTGGGGGGAGAGGGGAAACCAGAATGGACACAGCAGAGGACAAAAAAAGTGGTGGAGGTCTAAAAAAGATGTAAAGGAGAAGAGAATGCAGCAATTGGAGTAAATACACAAAACATAAAATACAAGGTGTGTGGGGTGGTGCAAATCACTATATGCCCTTCAAAGAAGGTATAATTTGGGATTATTTCTGAGTGTGTGCTGTACCACCAGAGGTCTAGGAGACAGTGTGCTGCAAACAAACCCAGCGTGGCCAGGTGTGACTGTGCCCAGCCAGGAGCAGGTGATAGCTGAGCTCAGGTGTGCAGCTCGGGCACTGCCCCTCAGGGGAGGAGCCCAAGGGTCATGGACATTTTATAAGTTTCTTATATGCAAACTTACTGAGTTTTTCCTTCCATGGGAAAGCTCATTTCTAAGCAAGTTTCTATAAAAACAAATCTGTGTGTGTGGTTCAAAGACACAGCTGTTCTGTCTCCCACAGAGGAGATGAGAGCTGTCTCTCTTTCTCGACCTATGAGGTGGACAATTCTTATTTTGGAATTCTCAGCATTCCAGCAGTCTTGTGCTGACCATGAAGAGGAAAGCATGTTAGCTCTGAACATGGGCACCTATAGCCCAAATCCTTCTGAACAATGGAGTCATTTTTATAAATAATATCAGCCTTCCGATATTGGAGTCAGAGAGTCCTGACTCATCACCCCACTCGAGAAGCAATCACAACAGCCAAGGGTTTGAAATGCAGGTGTCCTCTGACCTGGGCTGGGCACAAGGGTTTGAAATGCAGGTGTCCTCTGACCTGGGCTGGGCACAAGGGTTTGAGATGCAGGTGTTGCCTGGGCTGGGCACAAGGGTTTGAGATGCAGGTGTTGCCTGGCCAGAGGCAGCACAGTCCCACGTGGCCTCACTGGGTGAGCAGGGCAGCCCTCAAGCATTTGGCACAGGGTGAGATGCCAAAGCTGCATCTCAAACCCTTGGGCTCCTCCACTGAGCTCCACACCTGAGCTGCCACCATCACCTCCCTCCCACCCCCACAGCTACCAGCTTTCTCCCTTCCACCCCTGCCAAACCCTTCAGGGCTTCCCTGCACCCCTGCCCCTGCTCTCCAAAAACAACCCCCAGCACCCCTCTGCTGCCCCACAGCCACCAGAGCTGCCAACTCTCCCCTCCAGGCAGCTCTGGTTCAAGGTGGATTGCTCTCTGAGCCCTCACCCAGCACCTCCACCTCTGTGCAGATAAATGCTCCTCCACAATGCCACCCTTCCCTCCTCTCAGTCTCCTCATCACTTTGCCTGGTGACTTTGCCTAGCTTGTTTCAACGAGCTGACATCTGTTCTCATTAGCTGCTTTACTGCTACCACAAATAGTGCTTTCCCTTCCCCCAAATCTGTTGTATCTTGACATGAAAATTTTGAGCTATCTTGGTACAGACGTTTTTTTCACTTGGTTGTCTAGCACAATGGGAATGAGATTTTCCTGAGAAATTTCTAGACAATAATACAGACTTCATACACACACACACACATGTGCCTGGGAATGCATGGAATCAAGTGAAAAGCAGTAATGCAAATGAGATCTTACAGCATTATCCCATTTTCCCTACAAAGTGCACTGAGGCATGCTTCTTCTCTTCCAGAAACACAGAAGGGACAAGCAAGACAGGACCCTAAAGCTTCCATAAAACCCATCACCCACTTTGGAAGCAAACCTCTGATTTTCAGGTAGCTCCAGAAGATGAAGAAGCTCTGAATGTGACCCCAAGTCAGAACACAGAATATCCTGAGCTGGAGGACGCCCACAGGGATCCATGAGCCTGCTGGGCCATGTGTGAGAGGAAGGATCAGGGACAAACCTGGGATGAGTCACTGCTTTAACTGGAGAGACCAAGGGGAGGAAGCAAAGAAAAGCAACCACTGAAGTAGGGACAACTTGTACAGGGACTGAAAAGGGGAGCACAGAATTACTTTATCATGTAGGACACGCTGCCAAAAAGACTCGACTCCTGCAAATCAGAGCCCTTTCAAGGGTGATTTCTGCAGTTTGGGATGTTCAGAAGAGACCCAGGGGTCTGTCTAAACATGCAAAGAAAGAAGACTGCAGCTGGTGAGGAAGAAAACAAAGGTCCTGGCTTCACATGGCAACATAAATTCTAAAATCTGTTTCTGACAGCTGTGACCCAGAGGAGAAAGTATAGAAAACACTATCACTTGCTGTTGAGCTGAAGAATTAGTAGTCTAATTAACAAAGTAAAGAAAATTTCCTGATTTCTTATCCTCCACTGGCATAAGGAAGTTTTTACTGGACAATGAGCTCCAACCCAATCATTGAATTGAGTGGAATGAAATGGAAAGCAGAACTGAAACAATGACACAGTTTGGCATCCTGTTTACTAATCAATAAATAAGACTTCAATCTGACAGGATTGGACAGCTTAAAGACAAGGAGTAAACGTGCATGAAGTCTGATCTATGGAAATGTCACATTTTATTTGCCTTTGGTCAGATCCTGCAAAGAGCCAGGGCCATTCATAAGTGCAATTCTTATTCTTGGTTTACATTTGGATACCAAAAAGGGAGGTACAGCACAGATGGAAGAAGAAAGAGCTTCTAATGCACATTTTAATAGTAACTGTGCACTATTTTCATTATGCTCACACAGATGTATTTTAGTTCATTATTCTAGCTGGATTTAAACTCCCAATAAAACAGACTGCAACTAGGTAAATATTACTTTGGTGACTTATAGAACAACCTCAGAAGTGTTTGCATTTTGCTTTGTTTGGAGCAGATTCTAATAAAGGATGCAGTGCAATGCTGCTGGAGCACAGGCCTGCAAAGCACAGGAACAAACAAAAATCTGAAGCAGTTTATCCTGCCTTGAGCAGGATCAACCCTACTTCACCCAACTCAGTATGTTATTAATCTCCAATAAAGGGAATTCCACAATATCCCACATCTTCTTCCAACACCTAACCACTCAGGTGTTCTCCCAACATCTCCAATGTTGCACCATTTCTGTCTGCAGTAAAGCTGATTTCTCTGTCATTGCCCCAGGCCATAAGGAACAACTCACCATTCCTGTCCTCTCTGACATCACTTTTTGAACTGAAAGACTGGTATCATGACCTTCTTAAAGCCTTCTACACTAACATGGAATGAGTTTCTTTGACTCTTTGTTTCTTTTTTATTTTCCTAAGTATCTTCTCATCCTTGTTGTTCCCTGAACAGTCTCTAATCTGTATACACCTTTCTTCAGACACATGATATGAAATTTCAGGAAGATTCAGTTTGGATCTTCAAGGAACCTTTCTAAATTTAAAGACCTGATGTGAAGAAGCAGAAGAGGTTAACCAGGGACCTGCAGATAGGTGTGAAACACTGGACATGTCCCAGAAGAGATGAGGAACCTCTCCTGCACTTCCAACTGGCACAGGAACATCCGTGACAATTTTTCAAGGTTGCCCCATCCCCACCACCCTGCCCAGAAGTGCTGAAACCAGACACAACCATCAGGCCCACACCTGCCAGCTCTGACAAGAAACAGAGCAGTTCCTTGGCATAACACAAGACTTTGCCTATTTTTGGGACAATTTCACCTCACTGACTCTGAACTCACGATCACCACACCACCGTGCTCCTTCCTTCCCTGCTGCCCCCAGAGCTGCTCTCAGCCATCCCATCCCTCCATGCCTCAGCCTGCACTTCTCAACACCCCAGTCTGGACCAAAAATGCCACCACACTGCTTTCCAACACTGGAACTTAAGATGCTTTTGGGTTCTGATCCAAACCTGTCGATTTACATGGTTTACTCTCTGCTTTGTTGTGCATGTCATAATTACAATTACTACCAGACCCTCAGCAGGACTCCACTCCAGATGTCCTTTCAGTGTGACAAGGAACCACTCTGGAAGAACACAATTCTGAGTAATTACATGCCCACTTAATGAGAAACCTTACAGTATTTCAATGAAAAATCCACATTTTATTCTGATTATACCTACAGCTCGAGACAGTGAGCAGTGAAATGCAAACACCTGCAGGGAGGTGGCAGCTCACACCAACGCCTGCACACAGCAGCTGTCCCAAAAATCTCCAGGTGAAAGCCCAGACCAAATCTTGTGTATTTTGAGGTCTGACCCAGGATGAAGCTCAGCTTACCCACCTGTCTGGCAGGTGGGACAGTGATGAGCACAGCAGTGAAGAAGGAAAGGCACTGGGGAGTGTTTGGTAAGAGACAGAAGAATTAATCTGTTTTTCAAGTTGAGTTTCAGGCTAAGCATTCATGAAGAGACAGCGGACAGAAGTGACAGAAGAAAGCCGAGATCCAAAGTGCATTTTACAGGAATATTTAGGTTGTCAGGGAAAATGTCTAACACATTTGCTTGTTTCTCAGCAATCCTCAAAGTGATAATTAAATGTAAAATAACAGTTTCATAGGGGTACTCCTCCCTGTGTGGGAACAACTTTCACCAAATGCCAATTAGTGGTTTCCTGTTAAAATCAAATCAAGCTGGTTTTGATAAAGCTTTTTAATGAGAAATGGCTAAAGTATGAAAATTTCCCCCACACACATTTCATTTTAAATCCCAAAATCACATAACACAATCTCACATCTAAAATTTTTGGTATAGAAAACTCTCTCTTGTACTTCTTCATTAATTTCAAAGAAATGTATTTACTAAATATTTAAATCATCCAGTAAACAAAGCCTTTAAAAAAAAGGCTTACAAAAGTAAATTATAATGTTGTTGAAAGCCAATCTTAATCAGTCCTTTTCAGATGCTCCCAAAACTCATTTTTTACTGATTATTTATTCATTCTTCAAGCGTATGGGAAACTCAATAATTTCTGAGCTAAGAGTTGTCTACTAAACGCATCAGTGGTTTTGATTATTCTATTTGACATCAAATAAAGACAAGCAGTAAAATGTCAACAGCAAATGCTAAGATGAGATCGCCTACAACTCCAAGACACCTGTTGGATGAAACACCAGCAGCTTGAATTGCGAGCACTGGTAATAATTTTATGAAAAAGAAAGTTAAGGAAACTTTGGAGAGCAGATTTTGACTGTGCCAGACTGCACACTCTTGGCTGTGTCGCTGGTTTGTGCCTGATGCCAGGTGACAACTGAGACATCCATCCCCACCCAGCCTCCCCAGGCACTCCTCATCCAAGCCTTCTTCTCTCTTGCTTTTATTTGGGTTGATACCCAATGTTCCATGCCTGCTCCATGATTTATGTGCCCTCCATCCTGATCACAGCACTGCAAAACCCTGACAGACACTCACCATGTACAAACTCCACATTTACACTGGAGACAAAGGTGCTCAACAAGCCTTTCAAAACCCTTTAAAACCAAACTGTGCCACAGCACCTCTTGTTCCATACCCTGAGTGCTCAGACTTCTGCTCCATGCTAAAGAATGTTTCATTTTTGTTCTTGCTAGAACTAAGCTTTGTACCACTGCCCTTCCCTCTGTGGCCTTCCTGGGTATGTCATTACCACATTCCCACTTGGTTTTTCCCCACTAAGCAACAAAAACTTTGAGATCCTTTGTCTCCTCATCCGTATGACTTCCATATCCCCAGTTTTTATCAACTCAGATTTCTGTCAAATGGCCTTACTCCTAATACACTGAATGCTGCTGGTCTGTCCCTCATCTTCTAGAAATTATTTGCCCCACCTCCCAGAACAACAAAGCTACACCTGTGAAACATGACCAGGCTGTTTATCTTCTGCAGTCATCTTGGCCATATTTTTCACCACCTAGTTCATGATTAGTCATTAAAAAAGAAAAAAAGAGTATGACCCTGTTAATCTCCTGCTCCAATAAATCACCCTGAACATTTGTGTGTAATACCAACCATTTCTCTGGAGTAATGGCAAACCTCTAACATTAACCATTTGTATGATGGGGGAAAGCTTGTGGCAGAGAGCCACAGAAGCACACAGATCACCAGCCCCAGTGTGCAGGAGGACGTGCACTGGATGGTTTAGAAACTGTTGTGTATTTCTGAGGCTTAAATGTGCTCAACCTTCCCTTGATAACCTGCTGGGAAATGTTCTTTCCACTGTCATCAGAGCCCAAGGGTGCTGTCTGAGCCAGGTATGCCTGCCACACCTCACACTTATTTAGCAAAACAGATACTGAAAATGGAAAGCCTTGCACTTGGGAATTAGTGGGGAGAAAAGAGGAGGAAATAAGATTAATAACAAAAGCCACAGTTCAGCATTGTGAGCCCACCCTGCTCTGGCCAAGGTTGTTGCAAGCATGGCAAGTTAAATCTTCATGCCCTGTTTTTTAGGTGGAAACCCTCTGAAGCAACAGCTTGGTGAAAAGGACAAGTTCCTCCTGCTCCTACAGCTCTTCTCATGATGGGGAAGTGAGTAAAGGAAACACATCACCACAGACCACAGGGACAGCTCCTCAAGGGCTCTGGTGACAACCAGCAGCTCTGGAAAAAGAGGAACAGGGGACACAGGAAGGTTTTCACAGCCAAGGCTGCGCTTTTACTGTAAGGAAGAGCAAAAAGGATATGGACTTACAGCACTGTGGAAGGAAGCTGTAATAATAATATCACTGTGGAAGTGATAATTTGGTGATTCAGGAAAAAACAAAACATCACCAAGAGCTGCACGTAACAACTTTCAGAAACGCTGGAAATGTTCCTCTCAGAACTCTGTGATCACCCATCCTGAGTTTGGAACCAAAGCAGGCACCACACACAGAACATGAACCTGTGGGGAGAGAGCAGCCCCTGAGCCTGCACGGGAGCACTGCACAGCCAAAAATCTGAAACAGAAACAAATGTTCTCCATTTCCTAATTCTCTGGGGTCTTATCTTCAGCTGTTAGTCTGCATCGTACAGCTTGGGGTATGGAGCTGGAAGAAGCAAGATGCCAGCTGTACCTGGGCAGAAACAGCCCAAATCCTTCTGAACTATGGAGTCACTTTAATAAATAATATCAGCCTTTTGATATTGGAGTCAAGAGTCTTGATTCACCCCAAGGGGACTCCAGTGACGACACTGGTGACCCCTGAGATGTGGGGCAGCCACTGTTGACCCCTGAGACGTGGGGTAACAATTGGTGACCCCTGAGATGGGGGGCAGCACAAGACCCTGTGCCAAGTGTGGGGCCAGGCTCTCACTGTGACACCCCCAGTGCCACCAAGAGCCTGGCCAAACCCAGCCACAGAGCGAGCTGCAAGAACCCTCCCAAAGCCACCACGGTGTTCTGGTCCGTAATTAACTGAAAATTAATTACAGCATCCTGAAAAGAGCATAAACCAAAAATGGGCCAGCATACCTTCACAGTGCAGTTGCTCACTCTGAATTTCTTCCAACAATTAAGCCTAGCATATGTCACTGGAGTTTAAAAAAAAAAAAAAAAAAAAAAAAAAAAAAAAAAAAAAAAAATGGGTANNNACAAAACAACAAACAAAATGTGATTCCCAAAGAAGTTCTGGAGTCCTGCTCGCCAAACGGGATAAAGCTGTCTGCAGAGCACACACACCTTCTGGAAATGAGGATGAGTTAATGTGATACTTGGCAACTTCAGCTTTGCAGAAATTACAGGTTGCAGATGCTTCTTATAAAATGAGAACAAAAATCGAGACAATAACATAATTAAGTAAATTATTTGCTGACTTGATGAATAATTTTCTAAAGATTATTAAAGGATGTAAGAGCTTAGAAAATGCTCCAATTTTTTCAACAAACAAAATGAGGAGGTAAACAGTAAAACTGCCAAATTATTTTGGCTGAGCATTCACAAAAAGGTGTATTTTGTATCACTGAGTTACACAAACTGTATGTTTTACAAGGTGCCTAATCATGGCATGCTGCCACCAGTCAAAATAGTTTTTTTTTTTTAATTTAGGAAAAAAAAAATCAGCATGCTGGGAAGTAGAAGATATGCCATCAAAACAAAACTGAAAGACTGAAAAGAGTACAAAAGCACTCTATTGAAAAAATACGGAGAAAGAATATTTCCAAAACAGAAAAAAAGAAAAAAAAAAAAGACCCTAAGAAAAAAGATCAGCAGATTAATCAGAGATTGTGCACAAACGTGCTGCAGGAAACACAGGACACCATTTCTGATTTCCAGTTTTCCATTATAGAGATTGGTATCTTCAGTAAGAGCAGAAGACAATCTCAAACTGCCAAATTACAGAATTTGCTTCACGAGCCCCTATTCCAGTGAGGGGGAGGAGCTGTGTGGGACAGCCTGGGGTCCTGCCCTCCCTCCTGTGCATGGGGAGGGTGGCAAAGGACAGCCAGGCTCCTTCCAGCCCGTGGGAGACCTGCCCTTGCTCCCTAATGCCACATTTCTGCTAGATCAGCTGCAGGTTTGGGGGTTTGGTTTGGTTTTTTTTGTTTTCCTTTAAATGAGCTCCCTGCTCCACAACGATTTCCAGCACTGGTTTTCTGGGATGAAGGAGCTGCTGCCATGAGCTCCTGTTCCATCAAACAAAGGCATTTTGTCCCCCTGGCTGGGCTGCTGGCAAAGCTGTCACCTCCCCAGCACGCCACATCCCGCCCTGCTTTCCCCTGAGATAGGAAATCAGGGGCCTTGGGGGTAATGCACTACCTCAAAATTGGGAAAGGGGTGAAAGAGAGCCTAACTGGGCTGCTCTCCCTGAAAAAGTAAGGTGTGGCTTGTCTGAGCATTTCTGCCAGGAGACAAGACAGAAAAAAGGAGTCTGGGAGGCAGAGAAAGGCAGCAGGCAGGAACCAGGGTTTAGCCCAGGAAAGACAAAGCAGCTCCCTCTGTAGAACTAAACTCAGCTGCCAGGAGAACAGGTCCAGGAGGACACAAAGGGAATTCTGAGATAGGGAGGAATCAGTGTGACCATGCTGCAATTTTCTGTACAGCGAAAGCACCCCAAGGGAAGGGGAACTCTGCACCAGGGGAAGGAGCTGCAGCAGAACCCAAACCCCTGCTCAGCACAACATCACAAACTCAGGAGTGCTGGAAAAAGGGCATTTGTGATAGCATTTGCTCAGATGATGTTTGAGACACGAAATCCACTGAAGCACAGCCACAAACACATAGCCATTACCAAAGGAGGATTAAAACAACAGAAAAAAACCTATTATAAATTTTGGTATCATACTGTTTTCAGTATGCTTTTGATAATTAGTAAGAAAACATCTTTCCTTCTTGTTGTTGGTATATGAACAATGCAGTAACATCATCAACATTATTGCACATCCTTACAGTCACAGAAAGAATCAATAAAAATGCTGAATGAGCACCAAAGAAGTTGAGAGGTTTCACTATGTGTGAATTTGCTTTCATGATGTTGTAACATGTTTTTCAGTATTCAAGAGAATGCTCATCAAAAAAAAAAAAAAAAACAAAACCCCACAACATGCAATAGTTGAAACCTTAACATTTTTAGCTTATGGTATTCTACTAAAATTACTGTCATCATAAAACACCCACTTTTCTTTTTTCTGTGCCATAAAATACGCACCTCCAAACCCCAATTTAGAATGACAATAGAGTTTATCAGCTATTAAGCACTTCTTCAGGATAATCCCACCTTAAAACTCCTGAGATTATGCAGCTGCCAGAACTATAAAAAGGCTGCACATTTCCAGTGTTTTCACCTGTAATCAAACCAAGAGACTGAGCTGTTAATACTCTGCTTACCTCCCAGGTTCATCCCAGCTTGCAGACATTTCTGTAGCCGGCAGGCCGGGCAGTTCTTCCTCCGAATCTTGTCAATGATGCAGTCGTTCCTCCCTGCACACAGGTAATTGTGCTGGCCTGAGGGAACCACAAACAGAGCCATTATTAGGGGCTGTATTTACATCATTCCAATTTGTTCTTCTCCGCTGCTTCGCGTTGTTTTGGGACTCTTATTACTGAGACATTTCAAATTCTGTTCTTCACCCTTTCCAAACGATCTTGGTGAGTTGTCCTGGGCCTTTATCATGAGCATCTCTTCTTTTTAATTTGGGAAGGAGCTTTGGTGTCACTCAAGAGAGATCTCATTACTTTTTTTTCCTAAACAGGACTGGAATTCCAGCTGGTTTGAGATTTTGCAGATCTTAGGTGTGCTGTACCACAGAGCAGTCTGACAGCTCTAAGCTTGGCTACATTCTCATGCTCAAGAAGTTCAGGATACAAAGCAGAAATACACAGTAGAGGTTAACTTTCCCTATATACCCCACTCTCTTCAACCAGTTCAACCAGGCTTAAATCCCAGCTGTGTGATTTCATTTCAGCAGAAGCACTCCTGAAGAGACAGCAGGTGTTTGATGCACAAGGGAACTGCACAGGAGCCAGGGAAACAGAAGGCATTGGGGAACTTGGAGACTCAGAAGGCATTTTGCTCCATGGGAGGGACACAGGTGGACCAAACCAGGGCAGTATCTAGGCAAGGGCACTTGCAGGTGGCCTTTTCCAAGCCTGGTCCCTGAGTCTGGCGTGGAAGAGCAAAGGAAGCCACGAGGGCTGGTGTAGGGTGACAGCAGAGGTGAGAGGGGATTGCTTCAGCTGCCTCCACCAGAGATGCACAGGGATCTGGGCTGGCCAGAACAAACGTGCAGGGACCCTGGAGATGTGCAAATAAAGCTGAAGCCAATGACCAAAGCAAGGGGCAGCCCTGGAAGAAGGCGGGAGCAGAGCTGCACTGGGACAGGCAGGGCTGGGGAATGTAGGAATGTGTAGGGACAGGGAATGGAGGTGCAGATCCACGAGGGGAAAGGGCTGCTGTAGGACCAGAGGCATGAAACAAATCTGCCAAGCTGTTTTCCACAATACTTCCTAGGCAGAGATACAGAGAATATTCATGGGATGCAGCAGACGTGGCTTCTGCTATGGGCTCTTTCAGTAGTTTGCCTTAAAATTCCAGCCAAGCCATTTTCCATCCCTGCACCTGCCTTCCTCTCAGCCCTACAATGTTATCCAGACAGTGAACTGAAACTTGGGATGTCTCCTGAATCTCTTCTGAGCATCTCACAGAAAGAAAAACGATCTCATTTGAGTGAGTGAAGTGTTACAGTAGGATCACAAAGGTATCATCATTTAGACAGTGCTTTAGATGTTTAAAGAACAAGCAGATGGGCAAATAGGGGTTGTATTAAGGGACTTTACCCAGCACTGTGACACAGATGAAAAAGAGCAAAACTTCAGCAAAATAATGCAAGAATAAGTTACCTAAGGCATAAAATCAAGTTGTACATGTAGTGACAGCACCAGGATCTATAAGCTGGCCTTTAGTAGGACTGCTGAACAAGAAAAAGATAACATTCCCAGCTAATCACAAAATTAAAACCTGGTATCACACAATGTTTATTTTGTGATGTGGTCTATACAGAAGCAGACACAAAAGAGAGGAGTCAGCTTAATTCCTCTTTGTATTTTTGCTCTGAACTGACTTGAGCACATCCCCTAAAGAACCATCATGTGGACAGCATGAAAGTAACGTAACAGGAGAAACCAAAAGCATTTAAAATTATGATGTACAGCATAAAGATGGTTTGTATGTCCTTACAAATACTGGCATATAATCGTTTTTCTGTGGGGAGAAGGGAAAACTGGTTATTTTCTTCCAGGAATGCAGGTGCACTGGCTCAGAACTCGTACAATGTCCTTTGTACATCAGACTGCTGCAATGCCATTTTTAGGCTTCCACAGGCGGGTGCAGGCTATTAATAAGACAAGTCAGCTCCAGCACTGCAAAATGAACCCCTCTGCATAACTACCCTGAAGGCAGTTTGTGCTAAAAAATGTACGCCTGTTAAGTCAACCTTTTTCACTACTGCTTTAAAAATCTAGTGGGTTTAATAAAAAAGTTCCCATTTATGCACTCCAGGATAATTACCTGTGTTGCATTTTTAAATGTTGTGGTAATGGCTGATTCCAGCACTGTCATGATGGGACTTCCTAAGAAATATTCCCACAACAGCAGAACATTCCATAAATATTTCACCCTTCAAATTCTTCCAGCAGTCGGCAATTATTGCTTTGTGACCTATCTACTCTAGATCAAATACTTTCAGCAAACATAACTTAGTAAAGGTTCATCAATTTTTGAATCGTGCATCTCTGAGTAGCAATGCATGGTACAAAATCTATAACCAGCTTTTCCAGTAAGCAAGGCAAACAGCATCTTCACAATTATTTTAATTTCTAGAAATTCCTTAAAAACCACATCCATCATAAAGTTTACATTACTGGAAGTACCTTGAAAACCCTTTAAAAAACCAGAACAGATCAACATTCCAACAAACCCTCTATGTAGAGTGCAGCTATAAAAGAATGAACAGCTTTTCAGTTAACATCTATAATAAAAAAAAAGGGCTTCAGTCTTTCATGCAATCAAATATTGCTCATTTCAAATAAAACCAATTTTGTGAAGAATTGGTTGTTGACACAACCAAACGTACACACAAAAATACCTGAATGTTTCCAACTCTCTCACCTCCAAAGATTCTGTAATTCCCTGCTTCTACAGGCTTGCAAAAGAAAACAAAAAGGAGGTATTAATGAAATTCAGTCTTCCCTCTTACTGAGTTTTCCCAAATAAGCAAAATTCAGCAGTAAAGAAGGGGAGGAGAAAAAGCTGTTTTTATTTGGCCTAGGAATTACTGCCAAAATGAGGCTACAGCAGGGGTTGTGCCTTTCCCCACTTTAAAACTCCACTACAGTGACTGAGTCACCAGCCCCCAAAACTGACTTGCTAAGATGAACTTAAGCATCCCTACAGGTAAGGCTGCAAAAGGAACAAGGTGTAGATATTTCTTGTCAGCATTATTTCTGTTCCTATCTAGGGCAAAAATAGAAAAATCACAGAAATTTCAGAAACATTCCACATGTTTTATCTTCCTCCGAAAAAAAATTTTGTTTCCCCCCGCCCAAGTTTTTTGAAGTCTAAGTCAGGAACTGCAAGTCATTAACAGGTATTCTACATTTTTGTTCTCTTGTTAAAATAGCAACTACTATGATCAAATGTTGAATTTTGTAAGGAGAAAAGCGTAGTTCTGGAAGAGGATCCAAAGGCTGTTTAATTCAAGCCCACTCATGGAAGCATGGTAAGACTAGCTCAACACTTCAGGCAGGTTTTGAGTTTTCTTCCTATTTGTATTAAAATCTTCTGAGGGAAGGTATTCTGCAACTTGCCTACAACCTACAAGCCCTGTGTCATTAGGCACCCCTGAAGTTGTGTTTTTTCCCTTTACATTTCACCCAAATGGGGATATTTTGTGACAGGAAGAGATATTAATACTCCCCATAGACAATCTGAGGAACAGATCACCCCCTTCCCACAACAACCTCCTGCCTACCCAAAGATTGATGTTTACGCCATCCCTGGGCTAAACAAATCCACTTCTCTCAATCTCCGCTTGCAGGTCTTGTCTCCTGAATCTGCCATCAATTCCTCCATTCTGCTCCAGCCTCTCTCCTAAAACAGGGCCCATTTCTCTTGCTGAGTTTCCCCATCACTAAGGCCAATAAAAAGGTTATTTCCTGCCTGCTGCAACGCTGCAGCCCTGCTAATGCAATCCTGGCCAGGGCTGGCTCCTGGCAATGGCATTAGGCTTTGACTCACGCTCACTGTGTCACCAGAGCTGGCTCCTCTCCTGGGGCACTGCTGCCTTCCTTCCACAGCTCCTTTCCTGCTTTCACCTGGGCAGGTAACTTTATTTATTCCTCCTCTAGATCCACACACACACATTCACTGGGAAAGGCAGAGGAAAAGTCCAGAATCCACTCTGGGTCCCATGTCTGAAACGGGATATGCCTTGGGTCTGAGGAAGCCTCAGCAAAGGGACAGCAAAGTGAGAGAAGAGGAGCAGCAGCTGAGGGCCAAATGAAGCAGAAGTAGCTTGAAAAGAAATCGGCTTTTAAAATAGTGTCTCACTGAGGCACACCAAAATAAATGTATATAAAATGTCCCAATTTCCCTTCTTCCTCCACAATGAGAATTAGTGCTTTGACTCAGACAATTTCAGGCAGGGCTGTCCTCTCCCTGCAGGCACCAGAAAGCCAAACCTCTTCCAGGGTTTGAGGGGAGAGGAGCTGGAAGCCACCCAGCCCCGCCCTGCAGATCTGCACCTAAAAGCTAGGATCCCTTCTGAGCTGGAATAAGTGCTTAGTTTCTGGAATATTTCCCAGCTGGAAAGATTATCTCCCCAGCAGTGATACATATAAAAGTCTTATGGAATAAATAACATTTATTTCTTAACGCTGTCCCTTCCCTTTACCCACCAGCCTGCACAAGCCCAGCCTGTGCATCCCTTCCAACCTGAGCCACAGACCTTCTCTGCTAAAAACAAAGCAAACATGCTGAAGAAAACCATCAGGATTTTTTAAAGGAAGTCTCTTGCCTCAGGAATATCTGGTCAGCAAACAGAACTTAACACCAGGTTTTTCTGGTTCCTGGTATAGCCCTGTTGAAGGGCTTTGCCTCCTGCAGCAAGGAATCACAAAACGTGCACACCCCAACTTCCCATTTGTGCTCACTGAGCTGTGTGATGTGTTCCTTAAACCAGCTCTGAAACCCTCACAGGTTTTGTCTCTGTATCTATATAAGCTCCTTCAATTACTAAAAATTAACCATTTCTACCTTTTGACAGCCAGCATACAAATAAAAGTGCTGCCAAGACTTGCCACAATGTTTTTCCACATCCAGAATAGGATTTCCTGTTTGGCAGGTCATATCACACTGTCAAGGGACAAACTGCACACACCTGAGGTTTTCACTTCACCACCTGCAGCAGGCAGGTACTCTCAAATCCATCAGCATCATAAGTATGATGATGAATCTCTTTTCAAATTTCAGTTTTCACAACGCCCCTTATTTCTTGCAGGAAGAAAAAAAAGAAACAACCTGCTAGTCAATGGAAATGAGAACTGCATTTTCATTTCAAATGTCCATATGTTACACAGTTGAGAGCGTTTTTTTTTGTTTTGGGTTGGGGTTCTTTTGTTGTTTTGTTTTTTTTGGTTTTTTTTTTAAGCAGTTGACAACTGCCCAGCAACAGCAGCCTATGTTTGCAGTCTCTATTTTAGGCTACATCACATGTCCATTACATAACCTTGTTTTACTGCTCTTGAACTGGTTGGAACAACCTGGGAAAGAGATTATGGCAGTCCCTTGCAGGCATCCATCCATCCATCCATCCATCCCCAGTGCAGCAGGGCCTGGCCCAGCACAGCCCCAGTGCCTCTCCAGGTTACTCATTGCCAGACCCACCTGGGACACACCATAATTCCCTCCTCAGCTCTGCTCCAACCAGCCCAGCCCGACCACGCTAAAATAATCAACTTGATTCCTCCTCATGCTGAGATTTGTGCGTGGCAGAATCAGCTGAGAGATGTCACAGCCATGGTACAGGACTGAGATACAAATACTGCCCCTTCATTTTACATAGAGAACACTCTGGGTTTGCATTTGAGATATTTATTGAATCTCAGGGTTTCCCAAAATTCAGGGTTTATCTCCCTTATTCCTGCACAGCCCCTATCATTCCCAGACAAAATGCTTTTCAGCTGCAGACCAAGCCAGTATCTGACAATATTGATCAATTATTAACATTATTACAGCATAGGTATAATCTCAACCCTTCCCTGAAACAAGAATTTAGAGCTTTCCCTCCTTTATAATAAATTAGAGGCTTAATTAAAATTTGTTTTGACTTTGGCAAAATATTCATCACATCTGGGATATTTCCTGCCTGCTTCTCACTCTAAATTACCTTCTGCTACTTCTAGGTCCCAAGATATCTTTCACTTTCTCTACTCTTTTATATTACTGGATTCTTTTTTATCTGCCATTTTAATGATATTTTTCTGAAGTCTCCTTACTTTCTACTCCCCCCTCCTTTTCCTTTCCTTCAATAAAATTTGTTTTCCAACATTTTTTTTTTAACTTACTTTCATCCTCAAGACCTTTACCCCTTTCCTGTTCTGTAACTCTTTCTTCAGTCTTCTCATTTACCTTCTAAATGAATTATTTCCTCTGTTCAGCCAATAAATGTGATTTCACAGGGCACATTTACACTGCAGTTAAAGGTACAGCTACACCTGATTTAATATACTGAAGCAAAGTATATTAAAATTACTGGTGGCAGGGGATAAAAAGTAAGTCTCAACACCACCATTTCCTGCAGGGTCCACAAAACCCAGCAAGGGCTTTTTTAAAAGCAGGGGCACACCCATGGTGCTCACAGGTTAACAGAGCTTCCTCCAACACTGACCACACACACAAAGCTGATTCCCCCTTTTTTCTGGAATTGGAGCATGGAGGGTTGTGCCTCCAGGTGTTGGAGACATAGAGGCAAAAATGCAAAGCTTTTATAAAAGACGCAAACTTTCCATGCAGAATTGTCACTTCTGCACTCCCTGAGAATGCAGACTGCAATCCTGACACACAGACTGCCTCCTGCTCCTTCCCCTTCCCTGGAGCTTGTTCCACCCTGGGCTGAGACCTGGCTAACAACAACAACAACAATTGGAATGCTCTGGTGACCCTGGCAAAGCAGATGGGACGTTATAAAAACGATTCTCACTCACTATTTTAAGCAGGCTGAAAAGGGCACCGATGAGAGGGATCAAGGAGAGAGAGGAAATTTGGCAGGGAGCAGGGGATGTAGCCCAAAAGAGGCTCTCATTTCCTGCAGGAGAAACCCTCCAGCACATGAAACCTGCTGGTGACAACGAGAGGAGTGAGCACTGAATATTTGTGAGCACCTCGTGTTTAAGGTCCACGCACATTTTCTCATGCCACGTTTAAAACACTCTGCAGGATTCTGAGATCCCTCCAGGCTGTGTGTGCTGCTCCAGCCATCCTGCTGCTCACACAGGCTGAGCCACCAGCACAGGATATAACCCAGACTGGTGCTGAAACCACCCCAGGACCAGCTTTGAGTTCAGCTTGCTGGGAACCTGAACACAGCCCCACATCAGACTGCAGGATAATTCCCTTTTCCTGTGGTCAAAGAGATGCTGAACGCCATCAGCACAGAGGAGGAATAGGAAAAACCTGATCTTTGCAAAGCATTTTTGATTCAGTGAAATCACACAGCACTGGAAACCTGTTTTGGATGAAAACCAAGAAAAAATATCTACAAATACCAAAAAAATCCTGCTATCGAGTGAAATAATTTTGTTTCTGTTTTGAAACTAGTTTTCAGCTCAATTACTTTTGATTTTAGATTATAATGGATACAGTGATACAGAGAGTGAAATTAGAGCTTTAGAGGATGTTTTGACAAAATCACACATCTAATACTTTACAGCATTTTCTCTCACAGTACATTTCCAAATTTTCAGTTGGGTTTAAATTTTAACTGAATATTTCTGAAGTCTCTAGATGCTGCTATCTGCAGAGGCAGATTTACAAGAGATCATGTTGCATGCATGATGGCTAATACTGCTTTCCCATGCTACAAATCTGATAAGGCATTCTTGACATACTACAAATTTCCAGGCGCTTTAATGGAAAATCTCAACACATGGAGTACAAGAAATGCTCTGAAAGGTCTGGAAAGACTTTTTAAAATAAGTGTCATGCAAAAATCTTAAATTGCAACTGAGCTGCCCTTCCACTTTTTGCTGACATGAAGTGGCCAGCCAATCTGTGACACTGATACAGGCTCCAGTACCCTGCTCTACAAACAGCTCACTGTTTCAGGATTTCAGGAAGCACTCCGTGTAAAGTAAGATTTGTGTGAAATATCAAATTCATTTGAGGGAATGTTTGAGAGTGAGGTGTGGGGGGCAGGATTCTGGAATTTGGAGCACTAGTTGGTAATGTGAGGATTTATGAATGACTCTGTGGCTCCCTGCGCCTTCCCTGAACACTGCACTGAAACTATTCACCTCTACAAAAATATTTGTATTTGCAAGTGTACCTGAAGCCTCTTACACTTTATTTATTCCTCCAAACTCCTGTGTCTGCTCCACCATCCTGCTGATCTATTAAAGTAACAAATTGATGCACAGCATTAATTCTGTGTTTTGTACCTCCATTTTAAAATCTGCGGTTCCAGGCTGACTCCTTCAGTAAGATGCACACTACTTAAAAAGATATTACTAGAAAAACAGGCTGTTTGTTTCACAAAGTTAAACTTTCCCCAACTCTTCATCTCAGTGAAAATGTTCTGTTAATTTTTTTGTTTTTAAAACTAGCTGCCCTTTGGTTTTTGCAAACATTTTGATGTTCAAGTCTGCTGTGCTCTTGCATTTAGCATGCTCAGCAGATCACAAATTTTATTCTGTGTGAATGACACATTATCTTCAAAGCATATTTTTCTCTTGCATTTTTCATGTACAGTTTACTACAGCTCAGTCTGTAAATATGCTAAATTTATAATAATGAATACTATTATGTATAATAGCAACAACTTAAAATATTGCCAGCACATACGTTGACAAATATTTTCCTCTAGAACCCTGGTCAATAATAATTTTCTTTTAAAGGCTGAAGCAATACCATCACAAGAGAGCCTTTTAGCACAGCCTCCTGATTAAGGAGTTAGGGAGTTAGTTTCCATTAAGAAAACGGAAATTTTAAAAAGGTCACTAACATAAAAAACCCTCATCTGCCCTCTGCTTATGCCAGATTTCTTTGTGATGTATTGCACCCCAGTTTATAATTATGAGAGAATAATCCAAGCCTATGCTTTGCCTTATACATCCCAAATTGGGAGGCTGCTTTGCCATCTTCAGAAGTAACTTTGAAACTGCCAGGCACCAGCATTAAAAGCCTCCCTGAAAATGTGCACTTGTGTCTGAAAACACACAAAGAAAAGATCAAAATGAAAATTAAAAGCAGATGCACTTTATGTACTAAAAGGTTTTTCCACTTTGATAAGTGGATTATAATGAAGTGTGGCACCATGTTTCATACAATTTATTAATCCAATCCCACTTATTTACACTCTGAAACAGCATAATGATTTCAGCGTTGGAGCACAGCCAAAACTCACATGCAGAAATAATTAAAAAGTTCTGTGGAAAGACTGGTGGCTGCTGGTTTTTGAGGGGTTTCCAAAGGACTTTTAGTTAACCACAGCACCTAAGCTGGAGTAGACAAGGCAGAGTGTGGAAGGGAACTCATTTTTGAAAGGGAGTAGAGACCTACACAAAGATAACCAGAGCCTGCCTTGCTGTGCCAGTGCAGCCCCTCCAAGCCTGGAGAAGCTGCTACAGACAGAAAACCTCTCTATGTCAGTGCTGGTGCAACCAGGGAAACTCCATTTACCCAAGTTCAGATGTTTGCACTGAGTAAAAGGGGAAGTGAGGCCAGCAGGGTAAGAAATCCACAATTCCTCTGCAGAAAACCAGAGAGGTGGTTCCAGCTCCCTCCTGGGAGCAGCACACCCCTCCTGCATGCTCCAGGAGCATCCTCACCCCTCAGAGCCCCAAGGAAATGCTCCCTGAAGAGGCTGAGCCACCCAGAAGGACAGGAATACTTCCTTTAAAGGGTGAAGTACACAAATATGGAAACACCACTGGGAGATGCACTCATGCAGAAAATCTATTTTATTTATTCATTGATGCACAATGCCCAGTTCATTTTACCCACTGTATTTCTTATCCACTAACCTCTCTCTCCTTCTACTCCCCACCTGAAAAGGCTGTTCATACAGCAAGCTGGAAATCTAGAATCCAGTTCATTATTATAATTATCTGGCAAGATGTACCTGATCACAAGATCCTATACCAATTGTCATTAAGTATTTCTACAGCGAATTCCTACTGAGGGTAACTGACTGCCAAATTCAGAGTTTATCACACTGAAGTTATCCTGTGAAGTATCAGAGGGACACTGAAGTAGGAAGAAAGGAGGAGGAGTTGCCAGCACAAGTATGGACAGAAAAATAATACAAAGGGGTGCAGCAAAATTGGAAGCAAAGACAGGAAACAAGCAGTAAAACTGCAGTTGGAAAAAATGCTACTGCACACACCAAGGGAGAAATCCAAAATAAAGAGTGAACAAGGCACAGTAACGAAGCAAAATTTGGAAAGCATCACCACTGAAGGAGAGCTGGGGATGTGAGGATAGTGTGGATGTCAGAAGCACTGTGTCAGAGGAGGATGGAGTGGCAGTGAGACCCCTCTGCACAGTGGGGCAGGCTGGCACAGCAGCGCTCCCTTTGTGCTTGTCCTTCACAGCCACACCTGGAATATTGTGTGCACTTCAGGCACCTCATTGCTGGGAGATTTAAACAAGCTGGAGGAGGTCCAGAGCCGTGGAAAGGAAAGGATGAGAAGCCAGAGGGAGTGATTTACCACGAAAATTTCAAGTAGCCCTTTACCCTGTAACTTCTCCAATAATCAGAGAGGGGAAATGAAAACAGCCCAGCTCGAGCCTCCAGCCCTTTCACCTTGGGCACCTAAGCACGTGCTTGGGTTTAAGAATACTGAGTAGCCAGAGATTTTTGACCTGATGAAGAGAATAAGATTATGGAAAGGAAAAAAATTTAGGCTACATACCATCAAAATCCTCCCGGGAATTAATTATGACTAAACGAGCTACTATAAAAGATGGAGATTGCGTTGCTTGAAATTTTACATTTTACTGCTGATAATGAAAAGGGCTATTCGTATCTAAGGTTTATTGTCTGTAAAACAACAGGACTGTTCAATAAAAGCAGTTTTGCCCACGCAAGTCTTTGCCACAAACACATAACAGCACCAGGTTATCCTGTCCAGGTAAAGAGATCCAACTAAGCAAACATTTTAAACCCCAGACTGTGTAAGCCAGGTGGAACGGTTCTGCAAAATGACAGATTATATCCCAGCAGCAAAGTAACTGGATGAACCCAGCTCCTCACACACTGACATTGCTGTGAAGCGATTTTCAGGAAGGCAGCATTTTATGTAACTGTTGAGCTGTCAGCAGGACTCTGCTGAAATACCCTTTAAAAGTCATGTAGAGACTGCCAGAGCCTGATGCAGGGAACAGGTGATTACCATTCACACAGGTTTTGCATGTGATCTGGGAAAAAAACCCTCAAAGCAACCGAGCACCAAAAAACTAGCCAAAAAAAAAACCAAAACCAAAAACCAACCAGCAAAGCCCAGCTGCAGGCAGCCTGCAAACAAGCCTGCTGGGATTTAATCTCCAGGCTGCATCCCAGCCAAACAGCCATGCTTGGGCACACAAAACATGTGGATTCATGTTCTGGGCACACAAAACAAGGGGCACACAAACACAAGCCGTGTTTGGGCACACAAAACAAGGATTCCCAAGCCCCTGTTCCAGCAGGTGAGGCCACCCACAGAAATCTTATCCTAAAGATAACCCTGTGCCCCCACACCTCCATCTGAAACCCCTTCACCTGGCTTGGGCTTAGAGTCATTTCTTGATGCTCCAAATGAGCAAAGGTCATGGTTCTACTTGGGAAAAATACCCTGGACAGATCCTCAGTCCACAGAAGAGAGAAGAGATGTCTGCAGTGCTTGCTGGAAAGTCAGCATTTGTGACTAAACTGTGCTGGCTGTGCACACCTGAACAGGTTGCTAGCCCAGCCTTTTGTTTATGCAAGCAGTGCAAGCTTTAAGCTACAGCTTTTGCAGTATTTTTATTAACTTGACATTTTTCTGCAAACTACATTTAGACTCATGGAAAGAGATAAGAACAGAACGAAGTCAACAAGTCTCAGCTTCAGTGCACTGGTGCCTTGATTTTACCTTATGATTTTTTTTATGGACATTCTGCAGCGCAGTTTTGAAGGTTTGGCAGAAGGAAAAATGTCTGTGTGGTTGATCATTGCTTTGACTTCTTACAAAGTCATACCTAGAAGCCTGAGAGTCCTACTCCAGGGACTTCCCCCCCTTTCTCTGTATAGTATATGTCAAAATGAATCTGCAAATTGGCTAAAATCTGTCAAAAACCAAATTATCATCACTGAATATGGTAGGTCTACATATAGGTAAGGTTGCCTGACACTTCTCATTTTAAGACCGCATTTTCTATTGCTTATAACTTTACCACACATTAGCAGTTAGGGCTGAAATTTTCCATGCTGTGTGTCAGCCCGAGGCTGAATTTTATTTTCCAAGAGTAAGAATGTATCAGCTAGAAGCAGGGAGCTCAGTGCAAAGTGAGTTTGTGAATCAGGGTAGGGAGGAACATGTTGGTTTTCTCCCGTGTTACATTTTTCACAGACATATTTGAGAAGCTCAAGAGCCTTCACACTTTGAGACAGACCCTTTGAAGCATCACTGCTCTGATACCACAGATGTGCCTTTTGCCATCTCATACATTATCACTTAAAATTGTAACGGATCGCAGCATAAAACACTGAAAAGTTGCACTTTGTACGTGATGTGATTTTTGCAAAGGTTCTGGTGGAGGTTGGCTGCCAACCCAAAGCTCCCTTCTGCAAGGAGCACGGACCAGGGCACAGGGTCTGAGCTGAGCCCAGCCTTCTCCTCCATGTGCCAGGCAATGCTTTGGCACAGGCACCATGTGCAGAAAATCCCCATCACGCTCAGGAGGCAGCAGGGGAACAGCTTGGGGGAACAAGGCACAGGTTGCAAAGGCAAGCAAAGAGTAAGGCAAAAAATAAATGTCTGTTAAAGCACTGAGCCTGACCTGTCACTCCCATAACTCAGTTTTCCTGGCTGTTTAGCATTTTTAAAGGAGACTGCTTCCCAAGGAGTGCAGCTGGCTGGGGCACAGTCCCCATGTGAGCTGGAACAGGTCCCCTGCTCCCAGCTCTGCCTGCCAGCCCCCATGGTCCTGGGACTGGCCCTGCTGGGTCTGTCTCAGGGCTGAGCCCAAAGCAGCCTGATGCCACCCTCTGCTGCTCCCTGTGAGCACAGGGAAACAGCTAGGGGCAGCCATCAAAACCCAGGGATGCACAAATGTCCCCAAAACCTGTCCCCAAAACCTGTCTGGCCCCCAGGTTACTGCTCACAGACCCTACGTGGCCTCACAGCTCTCTGTGGTGCTGCTGGGACAGAGGACTGCTGCCCCAAATGAGGGACACCCCACACACATCCCCGAGGGATGGACACCCCAAGGAGGGACATCCCACACACTTCCCATTTCACCTCTCCCCCTTTGGCAAAAAGCCTTTGGAAACGATGACAACCCCTGGCTTGTAATTGACATTTTCTGCTTTTCTAAACTTTTCAGGAAGAGGCACTGGGGCTTTAACCCCAAGCACTGAGCAGAGGAGCCTATCCCACACCCTACAGCCCCGCAGCCCCAGCTCAGAGGCACAGCAAACCCACCCCACAGCTGAAGGGGGAAGGCAAAGCAGGGCTGCCTCTCCCAGGACCCATTCCCTGCTCAAATACCTCCTGTACAGGCAGTGGGCAACTTCTGCACACGTTGCTGTGGGTACCTACAGCAGAGGGACAGGGAAGCCACCACCAGCACCGAAGAAAGCTTCAGGCATCTGCTCTGACAGAGGAACACCAGATCACTCCTGAAGGCTGCCAGCATCTGCTCTTCACTGCAACCTTTTACACTCTTCATGTTACACATGCACTGCACCTCTGTGTGCTCTGCACCCTTCTGTGGTTGGGCAGTGCCCCTCAGCACCCCATGGCTAATTACCTTCAACACTAATCACCTGTCCCACACAGCTGTAGCCCGTTGGGGATGATGAGGCTCAGCCACAGTTCCCTGTCCCACACAGCTGTAGCTTGTTAGGGATGAGGCTCAGCCGCAGTTACCTGTCTGACACAGCTGTAGCCCGTTGGGGATGATGAGGCTCAGCCACAGTTACCTGTCTGACACAGCTGTAGCCCATCAGGGATGAGGCTCAGCCACAGCCCCACCCCAATCACCACCAGCTCTGCCTACAGCAGGTGCCAGTGGCCAGCAAGGCCACCCACCCCAGCAGCTGCCCTGGTACCCCACCTACGTGAGGTCTGCACAAAGCACCACCAGCAGTAACACTATGGACTCACGAAAAAGAAAATTCAGAATATCCTTCCATGTGAATTTGTGCCCCAGCACCCACCAGCACCTGCAAGTAAGGGTTACTCTGGCAGCTCCTGTATCTGCACACACAAATTAAGCTACAGTGCTTGGAAGGGACATGGATTACTGAGCCATCACCAAATGTCTGGCCTGGGGAGCTGCAGTGGTGCATCCACACGCTGCACTGCGGCTGCAAGGACACCCTGCCCAGCAACTCTGCCAAAGCCAGCAGTGCTTCCCCACAAATATGATTAACCTGACTTTAATTAGGGAACTGGCCCGCTGGTTTTGATTGTTGCAATGGGGCAAGCACGAGACAGGGGCTGGTGTATAACAAAGATGAGTTTCAAAGATAAGTGCTCGTGCTGAAGCGGTGGGGCAGGCACATCTGCCCTGCCCCAGGAGCAAAGAGCAGGAGCACAAGTGGGAAGAGCTCCTCTCTCTGCTCAGGCAGTGCTTGCTGCCCTCTGTTTCTCATTATTGCTAGGAGTGGCCAGTTAACCCTCATCACAGAGCCACAAACCATGGCAGAGCTGATTAACGCTGCTCCCAGCAGGGTCAGGCACCAGCACAAACCCACGGCAGGTCCTGGCAGCTCTGCATGGCCATTAGTCAGGGTTGTGCAAAATGGAATTAACCCAGCTCATCGAGCACTGGAAGCCACGCTTCTGCTCAGGTCAATGGTTCCCAGGAAACACAGGTACACTGTGTTTACATACAGGGGAAAAAACACCTAAAAACCTCCCCAAACAAACCCAGACCCTGACAGGCTGATTAATAAAAATGAATACTTACAATAAATTTGACTAAACAGTGAATAAACATAATACCTGCACTGTACACATTAACTGAAGGGAAGTCCTGGAGTGAAGGACAAAAGGAAAGCAGCAGATTGCCCTCAGCAGCCTACTAAAGCATGCTCCAGGAGAGTGCTGCACTGTGGCCCTATTTACATCCCTGTCCCCCAGACCCTTCCTGACTGCCCTCCCCTCTGGCCAGGTTTGCAGTTCTGCCCCCTCACAGGCTCAGCCACACAGCCCCGTGTCCCTCAGGCTGTCACAGACACTCCTCACATTCCCAGATGTGCTGTCTGTAAACCCTTCTCCCATGAGACCCAGAGAGCAGAGGAAGCACAGACAGCACATGGCACGAGCCTGGCAGAAGGACACAGCCCAACATGACATGCCAGCTCAGTCTGTGACAAAGACATGATGGCCTGAGCACCAGGGCTTCTTCCTGAACGGGTATCTTCCTCTCACTTTAAATTAATCTTCCATTATTAGTGTTGGCAAGTGCCACTGTAAGGCATGACCTCCACATCTGAACAGCAGCACTGTTTTTGCTGTGGCCTGCTCTGTGCCCCTCACTGGATGCCAGAGCCCCTTCTCCCATCTTTTCCTAAACCTCTGTTTCTGATTCCAGCTGAAATCTTACATTTGTCCCACAGCTGGATGGAAATAATTCAATTCTAAGGGCTTCTCTCATTTTTTCAGCTGACAACCTTTGTTCAAAGCGAAGCCTCCAAGAAACTCCGAGGCATGCTGACTTTGGGATTGAGGATGGCACAATCCCTGTAATGCACTTGTCTGTGGACTTTGGATCAGCCCCACTTGCATCACCTGGCAGTACCCCAAATCCAGAGTTCCCTGTGGAACCTGAGTGGGTAGCCTGGGCTGTGGAAGCACACACAGCATTTCCCACCTCATTCCTTGTGGGAAACAGGTGTTCTTGCACAGTGAGCTGTTATTGAAGGCTTCAAGGACACAAACACGGTGACTGCAACAAGGACTTCCTCACTTTCCTTACAGAATGGTAATAGAAAATACAAAGAGTGTGAGAATGGCAACAGGAAGGGCTGAAATGAATTTCAGAAAGATGATACTGTCCTTCAGTTTTCTATTTCTGGAACATTTTCTAACTCAGGGGAAAAAGGGATGCTCAAGTAAGCAAATTCACCCAAATGCTGTTCCAAACCTCTCTGCTGTCCAACCCTCTTTTGTCTCATCACAGAGCTTTTAGCATGTACTAATACACGTGTTTTGCTTGTGCTTTTATGTCCTTCACTTTCTCATCAGCTTTCCACGAAGGATCTTTTATTATTAAACAGTCAGTGCAAGACTCCATCCTTGCCATATTTCCTCTTCCTACTTTGAAATGAATAATTTACATAGAATAATTGCTGGGTATTCTTTCTAAATTTCTTACACAGAAGAAATGAAATTTTTCTATTCATGAAATAGAAGGGAAGCAAGAAAATAGGAAGCTCAGTGCAAACCACTGTGTCCAAGTGCTTGTACTGTTTTCCAGCACCATAATTTATTTGATAAAGCTGTATGCAATGTTGCTGTATAAAATACAGTGTACTTGACAGATTCCTGCTGCCTACACCCAGCACAGAGCTACCTGCACGGTGACACTGCAGAAGCAGGGAATATGAAATACTACTCACAGTTCTCAGGCTCCATAAACCACTTGAACATCTAGAACTCAACTGTTTACACCTTGCATATGAAGCCATAAACAGCCAGCCTCCCCAAAAGAAATGAGTGTACAACCTGACAGTTCCAGGGACATGGTGCTGTCACTGGAGGAATACTCTCTTCCTGGTGTCACTAAAAACACTGCAAGCAAAAGGCATCACTTTTTAAAGTAGGTTAGTGTCTTTACATTCTCCTCTTTTAATTTTATGAATAGTTTAGTATGCCAGTGCACACAACCTAAGAAGTACTTATTATTTTTTCCCAATAGCCCATCATTATCATTCTGTTGTATCAGGGAAAATTAGCACCTATCACTTACATAATTTCAAGCAGTATTGTTAGGAGTGGAATTTGCATGCATGATGTGGTGTACAGGCTAACACAAGTCCATTTGCTAAGTCCACGTGGTAAAATGGATGAATAAATAATTGAATGCTTAGCTCCAAATATATAATTATTCTTAGAAAAAAAAATTAGAGCACGAGTCTGTGAAATACATATAATAATACTCATCTACAGCTAAACACCCAAGACAAAAAAAGCCCTTTCAGAAATTCAATGATATAGTTAGATTCCTAAAATGCTTACAAGAAACTGGCAAAAATGCCCAAGTTTTGAAAGTACAGAACTATTGCACTTCCTCCCCACAGGCATTAGCTTTAAATTAAAAGAGCTGTTCTAGCTTAATCAAGAAGAGGCTTATCAGAGAACTTGTGCAGAGCATGCAAAAGGTTTGTCAACCTCCAAACCCCAGTTTGGATTGTTCCTGTTTAAAAAAACCCTTCCAGCTCGGTTTTCCAGCCCTGCTCCCACATTTGAGATGTAAAAATCTGATACAAACACCTTAATGCTGAAAGTAATGACACTTTTTCTGGAAAAAGTGAAAAATGTTAAGTTACAAGTATAAAAAAATATTCAAAATATTTACCAGAATATTCAGTAACACACAAATGGCAACGCCTTTTGCTGGCATCTTGCAAGACCAGTCCAAAAGTTTTCAAAAGGCACAATTTTCTTCAAAGCCACCATTACGCTCTTTTTCTGTAATATGGACATCATATTGTGTTTTAAAATAATGTATCTGTCTTTCTATTGCAGAAACTATTCCCATTTTGGCATTTTTCTCACCCTGTGACTCGTCAGCCTATGTTCTGAATCTCTAGAATGAATTTCTAAACCATAACCTTTCCACATTTATTTTCTGAGGCATTTATGCAGCCCTTTTGAATTTCTTCACTCATTCTTTTCAGGAGGGAGGCACTGAGGAGTTTCATTAAACAGAAAAACCTACTGCCTCCAGCAGTAATTCCATTACAGCTTTTTGCCCTTATTACTGCTCCTCTGGCATTGCCATTGAAGAAAATCTGTAGATGGACCTTTTATAAAGTCATGATTTAATAAATCACAAAAAACCAAAAATCTATTAGGAAGACTAGAAGGATTCAGGTGTCACTTCTGTATTTAAGGAGAGCAGGAATAATTTTTTTTTTTAATGGAGAGGATGGTCAAACTGTCCTGAGGAGCTCCCACTAATGGAAGCATCAGCATGTACCTGAGAAGCTGCATTCCAGCCTCCCCAAATTCACATGCTACTGAGGAAAAAGTACACAAAGGATTAGAGATTTAAAGAGAGAAAGGGAGAAGGGAGAAAGTCAATGCATAAGGGAGCTGCCCTGGAGAACTGGCACCTTTGCCATGGTGGTATTATACTTTATAATAATAAGCAAGAAAAAATACTAATTATCCTCCCTGTTTGCTGAATATCCAGCTTGTGATCCAGAGTCTGATTTGCAGTGGTTTAAGTGACCACAGCTGCAGTAAAATCAATGGAAACTGCACTCTGGACTAGGAGCTGTAAAATGCCAAGTACTTCTGCCCCTGAGGTCCTAAATACCATAAATCATGAATCCCAAACCAGTGAGTTTGGGATGTCTGAGTGATGTTTGAGTGTCTGAGCTTCATCTGTGCCTGATCTCCTCAGCTGTAAAACAGGGGTAATAACCACTCATCTCATCAATTAAACAATGCTCGTGAAGCACTCAGATATTAGTGAAAGCACCACAAAAATAGCTTTGTAAGAAATGAGTAATTATGTATTCTGAGCAAGAGATGAACAGTAATCAGCAGGGAAGGCACAGGACCATACATGGGGCAAAGAAAGGAATTTAAGATGTTGAATAGCTGCTCATTAATTGAACACTGCCCAATCTGTTCAATGAACAAGGCAGAGGTGTAATGGAAAAAGCTGTATGGGATTGTGTTATTAAGGCTGAATTAGGAATCATTACAGTGCAGATGAACAAAGACAACACAGGCCAGTAATGTTCATCATTTTCCTACTTAGTGACCATTTTGGAAACTTCTTTTTTTTCTTTCCCCTCCCCTAATATATTTTAAAAATAGAAAACTTAGAAAAAAATCAACCAGCCCAAACCCCCCGAGACCCACAACTGCACCTAATACAAGAAACCCCTGAGGAGCAGCAGCTCCAAAGTTTCTATTGCTATTCCAGCAATTCTATTTCTATTCCAGCTGTTTCTATTCTTCTGGCACAGACTGGGCAGGTACAGAAGGCAAACTCCATCACCACCCTTGGAACAGGTGGGAATGGACTGACTAACTCCTGCTCCCTATTTTAGGGCCCTGCATTTGGCACCTCAACAGTGAGAAATGCCACCAAATAATTCTGCAGGTTAAAAATAGCTGATTTATTTTTGGCCTAACAAAATTTTCTCTCCGTAAACAAAAAGGACCTGTGGGCTTCAGTGCTGACCACGGGCCATTATTGTTTTTAGAAACCTGACAAAACTGCCTCTTGTCGAAGTCTAGACTTCACACCTAACAGAGACACTCCCAAACTCCAACAACCTAAAACTGTGCTCCAAAAAAAGGATGAAATCCTGGCTTCCTTTAAGGCAATGGGAGATTTGCCATTACCTTTCCCACTCTATTTATATCCGAGATGCTAGCAGATGCCTTGTTCCCTCTGTCTACAACAGACAGATCTGGATGGATATTTTCTCCCTCTTTTTTATTCTTTTTTTTTGGTCTGAAGACTGTTTTCCCATCCCTTTATTTAAAATGGGATTAGAAGGCAAGAAAAAGATGCTTTGTTTCTAGCCTTATACATTTATTTTCCAGTTTTATCTATCAAGAATTTCTTTCAGCCACGACATTGCAAAAATTCCTTATCTCTAACATTGGAGTGCTGAAGGCCCCCTGCAGGATTACCCCCTTTTGGCTTTTAACTACTTATCCTGAGACTTGAGGAGCCTTTTCAAGCTTGAAAAACTTTCAGGAACTTGACAGTTGTAGAAGGGAAGTGCTATTTGGTCCTAAAAGTGAAAATTGTAACAGTGCTTCTAGAGGCTGCCAAGGCAGGCAGATAACACCATTTTATAAAGCAATATCTCTCAAGAAGCACTACCACAGCTGGATGTTTTATGGTATTTGCTGTGTTTTTTGCTGTTTGATACAGATCTTGCTGATGTATTTCTGTCCGATTGCAAATTCTAATTTAAATGTCCACTGATGCTTTGGTTATCCCTTTAGTTTATTGTATCAGGCATTGCTAAACAAAACAAAAACCCAGCAGCAAAAAGCTGATGGGGTACCCACAGAGGCCTGGCTGGGTAGGATGGAGTTATTCCCAAAGCACTTCATTCTACTGAGCTTTTTTTGAACTCAAAATGAGAAAAGTCATTGCAGGAGACAAACATTTGTCTGCTAGTGCAAATACAAAACAATTCTGGCTCGTGCAAGATCTAAACACTTTACATCAATTTTTAAAACCTGAAGTTCTGCATTCCTGTGAAGATCTAGTCGTTCACCATCATTACAAATGGACTATTCTAAAAATGTATTAGTTAGTCCACCCCCTCTATCCCTCACACTTCCTCCATTTTCAGTCAGCTGCAGTCTCCTGCATCTGACCAGGATACAGCATTAACCAAAAGAGACCTCTTTGGCTTATCCTTTACTATCACAGAGAACTAAGTTATACCATTGGTTACTTCTCTTATGAGCAATTTCAAAGTAGGCACTTAAATCCTTCTTACTCTTTTCAGGAAAGTGCCCCCACAAAAGTCCCTTTTTTTGGTGGTTTACAGCATTCTCAAAATAGCAAACTAACTAATGGGATTTTTACCCATTTACTCTTATTTCAGTACAGTTCTTAGTTCAAAATAAATTCTCCTCCCTCTCGGTTGTCTATTCCTCAACTGTGAAATATTTATAGACAGCAATCACATCCCAACTCAGACTCTTTTTGGGCAGGCTAAAAAAAGCTCAAAAAGCGTTCAGTCACCTGACAGAAGATAAACTTTTATTCCCCAGATCATTTCAGAAGCTCTCAAGTGTTTACTTGACTTTGAATCCAGCTGTCTTTAACATGCTGGTGACCAGGGGAATACCCAGCACTCCACATGAGCATCCCCAGCATCACCTGCACCCTGTGAACACTCCCCTGATGGCCTGGGGTACCTGGTGCATCTGAATTTTACACAACTGCATCACACAAATGGCTCAGCCAACCTGGAACCACTCCCTAGAAGATGGATTTCCCAGAAGCACCCTATCTTTCCTATAGGAAAAGAGACCCATTCCATTTTTAAGGAAAAGGCAGCTGACATATTCTAGAAAGCACTAAGGCAATGGCTGCAGCATTGGAACATTTGTTAGCCAAATATTTGTGGCTACTTGAAATCAGCATGCACTGACAGGGCCATCCCCCCTTGTTGGGATCCAGGGCACAGGGAATGTCTCTCTGCCTGTTTTAGGAAATTCTGACCCCCAGGAGAACTCTGCTTTTAACCTTCGTCCCTGGGAAAAATTGCCAAGGCTTTGGGATGAGTTAGAGCACACAGGATTTTAATATGTAGCAGTAGTAGATTTTCACAGAGTGTATCACAGAGTGTAGAAATTAGGGTTTTAGGATTTTAATAAGAGAGTGAATAGGACACAAGAGGGAGGATTTGGGGTGTCTTCCCTCTAGGAAGGCTCTGACTTGCTGGGATGCCAACCTGTGATGTGTTAAAAAAGACAACAACAACGAATTACTGCAACGGAGTTCCCTGTCTGTGACACCATATGAATGCCAACATTTCCCTGTTCTTAACAGGATGTAGAAGGTAAGCATGTAAAACCTGAATGGTGTTTGAATTTGTGGTAATGGAAGGCTCCTGCCCAAGATAAACCAATCTCACCACTGCACCCACGCTCCATTTTCTGGGTATCTGTGCTTGTGCAGGCTGGCTATCACCCACTGGATCTAGCATTTTACAGATGAAGCAGGCTGGAAATTGATATTCATACAACAAAGAACAAAAGACAAATGACAGAGTGCAGGAAAGGAATAGTTGCATGCAGCCCTGTGCGTGCGTTTTTCAAGACCAGACAGCTGCCCACATTGGAATTCTCATCCTCAAACTCATCCATCCCTCTCCACAGCAACACCAGCTCACACAGTAAATAAATTACCCTCAAAAAACCTGCAAATGTTGGGAAGTCTTGGGGGAGGAAAGAAATTATTAAAGCTTTTGGAAAGGAATAAATGCAGATTTTCAGCTTCCTTGATAGAAAATATTTTTTGTATCTTTTTCACAGCTATTAGCCAACTTCTGTTCTTTGTGGCACTGCAGCTGCTAAACCCACTCGTTCTGTGCTTGTTTTCCAAGCAGGGCACTCCATCACCTTGGTGGTTCCCAAATCTCCCCCCTCCCATCTGAAATGCTAAAATGCACATTATGCTTGGTCCCCTGGTGCTCCCCTTTTCCACTCCACATTCTCCTGAATGCATCCAGCATTTTTTCCTGAACATTGGGCAGTGTCTTCCGTGCAGGCCACGTCTTCCAAAGAGCCACAAGGAAAGATTTTCCTCACGTTTCACCTCTCCCCAACTTTAAAGTATCCAGTTGCAGTATCCATTAGATCTTTTCTTCTTTCCTTTTTTTTTCTTATGTCTCAGCTCTTGCTACTTGGGTTTTTTTTTTTCCCTCCTTTTTGGGGTCCCATTGCAAATTTTTTTAGCACCTTCCTCCCACCAGTCTCCTCAGCTCCAAGCCTTTAATAACTAAAGGCAGCCTGGAGAAGGAATGAAGACTTCATTTCACAGAGCAATGCTGCCTGCCAGAGCTAAACCCAGGAAAAATCCTTTTCCTGTATCTAAGAAAGCATGGAAGGATGGTGGCAGCTTCAAACCTATAATGACTTAATTATTTAAATTTTATTTTACACCTATTAACCATAGCATACCAAGTAAGAGGAGCAGCTGCTACATGAATTTGGCCAGCTCCCTTGCCCTCAGCAGATCACCCATCTGCTTGCTCTTCACCTAATATTTCTTTTTGATAGGTTGTAAAACAGATTCTTGCAACAGGTCAGGAACGGAGTCAACTTCAAATCCCACATAAAAATTTCTATGAAAACATATGGACATCTATACTGAGTGATGTCAAATTTAGAGAGGCCAAGGACCTTAGGAAAGTGGATAAAAGGAAAATTGCAGCCTGTTATGGAAAAACACTGACTCCATGACAGTGAATGAACAGAAGAGTGGAGAGTGAAGAGCTGTATGTATAATTCATTACAGTAATACAGACCTGCAGAATTCATGGGTGCACACACTGCAGAATGGTGTGCAGAACGCCTGCTGTGTGCACCTGAAACTAAAATTTCAGTTCCATACAGCATAAAAAGGATTGCTTTTTTCATTTATCTATATGGTAAACTCCCCTGCCCACCAGCAGCATTCTGTAAAAAGTTATGCTAATTAGGCAAACTATTCAAGAGTTATGTATGTCAGCATTTCTCCTCAGACCGAAAAGTTTCCTTCAGCCAAACTATCCCTCCACTCTGAACTGGCAAAAGTTCAGGTGAGGGAAAAAAAAAACCCACAACCCTAGAAACTCCTGCTGTTGTGCCTGTCTTTTTGCTTCAGAGCTGAAGAGAAATCTATTTTCTTAACTTAAAATTGAAAAACTAGCTTTAAGGTTAACCTTCTGGAACAGAAATCAAGCGCAGAATCTGATCTTTATTGAATTATCCCATCTTTGTATTTTAAAAAAGGACAAGCTTCCCTGTAACCGATCCAATATAATTTTTTAATGCTTCCATTTTAAGTAGCCAAAAATCTCCAAGCAAATATGCAAAATAACTTAAAGAAAATGGTCCTTTTTTCTGTAGTCTTTAGCACCATATGGAAATGAAAAAACGCCCTCCTTTTTTCTTACTTCCAAGCCAAAGGAAGAATAAAAGATTAGCAACTTATGAAACAATATAAATTTTGATTTAGGGGAGATTACCTCATACTTGTCTGGAACTTGAACAAATGAAGAAAATGCACAGCACAGCAAGACCAGCTGTGATTTCTGACTTCAAGCCTGTTACTCTCCTCAGAGAAAGCTGCTTCAGTGGAAAAAGAGAAGACAGGTCTGGCCAGGTGCTTTAGGTTCCCTCACAGTATAGCAAATTTTCAGCACATGACTCTATTCTGATCATAAATTCAAGTTCAAATGACTTTAGGATTGGCCGTATCTGCAATTGAGGAGAAAACCCACAGAGCAAAATTAACCTATGTAAAAATGTATTCTAAATGTATATACCCTAACTTTTGCAGTGACACCCTTTACCAACACTTTCACAGTCTAAAGATTTCTAATGTTTGCAAGGCAGATCAAATTTATGTTAATGACAAAATCCCGTTTCTTCATACCAGCCTCCTGCTCATCAGCCACTCACCAAAAGGTCTGTGCCCACTTGGTACCAAAACTTGGATAATTCACAGCTTGGATTTGATGCCATCTGAAATTACTTTTGAAATTTCACCAATAAACCAATTTTAATACCTTTTTTTGGTCTACAGCTCTCCTTCTCCTAAATCCATTAGACATTTCCTGAAGGTTCCAAGATACAATTAACTGGGAATATAATCACCAGACTTATAATTTTAAATGGAAACTTTAGTCTCTTTGTTCTTCTGAGTTTCTTAGTTTTAAATTCCAGTACAGTTGTTATTTTCTGTTATAATCTCACTAATTTGTAGGATTTCAGAGGAGCCCAAAGGAACTGGCAGTCAATGGCTGTTCAAAGTGAGCTGACAATGTCAGAAATTCTAGCTGAGACCCAAAAAGCTGAGTTCTGTCTCTCCAAATCCCTCTTTTCTCTGTTTCCATGCTTTTTGACCCAATTTGGCTCCCCATTTCACAGACTGACAGAGGGGCTGGGTTGGAGCAGAGCTCTAAAGGTCCTTGAAAGAACAGGGACATCTCCAGTGGATCATGAAACACCTGTGTGTGTCCCTGTGCTACAAATATTTAATTGTCTCAATTATTTCAAACAGGAAGCCTCAGGAGGGGGTGTTTTATTGGTCCTTTCCCAACTGAAAAATTTATGATGCCTCTAGGAGAAACCTCTTGTTACAAAACCACCTACAAAAACTTTTATTTACATGGATTGTGCCAGGGTGTTTGAAGCCAATGTTTGTGTTATGTTTTTGCTATGCCCTTCTGGGGCTAACACTCTACAATATATATAAAAAAAGTGCAAGCCAAGAGAAAATTTCAGTGTGTGCCTGGCAACAATGCTGCTGGTAGCCTCAAGAGCTCAGTCCTGGGCACACCAAGAAGTCCAGACAGTGTTCACACACCACTGGTAGGTACATCTATGTTACTGTAATGACTCTAAAAAATGTGTTTTAAACTAGTTTAAAACACATCAAATTTTTAGGGAGGACAGGGTAGCTTTCTCTTTCTTTTTTTTTTAATTTTTTTTTTTTTGCTTAACATGCAAACTTTCCATAATTACTGATCAGTTTTAATTTTTAATTACATTTTTTAAAAATGTCTTTCTATGCCTGATCAGAGAGTAATCCTTTCCTAATAATTTTGGCTTCTGAGGCTTGAAAACACAGTCTTGCTGCTCTGTTAACTCCTAAAGGGACTCCTTGGTAATTTTTCATAAATTCCTGTAAATCTGGATGGAAACATCCATCACAGGACGTTGGAATGGTCAGAAAAAGAGATGTAAATGTGGACAAACAGTACCTTGGAATTGCAGTGATTCAGGACTGCAGAGGAAGCTTTCCTGGGAGGCAGGAGAGGAGGAAGAAAGACAACAGAAGGTGCTGTCACTTCACACAGTGTGTGCAGGTATATGGAATATACGGAATATATGGAATATTCACCATCACTCAACCAAAAAACATCTCCTCGTGGCTCAGGGTCAGCTCAGACCTGGGTGTCTGAAGAGCCATCCACGGTGGGGTGTGGAAATGCATGGAGGAAACCACTCAGCCAAAAAAAAAAAGGAAGTTTTTCATGTGCTATGTATCAAGCACCTGAATTCTCCAGAAGAGGTTGGGGAATGAGGACATTGAGGTCAGCTACTGCACAACTGTAAGGGAAGATGTTTGCAGCAAGGGGAAACCTTTTCCATGTCCTTAAACCTTTGGGAAGTGAATTTCAGTTGGATTGACATTGACACTTTTGATGATGGACAGATAAACAGACTGATCCACGAAGTCACACACAATTCCTCCAGGTCCAGTTAAGAGAGAGCCAAATCCTTTTTGCCACCAGAAGAACATTTAATGATCACAGAGGGAATCCATCACACCTCACACTGCCTCACTCTCAGTGCACAAGCTGGACACCACATTAAGATACCTTATTTTCTTCCTTTTAGGGTTTTTCCCATGAAGATAAATCAGTAAGTAGCTGTCTCCTAGTTCACCTGTGGTACTCAGAGCATTTACTCACCAGCAAAGACTTCTGAAAACCTATAAGGTATTTATGCCCTTTGCATGCCACGCATTATCAGACATCAAAAACCTTTTTTACACTTCAAGAAGTTGCTTACAAAGTCTGTAAAGGTCACACAACAGTTTTTTTTTCATATTAATGACACAGAATTTTACCAAAAGGAGAAAACATAGAAAAATTTCTATGTGTGTACATATATTTCTTAAAAAAAAAAAAACAAAAAAGAAGGAATAGATCTTGTCTTTTGTGTTGATATTTTTTGGTTTGTGTTTTCTTACCTTCTACTGCTCTCTTGAAGAAAACTTTACAGCTGCCACATGTAACCACCCCATAATGACATCCAGATGCCTCATCTCCACACACCAAACACACCTTGGAAGGCCTTGAAGATCCAGTTGATACACTTCTCAGTGAAGAGCTGCAGTGAAAACAGTCAAACAAAACAAAACAGCTATAAATATTTCAAATCACACCAGCCATAATATGAAGTTCAATTAAGAATTTGTAACAGGTATATTGCTCAAGGCACCTGACAATTAGGAAACCAACACTTTCTGGCAGTGCCTAGCTCAAGACATGAATTTCTTTAATTAGTAAGTGCACTATTTTTATTTTCTGTTTTAAAACACCCCTAATACATCAATGTTAATGTGAGAAGTTACCACAAGGGCAGTGGAATTTATTGGTAGCAGATGATTAAAACTGAAAACATGTGAGAAGGCTCCATGTTTTAAACTCTCCTTGAGAATGAAAATGCCTCGTCTGTATTTGAACATATTCCGCTTTTAAACGTGATAAAAGAACAAATTAATTCGAGTTAATTCGATTTATTCCAGAGTTTTAAGCTTCCACCTGTGATGCTGAGTAGCTGAATGCACACTTTGTATTCAGGCTGTACCTCCCATTGTATTCAAGCCACCAGTGCAGAGGAGCATATATAAAATATATGGATTGTGTCTTAGGCAGGCATTTAATAATAGCCATGGATCAACTGGTGTCTTCATGTGTCTTTGCTGACTTTTTTTAACCTAATAATTCAGTCAAAGTGCGATTCTGTGGGGTAGCTTGTGTCTAAAAAAAGGCTCTCCCACCTTCTGCAAATCCTACATGACAATTTATTTCAACTAAAAATAATACATAATTACATATATATATATATATATATATATGCAGTATGTATATATAGAGAAGCATGTGCGTGTGTATATATATATATAAAAATCATGCACACTGCTGTGATACCCTGGAAACCTCCATTTCTCTACTGGAAAAGCTCTCTAATAAAATTACCTCTTTTTTAGATATTAAAAAAATACACTGACCTCTTTCAGGGCAGAAAGACTAGGAAAGTTTTTGCCAGTCTTATGAAGAAATGGGAACACGCAGCATCAAAATTACAAATCCCCTGAGACATTTTGGTCTTATGTCAGAACTGAAATGTTTCCCTTCTCAGGCAAAATACTGATGTTTGCAATGAAAGAAAGAGAGTTTTCAAGGTGAGTTTTCCAGGTTATTGGCATTTTCTCTAGAAAACAGACACCTTTTGAAGAATTTGGTTTAATGGGATCTGTGGGCCAAGGTTTGAGTCTTGAAATTCAGATGGGGTGAAAAAACTCTGTGTTTACACAAAACCAAACCAGAGCCTATACTCTATTGCTCTGATATTTAACGTTTTTTTTTTTAAAAACTTCTACACAAGAGGCTGTTGTTGAGCCAGGACATTCCCTGTGGGTGGAAGCTGGTTTCAATACAAACTCCCCACTGCAAACACCAGAAATACACACCAGTGCCACTGAGCTGGCCACTCACTCCCACTTTCAGCAGCCAGTGGCTCACAGGTTGATTGGGTGTTGTTGTTTTCATGCTCCTCTCATTATTTCCAACACAAAGGCAAGAACAGGCAAACACAGTCCCACACCCCTCTCATAAACCCCACAGGATTCAAAAAGAGATTTACCAGAACATGCACATTTTACCCCAAAGCTGTTACAGCCAAGGGCAGCAAGGGGTTTAACCATGCCAAATGTATCTCCTGAACGATTTGTAAAATGGTTCCTTGGGTGGCTCCAGTGACATTTGTCACGTTGTGGGGTGTGTGATCAAGAATAAACCTGATTTATTATCCCTACCAGAGCAAATGCTGGCAGTCAAATGCTGACCTTGACCAGCCATTGCCATCGAGCTCATTTGTGTCCCTCAGAGCTGGCTTTACTAATAGTTAGATGGAGAATTAATTAGAAATAACAGATTTTGTAAAGAAGAGTCAATAAACCCACAGATAATCCAGCATTTAAAAAGCTGATTATATAGGTTATTATGCTTTTCAAACCAGATGTCAGACAGGAGCACAGTTTAAACAAATGATGCCTCTCTAATGATAAAATGAAGCACTCCACAGAAGCATAAGCCACAATATGTATTCCAAAGTCATTTGTTCCAAGCACTTTTATTATTATGAGATCTGGATGAGTCCTTTTTAATTCCATGTCATTGACTTTTCTTTTTAACACTGGAATTTTCTGGCAGTAAAACAAACAGAAGGAACTCGGGTACACCTCAATAAATAAAGGTATGCAAAAACAAAGGTAAAAAGAATTTGAGATTACAGAGCCGTATTTTTACCACAAGAAGGAAAAAAAGTAACAGCAAGAGGAAGAATAATCAGGATATTCAGGATGCAGAGGCTGCCAGCAGTATCCTCCTACCCTCTCACCTAATTTCTGAAGGGGTATAATCTCCTGCTGGGAACCAGCACATAAAAACATGAGAGTCACCTCTGCCCTTTGAAATACTGCAGCTAACCTTCCTGTGGCCCAAACAAGAGCTGGGTATTCCAGTGGTGTTCCACTTCTCTGAGCACCTCTCCCAGTATCTCCTTTTCTCTAACTCATGTTCCCTCAGCCATCACAGCAGACAGCACAGAAACTCTTTCCTCTTCACTTTGCCTCCACTATTTCTGTGCATGTCCAGCTGCGGACAATGATTTCACTGCCCAAGATAACTCCATTGCTCCTTTGGAATGTGATATACTGGTGAAAAACCTGCCCAGGAGATCATTTACTAAACCAATTCACTCCACAAGGATGGTCTCCCAGAACCTCCCAGATTCTGCTCCACACTGCCTGTTTAATTACCAATATTCCTGTTTGACCAGTCTCAGTTCCTGATGTACAACCTGAATTCTTAAAGAGCTTCCCTGTGAGAAGGAACCTTGGCTCTCTCCTATAACTACTCGAATAAAGCAGATTAGCAGGCTGGAAAATGGTATTTCTTAAATGTCAGAGTATATAAATCAATCTTCTTGTCAGCAGAGCACAAAAGCAGAGGGGAGTGAAAAGGCACAGGGATGAAATGATCAGAATTTTGGAGAAGGCAGTCACGTGGGACCTTGGGAATGCTGAGCTGAGGGAGAACTGTGGGACCCTGAGCCTCAGCAGCAACGCTCCCAGGGCAGCCACAGCAACACTCACCCTCTTTGAGAGTGTATTTTAAAGAAATTAAAAAAAAAACAACAACCAACCACCCCAACAACAAACCCCAATAAAAAATCCCAAAACCAACCGAACAACAAACCCCAACAAAAAGAATTCACCAGCTGTGATAGTACATTTAAATTAGTGCTCAGTCTCAGTTATTTAGGGTTTGTTTTCTTAAAGCACAGAGCTTTTTTTATTCCAAGACAGAAACCCTTCAACTCTTTGAACTTCAAACTCTACGACTTTTTTTTAAATCTTAAGAAATGCTCAGTATGATGGAACATGTAGGAAAACAAGAAATGCTCAGTATGATGGAACATGTAGGAATCTTAGCATTTAGCTAAGAAAAACCCAACTGAGAACCTGGATGTTGCTCTTCCTCTGCAACTGCAGCTTTCACTTTGGGTTACTTTATTTAGCAGTGCCTAAGGGTCACACATCACAGTTTCCTACCTGGATCTTAATTATGATAACAAACAAACTCTGACATGCACTAATAGAAAAAGCTCCAACATTTTTTTCCAAGCCCCACCAAATCTAAAAAGATGCACTCAGGATGTAAAAAAAGCATTTAAGTTCCAATGTTTATTCGGCAAATGGAATCTGCTGTGCTCTGTGCTGCAGTCAAAGTGAACAGGTTCCTGTATTTAGCTTCACCTTAAGGCATATGTTGATTTTACAAAATGAAGCAAGTCTGCTATGCTCCTTCAGTTCCCATTTACCTTGCTGGATGCTGACAGGGCTCAGCATTTTCCTCCATCCAGCTGTAAACCTTGACTTTTCCTTGACCTTCTCTACTGAAATATTTTGGTAGCAACTACATTCCAAATTTTACCCCCAATAATTGGCTGACTACAGAAAAATATAAACTTAAGCATCAACGAAAGTGTGTTCTGATGGACTGGAACTGAGGAGCACTCATTTCCCAGGGAAATAAAACTAATTTTTACCCAGTGATGTAGTGATCAGAGCAGTGTAACATCCTCCTACTTTTCTTCTGCAATGAACTTTTCTCCTCCAGCTGCTGTCACAACCTACCAAGACCCAACTGCCCCAGGGAAATAAAATTTCCTTGCTCTGCATATTTTTAGTACATAGATATAGTTATCTATTGAAATGGAATGGTTAACCTGGATGGGGAGTTTCCTATCAGGAATTAGCAGAGAACTCCAGGAAGGCTCACAGTGCATTTGCTGTAACTTCTCATATTTGGCCCACTTATAGAATTAGTGCAGTTTAAATGCATGCAATGCTGGTGTTTGTGCTGCTGATTATAAATTGCTATGTATAGCAAGATAAGGCAGGAACAGTTTATCTGGAAAATTATCTGGTTAATTATTGAAAGTCTGTTTGAGGGGGCAGGGAGGACATTTAACTCTTTCTTTTCCTGCACCTGCTCACCTGCCCTAACTGGGAGGGGACACACAGCTTGGAAAATCCATTTTTCATGGCCATTTTTCATCTCATTCTGCACTGCTGGGAACCTGCAAGCCATTCTGCACCCAGGGCACAGCAGTGCTCACCCGGTGAGCTCTTCTGCCTTCTCAGTCAGAAACATTTTACAGCTCATAAAATGCCATAGATCCAAGTGAGGCTCCCTTGCTGATGGGGGCACCAGTGGGAAACCACAACCAAGAGGAATTTCAGGCAAGCCAAGGCTGCAGGAGTGCATTGCTCTGCTGCTGAAGGCTCCTCAGACAAAGAGAACTGAATGAGCAAGGGAAGAAAATGCACAAAAGGCAAATGTAGGGAGATGCTACCAGTAATAAAAGCACCTCTTTAAAAAACCTCCTCTCCTTTTAAAAGTATGCTCATCACAACTTTGGTTGAAGTTCTTCCCTCAGAGTCTAAACAAGCAACTCCTAAAATACCTTCCTTTGTTTGAAAGCTTATTTTATGAAACCCTTATTACAGCAACCTGAAATGACATTGATGACCAGAGTATTGACTGTTAATAACCTCCAGAAATGTCATTCTGCTGCAGGTAAAAATCCACCTGATATGTCTGGCAACAGCTTGGCCCTAAAAGTCCTAAAAGAATAACTACTAAAAATATTAGTTTACAACAGAAGCAGCTTGGTCCAGTTGGATGTACTTTCCTATTACCAACTGTTTGCTTTGACTTCTGAGTGCATGACATGCTTACAGAGAAAGCTACCACACCATTAATACCCTAACCACAACATAAAAAGTTTACAAGAGTTCCATAATCAAATAAATTTTTTTTCAAAATTAAATCATTTCATAATAGCAAAAAGTAAACTGAACTGCCATCCACTGTCTACTGGGGATTAAAATACCACAATAGAAAAACCTCCAGAGCAACCATGAAACCATAGGAAAGAAATGCACCAAAGCACAAAAAAAAGGTTACCATGGGAACAAAGGCTATTTTCCAACTTGTCACATAATAGCCCCAGTATGGCAGACCTTTACTCAGAAGAGCCATCCCACAGGCTGAGGAAGGCAAGATGTGTAATTACTGCCTGATCTGAAAAAAATCTCAGGGGAAAATGGAGTGGGGGGTTTGGTATTTTAGCACCCTAACCCTCCTCCCCATCCACCAGGACAAAATTCGGGTGGATGTTGAAGTGTGCTGGAATTACAGCACTGTTGGAATTACTGCTAAACTCAAATACCAGACAGGAACAGAAAAGAGAAAGAGGAAGGTCTGCACACCAATCTCCCTGACAGCAACAGACCTGAGTATCTTGCAATGCAGGGAGTTCTGTGCACCTTTGTGAAGATTGGGAAAAAGAAATAATCCCCCTAAAATGATCTCACTGAACAAAAAGTAATAATCCTTAGTAAGATTAGAAACAGGTATTTATATTTTACTGGAAGTTTCCAGCTTGGCACTGGCTTCAGATGATACAGTGAGAATCAAACTCCAACTTTACCAGCACCTCTGATTAACAGGTATTTTAAAAGACTAATAGCACATTATTTTGAAACACCTGTCAACTTCTAAAACCACTATTTGAAATAATGATGGCTTCCTTTTCATTAACATTTTTTTCTGTTTTTAGGAAACCCAACCTGTTCATGGTGTTTTAATGCATGTCACTATTGCTTGATACATGAAATAGGGTGACTCTTGCAGCTCCAGGCATACAGACAATGGAGGTAGTTTGTACATTTGTTTTTTCCACCCTCCTGGTCTCAGGCCCAAACCAAGCATCTAACTAAAACCAGAAGGTAAAGTTTCCACACCTGTCTTTACAGGATTCTGTCTTGCCTAAAGAATCACCTTCCTCCCCAGTCTCTCAGGATTCTTCCCAACAGTTTGCAATTGGCTCCCCTCCAGTAACCATGATCCCAGTCCAACCTGTGAATTTTGTCACAGGTGAAACAGCCCTCTTTATGCTTTTTCAAACTGTGATGATGAGCAGAGCACACAGCAAGCAGCAGCTCCAGCTCAGACAGGGCCATCACTTCCCACTTGTCCCACCTCCACCTGCAGTGACAATTTGCAGAGATCCCTACTCTTGTATTTACCCCAAGGCAGTTCACTCCTGTTGGTGGTGATGTTGTCGACTGACACATTTATTTGCACACTTCAAGTTCCTCTGCTTTCCCTTCCCTGTCGTTTATGGGGAGGGTCAGGCAGTGTGAGCCAAAAGAGAGGCACAAAAATGAGTATTCAACAGCCCAGTTTCCCACCCCACTCCTGTAGAAGGAATGCAGATATTCTTCCCATACTTTTTCCTCATTTACAAAGCCAGGTAAGCTGACAATGGGCAGGGTGGAGAGAATCAATTGTCTTTGTAGAGCCTTCCTCTCCTCAGGGGCTTGCAAAGGGCTTGTCTTGAAATGGACACAGAGAAGAAGAGGGTTTAAACTCATCTTGAAATGGACACAGAGAAGAAGAGGGTTTAAACTCATCATCACTCCTTGGAAAGTCACTGCATGCTTGCACCCACAAGAGCAATGTGTGCAAAGGCACACACCACATCATGCTGCACAGCCTTCAGAGTGACTTACAATTTCCAATTTCACATAACTCTCAGATTTATGTGTAATGATGCCTGTTCTGGGCACCTGGAAGCCGTGACAGAGGAATGGTTTAGGTGCTAGAACAGCATCAGATTCAAAATGCAGTTTTCAAAGTTCGGCACAAAAGCAAAGAATTTTGAGCAGAAGTACTATTGAATCTTGGAAGAAACAGTTTTAGAAACTAGATGCACAGTTAACAGTCCAGAATCCCTTTGAAAATCAACAATAATTACATAATAGGAAACCTCTGCTCCCGTTAACTAAATAAAAACTCTATTGATAGCTTGTCGAAGTAGAAGGTAAAATCCATGGCATGTGCTTTAAAAATATTCCAAACCCCAAGTCCTTTCAACTCCCCTTTCTCTATTTTCACAGCAAGTATAACCACTGACACGTAATACAGCTATACTGTATTAAGTAACCATAAATTTTAACTTTTAAATCAATTAAAATACTCCTCCATTATATGTCAGAGTGACAAGTAATAGCCTGCTGAGTGCCATGGAAAATTTTGGTCAAATAGCAGATGAGGGCTGCAATCACTGACTGATACCTAGAGCAAAGGCTTTTGGTAATTCTCCCACAAGAAATCACAATTGCTGACAAAGTTCAAATTTGTCTTGACAGGATTGTCAAGGCAAACTAGAAATGTTCACAATTGCAAGTCAAAGAATTCATTTTTATTCAGCTGAAATTCACTCTGCTGCTCACATGCTAATGATGCACAGGACTGTACCTACCACTCTCTGTGGCTGAGCAGCTCAAACCCAGAGAGCAAGGACTAAAGGAAATTGGGAGCACTGAGCGAGACTGAGCAGCAGAGTTATGTTCTACAACTCACAGAGCCCAGCTCACCTCCTAAATCCTCCTAAATTCTGCCAGAACTCTCCTGCAATGTACAGCAGGCCTTGATTTTGGAAGGCAGCTTGCATTTAACATCAGTGGGAACAGGAGCTGGTACAATAATTAAAAATGCCACCAGCCCTCCCGTGTCAGGGAAGGGATGTTTAATTGTTTGTGCACAACAGCACGCTGCTGTGGAGGCAGATGAGTTTGTGAGCCAGCATAACAAAGTGCTTATGCATAAATTTATACAAGTTGTACAGAAATCAAGGTGTACAGCAGAGTGAGCAAACATTATTACTTGGTAATCCATCACACCCTAGAACTCACTTCTGCTGCCTGTTTGTGGCACAGACTTTCAACTTCCTTCAGCAAGGACTGCAATATTTGCATGCATTGCTACACCACAAATGTTATTGCTCACTGACTCAACGGGTCCCACACAGAGCCAATTAAAACCAAAGCAAAAGCACCTGGTGACACATTCTCTGCTTCATTTAGCAGTGTCACCAAATCACTGCATGGACTTGCTTGGAAGGGACCTTGGGACTCATCCAGTGCCAACCTCCTGCCATGGGCAAGGGCACTTTCCAGCTGACCACGTGGCTCAAACCCCATTTCACCTGGCTTTGAATATCTGCCTGTCCTAAATCAATCTGCTTTTTCCCTCCCCACCCTCCTCCAGCTCCTGTAGCCACCAGAATTATTTCTGTTCAGAACAAGTGTGCAATAAGCAGAATAAGCATTTGGGGAAGAAAGAAGATGACTCAACAAAGAGCCAGCTTTGAGCACCCCTGGTTCCAAACCTTGCAGAGCGTAACTCAGGTTTATCACACGGCTGGAGCACCCAAGGAGTCCCCATCTGCACCCCTTCAGCTCCTGGCACAAGGAAATAACAAACCTAGAGCTTCCCACTTCTGTATTTACTTTTCATGTTCCTAAAGAACGTACCCAAAATAAAGAGTAGAGCTCTAAAGTATATGGAAATGCTTTGCTAAAAAATTATTGTCATTCAGGAGCAAGAATAATGAATTCTTTCCTGGGTCTTTCCCCTTCCTGCTTGTGGCATTTAACAGGAGAAAAATGCTAACTAGCCCCTTTCCTCTGGTGGGGGCACTAATTGGGTGTCTTTCCTCCTTCCAGTCACTTCTTTTAATGGAACTGGTGAGAGATAACAGCTAAAATGGAATAGCTGTAATAGCTACCCACTGTCAAATTTAGTTGGAGTTGGCTGACATTCAAAATGTATTAGGTGGAAACACAAAGACAGCTCAGTTACATAAAGATCTCCTTAGGCTGTATCTAGGGGTCTGCTGGACATGCAACTGTAAACTTTTTGCAGCATGTTCTCTGTTGCCAGAAACTCATCTGATTCACCTATTCTTGTTTGTTTTCCCTAAATAAAGTGCTCTAGTTTTGCATTTGTCTATAGATGTCTAATTATTGAATTTGCAAAAGCTTGACCACACTGGAGAAAGCTGCTGTCTTTTTTGTAGTTTTGGACTCCAAATGTGGACTTTCCTTGAAGACATCCTTGCAATATTTCCTGGACTTTCCTCAGAGCCATTCTGATTTAATGAGCTCACACAAAGCAGCTTCAGGCGACACCGTCCATACCTCCCCTTGAAAATCTGTATCTGTGCTCCTGTATCTACAAAAACAGTGCTCCTAAGCTGCTGAAACACACTTGTAAGAACTTGCCAAAACCTTTTCCAGGCTCTTTACACCAGCAAGGACTCAAAGACAGTCCAGGAGGAACTCACTGATGCTTCGGAGAAGCAAGGCTGTTATCCAAACTTCACAGTCATACAGAGGAATTTCAATAAAAGTAAATGCACACCAAGCACTTGTTTGAAGTTCAGCGCTTCTTTCATTCCATAAACACTGCTTTAATCTCACAAATGCTGCTCTGCCTTTGTCACCCTGGCTGGTGGCTGTGCTGTGGGGTGCAGCTTGCTGCAGGAGCAGCACAAATTGCCTGCAAATGCCAAGCCCTGATGTCCCAGCAGAGCCAGGCTGAAGCAGCTCCTCAGGTTTGTCACCAGTGCCCAGACCAAGCTGCCTGGCAGAACAATGATGGGCAGCCAGCCCCTGCTGCCCTCAGCCCCTCGGGGACAGGGCAGAGCCTGGCAGAGAGTGGCAGGCTGCAGTCACTGGCTGTGCAAGCCTGGGCTCCAGCAAGGAACTGGGAATTGCCCCAGCCCTGTGACATGGGGACAGCTCCCCTGCCACATCCACCAACTGCTCAACCCTGGGCTCGAGCAAGGAACTGGGAATTGCCCCAGCCCTGTGACACAGGGACAGCTCCCCTGCCACAGCCACCAACAGCTCAATTTGGGCTCAATGCAAGGAACTGGGAATTGCCCCAGCCCTGTGACACAGGGACAGCTCCCCTGCCACATCCACCAACTGCTCAACCCTGGGCTCGAGCAAGGAACTGGGAATTGCCCCAGCCCTGTGACACAGGACAGCTCCCCTGCCACAGCCACCACCAGCTCCAGCAGCAGCTCTGCCTGTGAGGCACCAGGGTGGATCAGGGCAGGATGAGCCTGGTGCCCCTCTCCAGGAGGAAAGCTGAGATGTTCCACACCAGAGCTGCCAACCCAAGGGCCTGCCCAAACAGCTGAATTGTGCTGAAGAAACCCCTGAGATTAATGGTGTTACAGGCTTTGGTTTACTTGACAAAGAAAATATACAAGCCTTTATTCTCAGCTTTTCTGAGATTTCCCTGGCTGAAAAACTGCATAACTGCTCCTCAAGCAAGCTAAAGCTCCAGTCAGATGGCCATTATTCCAAAGGTACAAGTTTCTTTTTCTGCAAGGAGTGAATGAATGCACCATTTTCCAAGGCATGAGCTCTACTCTTTTTGTAGAGATGAATCTCTGCATGCTTGAGCTCCTGAGGGATCACCTGCTGGTCCCTGCTGTGCCTTGGTCAGGCCAGGAGCTGCTCTCTGACCAGAAGAACCACGAGTGCCTGCTGCTCTTCTCTCTGTATTTACAGGGCAGCCAGAAGAGCTTGTGCTGTTTTCCTGCCTGCTGGTCTTGGCTAGGTAGGTCAGAAAACTTCATTTAATGCTTCATGGAAGGTGCAGGATAGAAATGTTAATAAACTGGTGAAGTGTTCACTTCATTGGCTTGGCTCTTCTTGCTCTGGTTCTCAGCATTTGACCATCCTGGCTATGGACTGATGCAGCAGCACTGAATTTACAGCCCCAGACCTTCCCATCTGCTCCCGTGCCTTTATGCCATTGCAATTTCAGCTTAAACTAACAGCAACCCCCCAGTGCCTCTCATTTTTGCAGGAACTGCACGTGGAGCCCCAACAAATTCAAATTCAGAGCTGGCAAACATCACAGTGAGAGGTGCTTAGAAACACTGGTCCCACCTGGCAGCACAAGGTACAGCAGCTAAACAGAAATTCAGGGAAAGAACCGAGTAACAGTGGCTTTCATAAATATTGTAGGTACTGCTGAAAGCACAACCCACAAATAATGCAACTGCCCATGCTCCTTAAGGCATTTAGCATCTATTTTAAAGTTACTATGGTTGCATGGAAAGAAAAAAAAAACCCACCCAACAAACTATGATATGAAGAGAGTCAAATCCATGAATGAATATTGATAAACTGCTGATCGTGATGTGCCATAATTATTCTTAGAGCATGAGGTCACAATCCTAAATTATGAAAACTGCTGAAATAATATTTTTAAAGTTTCATCTTTCCCTTATGCATAAAAATCTCTGCTAAGCCTGCAAAATCTTGACCTCAAATGTAAGGACATTATGCTACTTTAATAAATTATATAGAAGGCTTGTGATCAAGAAAATATTAAGGCTTGGGTTATTATATTTTACATTATTTCTTTACTCATTGAACCTGAAGAGCTTTCATTAAGAGGAGAGAGTAATTCAATTCACTGACATATTATTAACAAAACATGATATACATATTTAAATTCCAATGCTGTGAAAGAGATGACAGGGATAAACTGGACAGCTGAAATCCAGAGGATACAGAAGAAAACCAGAACCTTATACATAAAGAAAAGGCTTCAACATTTTAACTTAGTCCAAATTTATGCTAATGGCCATTATGCCATGTTAAAGAAGTTTACAGAAAAAAAATAGGGATTACTTTGGATATTGTTGTCTTAAGAAAATGCACTTCAACTCTACACTTCGAGTAGATGGCAAATACTGTTGGTGTCTCCTGTTCCTGTTGAAAATGTGAATCCTGCTCCTGTGGCTGCTGAGGCTGCAGTGGCCTCTCTGCACAAGTGAGAAGTTCCCACCAAGGCTGGTACTCAAGCACAGCCATGGCTCCAATTAACTATTTATGAGCTGCTCCACTGCTCCAGAAAAAGTGCATTATCAGAAAAAACCTGCTCATTAGAAAGCAGCCTGTTAAGGTATTTTTAAATATAACAGTGCAATTTCAGTAGACACATGCACATTATTTTTTAAGGAGGAAAGGAACCAAAGCATTTTCCTCTGGAGCTGGGTGGTTTAAAATTTTAATGAAGAAAGGATTTAGGGTTGTATTGTAAGAAATAACATCTCGTTGACAGAAATGTAGTTAAGATAATCCTGCAAATCTTTCCCATTATGATATTTCTGTGCCCTTTTACCCTAGGCAGGGAGTCTGAAGACTGGCAGGGGAAAAAGGGACTGGGTGCTGCTTCAGGTGACTCCTCCTGTAAGGAACCTCTGCCACAACTTTCCTTTCTATCCGCAGCACTACTGGAAACAGCTGCACTCCAAAGCTGAAACTCCCCTCTCAAATGGAGCAAAATTTAAATAATTTAAGAGAATAAGTGGCAAAATAATTCTCTTCTGATTGTGCTAGGCAGATGGGGAGATGTTGGGGAGAACATGGCAAACCTGTCCCAGTCAACCAACTCTTATCAAGCACCCTAAACTTGAGAGTGCTCTGCGGTGCTCTGGCTATTCCTGACAGCACAAAGATTATAACCAGGACTTGTGTTCTACAGTCCTCATGTCTTTCAAGAAATTCACTCACGTAAAACAATCACAGCCCAAAGCTGTGTCCTTCATTCCCACTTTTCTGCAGTTTCCTTATTCAAAGCACCCCAGAAACCATCTTAACTAATGCTCTACCAGGCAGAGATATTTTGGACAAACCACAAAATATATTCTGTAACTCAGTTACCAGATTGATGGGTGACACCAAAGCACGACCTGTCAAACTGTTTCTGAACTTCACCTTATGAATTACTGTCTACCCAGTTGTTTCAAATGCATGTCACTTTGTTAGTCCAAATGAGCCTGCAGCTTAAAATACTCCAGCATCCCACTCATTTGTTCCTGGCAGGTGACGTGCTGGAGCCCATCTGAAATTCTGTCTGGCACGTTTACCTCTCTCCCTTTGCTTTGCATCCACCACAATTCCACCAGAACATTCTCCTGCCACAGAGCACGTGCCCATCCATCACCTGCACACGGACAGGGATTTCTCTTACGCAGAGGAACAAGTAAAAACCCTGCTGGAAACTGCTGACACCTTGATGTGAGCCCACTGCTCCCACTGATCCAACACCCACCCACTCACACCTCCGAGGGTCACTCCAGGGACCCAACTCCTGCCCAGTTCCCTTCTGCATGTTAATGCTGGCAGCCCAGCAGCCCTCCTCTCCCTCCCTCACCTCTCCCCTATGTCCTGATAAACAACGACACCTAAAAATAAAGTGCTATGTGAGAACAACAAAGGGCAGTGGTGAGGCTCAGCCCAGCAGCAGAGCCCAAGTATGACATTTTCAGCTGCTGCTCACTCTGATCCTGCCAGGGCCAGCTCCAAAATGTCTCCAGACAGAGACAGAAACACAATTCTGAGCTGCTCCAGAGCTTTGCTCTAGCTCGCTGCCAGCCTGCAGAGGAGAGCTAACAGAGCAGAGGACAAATGACTGAATGAAGAATAATGATCCTCCCCCACATGAACCTCCTGAATTCTCTACAAGGGATGCATAAGAAATACATGAGAGGGCATATAGGTACCCACTGAAAAAAAATAGAATAAAACAGTAACAACAACAACAATTTGCTCTCAGTTTTCCTAGTAAGACAAATCAGTGCTGAGCTGTGTGATCACCATCTTAGTGTAGTACCATTGGCATACTTTTCTTTTCTTATATTTTCTAACAATCTTCCAACCTTTTGCCTTTCAGCTGAAGGCAATCTCCTCATACTTTATGCATCATGGAGCCAAAATGGGTACAAGGATGCTTAACAATGATTCCCTGAAATCTCTTGGGAGAAAAGAGGGAAAAGATAAGAAGAAAGAAATGAAGAAGTATATTTAGTCCTATGTCTTACCATTTTACCAAACCATGGTGGGAGGGGGAGGAAAAGAAGAAAGTCTAATTTAGTGGTCTGAATAATATTTTGAAAGCTCTACATGCTTCCAAGGCTACTTCTAAAGAAAGTTTAATGCATATGCAAGTCTGTTCATGGAAAGGTACCATATGCTTTTGTAACCAATATTCCAACTATTTGAGGAGACTTTACACGTTGCAAACAATTCTTCACTCTCTTTCCATCTCCCTGTCATGGCTAGGGATGAATACATAAAAAGCTTTTAAGACTTTTCCTCAGTTTTTGGTCAGCATCTGTGAATTACTTCAGCTTGAACTGCCCCTTCTGCAGCGTTGCAGCAGAACTGAACATTAAACTTCAATATGTTAAGGAGACCAGAGGAGTACATATACTCTTCACTTCTAAGCTTTCACTTCAAGAGTTTTTCTCTTGTGACTGCCTTAGTTTGTATTCCCTTCCTTATTTCCTCAAGCTTTTCTCTCAAGATTCAGACATTTTCTTCCACTATTCTGCATGCTAAACACATCTCTGGGCAGGATTTAAAGGGCTCAGATGTCAGGTATGTAAACTGTTTTCTTTTAAGAACAGAACTGGCACATTAGGCTGTTTCAAACCTAAGTGCATTTGAGGCTTAAACTTGCCTTTGAGTTTTATTCTCGTTTATCAGCAATGACACCTTAAAAATCTTGGCTTTGGTGAAATAAGAAATGCTGTATTCATTTACTAATTTTCTTTTTTGCTCAAGTATGTCATCATGGAATTTGAATATACTGCATATATTCATATTATATGTTCATATATTTTTCAATATAGTTCCCCAGGTTTCTTCTAGATTTTTTTTTCATCTAAATACAAGACTTGGAGCTTGTTTCACCTCCTCCCAACTCAGTCAGAAATTATACACACAATGCCTGCACTAAAGTAAAAACACTGTCTTTGGATTTGTGGCTGTCTGCTGAAGCTGACTCCTGTGCACAACCCAACACAGTTTATCCCAGACCTTTATTCAGAATAAAGTGATGTGTAATCATCCATAATTCAGAGGCAGCACCTGTTGGGTTTGTACTAACAGCTCGATGCTTAAGTAAACTCTTGGAAGCTGGAGCCAGCAAAAATACCCTGCACTAGCAAACCCCAGACTGATGGAACTGAGATTAGTTTCAGTAAATTATGCCAGTATTTTGCTTCCAAAAAAAAAAAAAAAAAAAAAAAAAAAAAACGGGANAAAAAAAAAGAAGCGGATAATTTCCAGGCAAGATGTTCAAAATTTATAAAAAAATCAAATATCAAGAGATATGCTTAGAAAAGTTAAGATTATCAGTTTTGTTAAAACAAGAAAGACAACTCCCATCCCATCACCATTTTTACCTCTTCCTAAACATTCCTCAATTCCCAACAGAGTCCATCCAAGTTTACTTCTTCTAGATCTTCCTTCTAGAAAGAGCTTTACTTCTAGATCTTTCCACTACTTTACTTTTTACTTCTAGATCCTTTACTTCTAGAATTGGGAAAATATAAAATATTAAAATAAGTAATTATGGAGACAGGTGGGGCACAGCAATATTTCCTTTCTGGTATTGGTTTCCTTGAAGATTAATGCTGGACACAAGCCCTTAAATCAACTCAATTCTATGCTGCTTATAAATTTAGTGCTGCCTTCTTACTGCATAAATAATGATCTGATTAAGTGGCTATAAAATATGGAGTCTGTTTCCTTCTTTTTTATTTTCCTCTAACCTCCACCTTGAAACAGCCCAGTGAGACATCAGATAGAGATGGCAATGAAATGTCACAAAGAACTTCTACTGACACAAAAACCCCACACATCCATAAGAACCCATCTTCCTCAGCTCTGTGAGAGTTATCAGATATCCTGGCAGTGACATAGTCCCACCCCACCAGATATGAACTAAATAATACAAAAAAAAAAATATATATATATAAATCAACATTTAGGCATTCTGGAAAGGGCCTCATGCTGGCCATTTCAAGGAAGATGGCACAGCAACAAAAATCAACCTACCAATGTGCTCCTGGGGAAACACAAAGCAAGACCAGAAAGTCAAACAAACTGCAAGTGTCAGAACTCTTCCCCTCCAAAGGAATTCCAAAGGAACAACATTCCCCTCTGCCAATGGACACCATTTCTGTCTGTTCTCAGCCCTCTGAGATGGGATAACCATTGGTACAGTTAAGAACAGGAACAGAATCCCCAGCCATCCATTCTACAGCACTATTAGAAACCTTCTGCAAGGATTCTTATTTCTATTCATCAGCCAAAGCAACTGACAGATAAATCTTGAGCTCTTTTTATTAAAATCTCCAGGGACATTTCCATTTCTGGTTCACGGTGATGTGAATTTGCCCTGCCTCTACTTAGGGCTACTCTGGTTTCTGAGCCTCAGAATTAAGAAGCTATTGATTATAACCAAATTGAATATTCAATCTGAACATGAAGATTATTTCTACAGGGACTGTCAGCACAACCAAACCCAAACCTCTGCAGCTGCTCTCTGCTATGGGCCAAGCCCTGCTCCCAGGAGAGGGCTCCAGCCATGGCATCACTGAGGTGAGCAGTGCAATCTCAGTATTTATAGATTCATTAATACTGACAATCCAACAAGCAACACAGCCTTTGGGTGGCCAGGTTGATCCCAGGCTGAACTTCCAAAGGAAATTCCTCCAAGTTTGAAAAGGCTGCCTTGTCCTCACAAGGCACGATCTGTTAATCCCTCAATGAAGATCTCAGGAAAAAAGGTGTCAAACCAGTTAATACTCTGAGTTTTTAGGTAGGATTTTAAATATCTTTTAAACATTTAGTAATACTAGATTCTCCATAGGACTTTTGTATCTATACTTTAAGTATTATGAAATATAAATTAAGTTCACAATCTAGTATTTTTGTCATGGGAATGGTTCTCAAGTTCCTAGGCTTAGCAGATGGTCGATAACAGATTTCACTATTTCCTGTTTTTACCCCATTTTCTTGGATTTCAGCAACAGAATAGATCTTTTCCTGAGCAATCTGTTCAGTTTGATTGCGTGTCTTTTCTGAATTATATCCAGTACTTTTGTTTCTTTTGTAGTGTCCCCCCCTCCACCATGTCCCTTCTCTGAAGGCTGAAGTTTTCTCTTTGGTTCGTGGCTGGACAAGAACAAAAGCAAAGCTCAGAGGAAGCAGACAAAATGCATGCTGACTTCCACGCTGCTTTTCTCAAGTTGTTTCTATTATGCAAATTATTCCCCATGAGTCACACGCACGCAACCAGGACTGCTAACCTGCAAGTTTGTTCTTACAGACCCACAGCTCACTTCTGTCTCTGCTCCAACACTGCCCAACTTCAGGATTCCTGCACAGAGTTACCACAAGTTATCTCCATGTGCACATCACACAATTCCTAGGTGACCAATTTAAAAATTCTCTAATCCAGTTCCAAGGCAGGAGGCAGATTTGTTGTGTGTCTGCTCCCAGGGATGCTTTCCCTGCCTTCCCAGGTGCTGCCCCCACATCCAGGTACGTCTGCACTCCAAGGCTCCCTCTCCCACTCCGCAAACACCATGGTGATGGAGAGGAACACACTCAGCACATTTATAAAAAGTTGGAATTGCTCTTGAGAACAGTCATCCCCTGGCCTCCCTGCTGCCATAAAGGGAAATGCTCCCAGCACAGCGACACGAGAGGAAAATCCCAGGTTCTCTAGCTCTTTAAGCCAGTGCAATAAATCAAGAGTTACATAACTCTTTTTCTTCCCCCTCCTAAAAATACATCCCTAGCCTGAAACATAATTATTAAGTCTGAAAAAATAAAATGATGTTTCCATGGTTTTTACTAGCTCCCAGGCTGAAACATGGGGGCCTTTGGAAGAAGCCCTGCTGTGGGGAAGCAGGAAGGAAGGTTCCAGAGGCAGCAGCATCCCACCAGGATGGAGGAGGATGCAGAGCACCCAGGATGGTGCAAAGATGAGCACTGGCTTTTATCTGAAATGCTGCTGTCCCCCTGCTCCCCTCCAGGCTGGGGTGGCACAGCAAACACCATAGTGCTGCTCCATGGCTGGCTGGGTTTCAGGAGACAATCCACCTGGACCAGGATCTCTCTGGTCAGAGGTCTCTGACCAGGATCTCTGGTCACCAGGGCAGAGGAGTGGCCTGAGGGTCCCTGGGATGGGTGCTGTCCCCACGGCAGACACGTCCCCCTGGCCCATGGACCTCCCCAGGTACATGCAAGCCACAACAAGGTCACCTGCAGCAGCTCCTGCTCTCTGAGCACAGATGGAGGCACCCCAAGAGCCCCAGACTATTTCTGGCTGGCCACCTCGGGCTGCAGGTGCCTGTCCCAGCCGGGATGAGCCACAGCCCTTTGCTGCCAGCCCCAGAACAGGGGCTGCTCCACAGGAGAACCAGCACCAACCACTGCTGCCAGCACCAGGGGCTCTGTGCCCTGCTCCTGGGAAGGACCAACTCCAGCAGCACAACTCTAGCCTCCTCCATCCAGGGACCATCAGAAACCTTGAGGGGCTGTTTCTTGGATCACAGGAGCTGTAATCTTTTTATAACTAGTTAAATGATGTCATATGCTCATTAGCTTTCCAGGCTCTATTTGGAAGGCAATTTTTTTTTTTTTTTTAATTCTCTTGTTCCCTTTTTTTTTCCTTGACTGCTTACTTTCTATTCAGCACGAGTGCTCTGCTTTGAAAATTCTGCCAAAGGTTTTCCACATTCTCTGCACAGCCCTCTAACTGCATTGCAGAAAAATAAGACTCATATATACACATTCAACCCTGCTCCTCAAACATCTTTAAAAGTTTTGCCTTTTCATACTGAGTTCCTACTGGAAAAAAATAAGTTGATAATCAACCCAGAAATACAGTTCTGCATGTTCCTGCACCGAGCCCAAACCACAGAATTTACTACCACAGAAAACACGGAAATAAAATTAATGAAATTAATCTATCAGGGTTTATTCCCTCCCATCTCTGCTAGGTCACTGCAGTAATCCAGAAAAAGAAATCTTCTGAAATCAAAACTGAAGCACTAGATTCAGCTACACTGCTTCAATGCATAAGAAGAACCTACTCACACTTTACAGCCTTTGTAAAATTAGAAGCAAGTTTGAAATGATACAGGAATTACCTTGTTCAGTCTGGGATTAAAAATATTAATCTTGGGTAGGATGTTAGGAAAAATAGTAATACAGCAATCACTGAATACACTGAAATTCTATGCAGAATTAGGTCAGAATACTCTGTGATCCTGTGAGATGTTACAGAGGTGTCCAGCATGACTGCCTGAATGTTCCATTATGTGGTTTGCAAGTTGTATTTAGACAATATTTTATGCTGCCAAACTTCCCCAAAGTCATTAACGTCTCTATCAAACCTGAGAAAACTCATAGATTCAGTGTGTATAAAAAGCTGCATTACCTCACCCAGAAGCAATGAAAGCAAGAATAAATTTGAGAGAAAGCAGCCTCTGAGCACAGCCAAGTGGGTGAACTTCAGCCCTGGATTTCCATCACTGCTGCAAGGACACAAACCAAACTCCAAACAGCTCAGGACACCAACTGCTCCATCTTCAGGGCTGCTTTTAAACATTAAAGAACTTCATTTCCAGGGAAGAGGAAGGACAACAGCCTGTGGTTAATCACAGGCAAACAAAAAACCCCATACTGATGAGATTTTATATGTTTATCTGTTTATATGCTCTCTGTACCTTGAAGGTCAGGAGGGGTTTGTTACACTCAGACCAGCAGGAAAATGTTGTTACACCCCAAGTTCTACAGACCAGTAGCTACTTTTTGAACTGTTCAAAGCAAACGTTCATTTCTTCCTGGGAAAATCCCTGCAATCATCAGGAAAGAAGAAAGAGGCAAATCAAAACTGAACTTGTGAATCCAAAGCAATTCCTGGAGAGGCACGTTCCCCTCCCCCAGCCATTGTTTTGTTTTTACAAATTTCAAGTGAGGCCATTTGGCATTTTTTAGTATGAAATATCATCAGTTCCTCCCTCTGTCGTACAGCACTGTCACCCTGATGGATTTTTCTCACAGAACCATCACTTTTGGGACTGCTCCATCATAAGAGCCACTGCATTACATCTGACAATCTGTACTAGATAATGTGGAGGGCATCCAAACAGGCACAAGGTCATTCAAACTTGAATCTTTATGGAGAGCATTTAAATGGTGCATTTAGTATAAAAAATGCACTGAAAAAAAAATCAAGACTGCATGAAAAGTGCTTTAAGTTGGTATGACTTGGGATAAAATTAGTAAGAATGCTCTCTCTGCCAAGTGCTATAAAATGATGATGCAATAATTTTACCCTTTTAAGTTAGCACATGTATGGAAGTGATTAAAATGTTTCCTTTTCAAAATTAAAAAGGAAAACTGCAAAAGAGAATATTAAACCGCTTCTTGAAGTTGAGGCATGCAAAGGAACAGCACAAATGCAACTGCTTGGATTTCACAGACTAAGGTCTGTTTTTTTCTTGACTGAAATCCACAGTCAACTGTTTCACACCAAAAATGAGTGTAGCGTGAGATGAGATGCATTTTCTGGTTGCATCTCCATTATTCCTCAATTCTCCAGCTGAGGATTAAGTTGACCAGCCAGGAGGACGCCAGACTGAAGGCAAAGTTACAGCACAAAAACTGTGAGACACACAAAGCAATGCTGCCAAAAATATTAATAACATTCTCCCCACGTTTTCCCCAAGTGCTTACACAAATGCCAGGTGTTTGGCTAAAAGGGAAAACCAAGTGAAAATTCTTCCTTTAGAGAAGCAGTGACACAAACAGGGGGAGAAAAAGGGTGCCATAAATCAAACCCTCCAAATATTAAACCTACAGGTTCCACCCTTCCTGGAAAGGTTTTGAGACACAGAGGATGTTTTACATGAAAGATCTTTTTTCTGTTTTGCATATGGGGATGACTCAGTTTCTTTCTTGATCTTGCCCTGGGATGGATCTGCAGGGAAATGCTGCAGCACAGGGGCGCCAAGGGGAGTCTGTGATCCAACTGTGCTGGAGAATGGATGTCATCAGCTCAGCAGCTCACAAATAAATGAGAATTATGCTCCAGAAACGGAAGTCCTCAGCTTTGAAGAGATGTGCTCCAGGCCTCCCACAGCCTGCAGAGCCATCTGAATTTCTGAGTGCACGCCTTGCCTGCCCATGCGAAAAACAGGCTAAGGAGGTGCTGCATTAGTAACCAGCAACCACAACAGGGAATGCAGCTGGGAATCCCAAACTTCCTGCAGGGTCACGCCCAGACCTGGCAGGACTCAACCCAGCCAGCTGAGCGTTGGCATTGCCAACCATCAGGCCATGAGAGATGGGGAATCACCAGCTCTGAATCAGCCAGACAGGGACTCCAATCCACAGCCCTGAATTGGGGTAAAAGCCTACCCCAGTTTGGTAACAAATGAGAGGCTGCACCACAAAATAAAGAATACCAAGTAACAAGCAACAGAACAAAAAAAAAAAAAGAATAGGAAATTCATTAGGAAAAAATAAAGACCTTGGCCAATTTTCCCCAAATGACATGGTCTCCAAACAAAAGTGACAATAAGAACAGCAAGCCCAAGAAAACCCTGAAAGAACAGACCCCTTGCTAAGCTGTCAGCAACTGGGGGCACAGGACAGGCACACTGAACAGAAAGCAGCAGAAATTCAGCTCCAGAAAGAGAGGCTTGTATCACGGGAGGGCAATAAATAATTTCCAGCCCATTGGCTGTTCAAACATCCTCCTAATTTACATCTATTAGGGATATGCATATTGAGATTAGCGAGCCTGACTGGGCTGTAACAAGCCCGTATTCAGGAGTCTGAATGAGAGATCTGCCCCAAAGAATACAGTTCTTAAGGCAGTTTTGGGGAAAGCCAATGAAAGGAAAGCAATGCAATGCAAAGCCTCCAGGCTGCTGAAGACAGCCCCAAATCCATTACTGAGGGAGGCTGAGCATAACCTCACCTGTAAGTACAGATTCAAGGTTCCTGAAAAATGAATTCTGACATTCCTCAGGATACTTTAACTCAGATTATCAGTGTACCAACCACAGAAAATCCTCAATGCACAACAGATCAATAACAGGCTGCCACCTCCACAGGCAGCTACAGGTGAGAGAGCCACGCTGCCTGCTGCCACATCTGGCCCTCAAATCACAAATATTCCTCTGGATATTTGATGAACAATGAATGTGAAGACTGGAAGAGGACACAGCATTAATGTGGCAGTGCTCTGGACTGGTAAACCCAACCAACAAATAACTTTTTCTTGATACCCACCTAGAAAGGAGTGCCACCAATGAAACTGCACCCCCCCTTTCCTTTTGCTGCTTTCTTTAGGGTGGCTGAAATGGGCAAGAGCCACTCCAAACAAGCTCACCATGACCTGCTGGAATAAACCAGATACTGCAATCTTTAGATGTGTTTGTTTAGAGTAGTCAGATAGGAAATGAGTGAAAACAAACTAACATGCAATACACAATACAAACTTCCAGAGTTTGTGGGAGAGGTGCAAAGAAGAACCCTTTGAGCACTGGAGGTAACAGAGAATTCAAAAATAGGTCACTTCACTTTTCTCAGGAGAAGAGAAACTGTGCATACTAAAATGACTTTTAAAGGGCTTTTAAACAAGCATCTGTGACCAAATCAGGAGAAAAGCTTTTAACAGGCAGGGTAATAAACCACAGAAACAAGCCAAGAAGGGAAGCTGTAGATCCTCCATTTTTTATTATACTCTAAAAAAGACATATGATCTCACTTGGAAGATACCTCAGCTGAAGAAGTTGTGCTTTTGTTCCTCACCCAGAGCTGAGCTCAGTGGTGGGGTCAGCAGCCAGGATTCAGCAGAATTCAGCTGCTCCCTTTAGAAGGTTCATTTCCCCAGGTCTCACAGCCTTGTTTAAATGTTAGAATACCACCTCAGTTATTTCACCTTCATCACCTAATGCCATGGATGCAACAGGCTTTTTTCTGGCTGAAGCTGTATGCATTGACTAATTTTCTTTCTTTGTATTTTTTTCCCAAAATAATAAAAAGATTACTCTTAATTTATTATTTGCTTCATTTCTATCCACAAGATGAATAAAGTCCAATGAATGCTATTTCCACAGCCTGAAGAAAGCATATTACAGAACCACATTCAATGGTAATTTAATATTCATCAAACTGATACTTTCTAAGTTACAGAACATATTTAAGCAGCGAAATAAAGTCTTTTGCTAAACTTCCATTATTTCGCAGTTTTTCAGAGACAGCATTAGCAGACTTGCTAGAAATGAGCTTATTTCAGCATGCTAAAGAGAAGCTGAGGTGCACACCACATGTACACCACTTCTCTGAGCGGGGTTAAATCCCATTACTGGCAGTGTCTGGTGAATCCTGCATTCAAAGCAAGAGAAAAAAATTCCTGTAATCATTTTAAACGGATATGATTATTTTTCTGTCCAGCTACTCCTGGCCATCTCAAGCATAATTTACAACAGAAATGCACTATAAAGGCTTCAAGTTAAGATTTCCTCAAGAAAGACTTGCTTCTTGAATTTGTAAATACCTTGACAAAGTTTCACCATGTCTCCCCTAACATTTAACATATGATCTAAATATTAAAATATGCCAATATTAACAAAAAATTATGCTCTGTAAACACCTTTTCAGTGTATGGGATCAATATATAAAAATTAAACCACCAGTGACAGATCTCCAAGGGTCACAATCTTTTCACAAAAACTGATGTCCCTCTGCCTGCCAGCAGCTCGTGCAAGCTCCAAGGAGTTAAAATCTTGCCCTGCATGGCTGAGATTCTTTTCTGATGCTCTAACACCAACCAAAACTTGCAGCCAGTGCGTATTTGCTGCTGTAGAACGAATATTTAACTGCTAATATTTAATCTAAAACTAACACTTCCCTAAAATAAAACACATCTATATGCATTAAGTCCATATGCATCAACTACAGCAGCCTCCAAGCTGTCATTTAGGGAAAAAAAACCCCAAACCTTGAACCCAACAATTTGGCTTGCTGTGGGCACCACAAACATCACTCATTAGTACATGAAAAAGAAATAAATTAAAATTAACCCCAGAAACATCTTATCATTTATTTGTGCAGGGCAATGCCACTCCAGAACAGATAAAACACAGTTTTTCACATGAAGAAATCTGTTTGAATGCATCCATACCGAAGCTGCACAGTGTGGCACTGCACAGCACAATCTGCAGGGCACAGAGCTGGGACAATTCACCTAAAGAATTTGGATTTCTGGTGAAGAAGCCCTGACTGAAGGAAGGAAACCTGACTGCCTGCCCTCAGAATGAGACTGCAGCAAGGGAAAACATCACCCAGCCAGCTGAAGAGAGGGGACACCAAATGGAAGAACTGCCAACACCACACTGGGTTTATGAACCTTTGTAAGAGGAGCTATATTCAGTTTTCACAGTGTTGACACATATTTCCAAAGCCAGTCCAAAAAAAGGCTCGCTTTTTAAATCATTATGATGAGATAAATCATTAAAGGAGAGAGAATTATTATTTTGAAATATACTATAAATAACTTAGTCAAATCCTCCTGTTGTGACCTAGACAAAAATGCCTGCTCAACATCCTCAGCAGGAACTATTCCCTACTGCAAAACATGAGCAGCCTTGAACATTTACCCTGCATGTTCACATGCATATTTATGAGAAATATCACTTCCAGCTAGTTTGCCTACTGACTGGCATCAGTCAATCACAGAAAATGAAAGAAGGTGAGCAGTGGCCTCATGAGATATTTCTACAAAAGCCTTGGGAAGTTGAGACAGGACAGCAGCAGCTTCAGAGCTAAAAACATCTTTAAGCAGCACAAGTGTGCAAATGTGCTTTAGAGATGGATGTCTAGCAGATCCCAAAACACTGCCCTGACACTGCAGGGGAAATTCCTGCCCAGGGTTTATTTTCTGAACGTGCTCGGGCTTGGCAGGAGTTACACAGCTTCAGTATCAGTCAGAGAAAACAGCTCCATGCTATCAACAATGGTAATTAATATATTCCCTAAAATACATTCTCCCTCAGCTTCAATCAGGGCTCCAAGCCTCCCCCCAAAACACAAGGTCCTTGAAAAGCCCTTCAACTGCAGTGGTAAAGCACAAAATACAGGCAGGCAGGTATTTTATATAAAATAAATGTGTAAAAATGTGGTAAAAATGTGGTTTAGACTCCAGAAACGAGACCTTGCAAATAATGGATGAGGAGGCAGAACGTTGTACAATGTCAGCTTTTGCTCTGCAGCACCCTCCTGGTTCCTGTTATACAGGCAGAATTGCAAACACCTCAGGGTTTTTAAAGTCTGGACTGTGCTCTCATTCTGCTAAGGATGGTGCTCAACACATGTGGAAAAACATTTCTATGCCTCTGAGGAATTAACTCATCCATTAGCTAAACCTCATCAAAAAATAAAACTGAAATAAAATAAGACAATACATTTTTGGCCTATTTACAAAGTTTTGCTTTGCTCATGGTACAAAACTTTTAGGGTGTTGAATACTATTTGGATTGCTTTAAGTGTCTCTTTCCACACACAAATAAATAATAACCTCTGTAAAAATATTTTCCATGGATTTACTGATCATTAAAAATAAAGAAAACTCCCTGTCAGCTCAGGAAAATGACAAACCCACCAGAAATATTTTTTCAATGAAAAATCCATCCAAATAAAGCTTATAGAAAAAAAAAAAAGCAACAAAAAAGCAACCAAAAGTTGTTCCTGGCCAGGAGACCAAGCCAGCTCCCACCATCCTGGGTCTGAATCCCAATATCCCAATCTTTTCTGCAGCATCACTGCTCGCTCTCCACACAAACCCCTAATTATGAGCATGGAAAGGGCACAGGGAAACTTCTGTACACTGCAAAGGAAAGCACAGCTGGGATGGAGGGCAGGGATGGCTGCAGAAGCTCAGGAGGGGATGCACAGAAAGCAGGAGCAGTGGGGTCTGCACAGGAATTTGGGGGATGCACAGTGGGGTCTGTACAGGAATTAGGGGGATGCACAGTGGGGTCTGTACAGGAATTTGGGGGATGCACAGTGGGGTCTGTACAGGATTTCACTGTGAATCCAGCGAAGCAGCCCAGACAAATATCAGCTGTGTTTGATAAGGATCACACACCCTGCACACCCATCCTTCCCAAAACACAGTAACAGCCCAGCATGAGCATCTCCCTCGGGCTCAGGTGCTCAGAGGAAAGCCAAGACTCTGCTTTCACCTCTCACACAGCCCAGTAACTGGAATTTAGGTGCTACGAGTGATCGCACTGCTCAACACTCCTGTGTATTCTGTATATTTTCTACCTCAGCAGAGAACAGAATCACAGAACAGTTTGGGTCAGAAGCAACCTTCACGATCAATATACAGAAAATTCACTGCAGCCACTCACCCTGGCAAAGACACCAATTCTCAGAATGTGACAATTGGTGCTCCATGCACAAGCAAGTGAAAGGAATCCAATAATCCTGCAATCCATACACATCCCATGCATTTCTGTGAAACTGAAAACAGGTCCCAGACAAAACTACCGAAGACAGAATCAGAGATGCAAATGGTATCCTGGAACTTTATTAATACTAAACACTGCACTGCAAAATTAGCCAGACAAACTTAGTCAAGCGCAGCAGAAAAAGCAGCTCCCAACGACGCTTCTCACCCTGGTATACATGTGAAAAAAATGGAAGCCAACAGAAAGTTTTATTAATTACAAGTGTTAAAACACAAGAAAGGCGAAGTACAAACCATCATTAACATGAATAAAAAAACCCAAACTCATTTAACTTCACTGAAACAAACAAAAAAAGATACCAACAGCCATATTAAAATCGTGGAACCGTAGTGCAAAGAAAAAAAAAGACAAAAACAATTAAAAAAAAAAGGAAAAAAAGACAGACATGCAAGAGATATTTTTGTTTAGTATCTGATTAGTTAATATTAGGCAGTTGCTCTCAACATTTAACCCTTTCAGATGCTTAGGTCCAAATAACTCACAACAAAAAACACTCAAGAGATTTTTTTTTCTGCATTATTAACATCCTTTTCAGAAAGTCCTAGAGTACCAGGGAAATTCCAAAAGCCTGGAGGAAAACCAGGATTGCTGCAATACTTAAAATGATAATTGCAGAAAATAACTTTATGATAGCCTGTCATCTGAATACTGAGCCCATCAAAATAGTGAGAAGTTTGACTTAAGATTTTATTAATAAGACTTTAATTAATAAGCATCGAGTAATTAAAGCAATTAATATCAAACAAGTTCATGAAAAGTAAGTCCTGTCAAACTAATTAATTTTTTTTGACAGAACTTTGGTTTTTTGCTTGTTTTTAGCTGCAAAGACAACCATTGATGAGATACACTACTCCCGCACAGAACCTGACTCAGTTCCACACATTTTGATTAAGGAAATGGGAAGATTGTGAGGTTTTTTGAGGCACTGTGAAACAGCCAAGCATTTGTCTAGAAAACTCAATTAAAAAAAAACAAAAAACAAACCAAAAACCCCCAAAAACAAAACAAAACAAAAAAACCCCCAGAAAAACCCAAACCTAAACAATAAACCTGGAAATGAAAACAAAAGCTGAAGACAATTCTCTTTTGCTTGTGCAACCCTGTAACTCCCATTCCAATTTTCACAATATCCTCTTAACACACCTCGAAAGACAATACTGACTGAATTAAATATTAAATACCCATGCAACTCATCAAAACAAAAAGCCTGGAAGCTTCCATCTTTGTGAATCCTGTCCTGCACTGTTCCCACATGATGCGAGGAAACGGCCTCGAGCTGCAGCAGGGGAGGTTGAGATTGGGAATAATTGGGAATAATTGGGAATAAATGGGAATATTTGGGAATAAATGGGAATAAAGCCTTAACAGAAAGGGTTGCCAGACAACAACAGGCTGCCCAGGGAAGTGGAGGACTCACCACCCCTGGAAGGGGACACAAGAAATGGCACCTGGGACATGGCTCAGTGGTGGCAGAGTTGGGTTAAATGTGGGACTCACACATTTTCCAGCCTTAGCCATCCTGTAATTCTGTGATTCTTGCTTCCCACTGGCCTCTGCTTTTCAAGGGGCAAAATGGTGACTTTTAAGCCAGAAGATTAAAAGACTCAAAACCAAAACTGACAGCAGAGAGGCCAAAAGAAACTGAAAAACCAAACAGTCAGAAATAAGGCAGAAACAGCGAAATTCAAAAGAAGCTTGAGGAGCCCTTTATATGAAATTACTGCACAGGGGCTAAAACAAAGTAAAAGAGACCCCCTGAACCTGCTTGAATATTCTGGTTTTCCAACTCTAAGCTTGGTGCCTGGTGGATAAGTATATGTCTGTCTTTTTCCTGCATTTTCTGAGTTTCAGAAGTGTGACTAAACACCAACATAAATAGTACCAAATTATACATTGTCAGAGCCTCCAAAGTGTGCAATAGAACCCCTGCTAAAGCACAACCCCATCAGATTTTGTTGCTGTGCTTCCTCAGCACGCACATTTTGGAGGTTGAAGATCTCTGGAAATAGCAGAGCTGCTCTCAGTCCACATCAAACATTTCAGATTTATCAGGAGCAGGTAAAGCAATAGCAGGGCTGCTGCTCCCCACACTGAATTCCACCCCCCAGACCCCTCCAGCTCCCTGTGGATGCCATCCCCTCCCTGCAGCACTCAGCTCCACCACACAGCTGGAGACAAACTTAATTACTTTTATTTTCTCACAGTGAGCAGCACACTGCAAAGCCCACTCAACCTTTCCAGGGTTTTATTTCAAGGTGGAAGCGAAACTAAATTAGAATTCCAATAATAATTACAATTTCACAGACCTTCTCCTATGGCCCAGGTGCCACAGAAACTATTGATATTACCACTTCAACAAAAGACTTTGCTGATATATCCTTAGAACACAACAACACTAAGCATTCCTGTGGGAAATTCAGCATGCTGGACAAGGAAAAGGGATCTTTGAATCTTTGATTTCAAAGCGTATTAGCTGCTCCATCAAATAAGAAATTAACAATTCCTACAACCTTATAGGGGAAAAAAAGAACCAAACAAAACAAACAACTCCCCTCTTTCTGTGTCTCAAAGCAATCAGACAGAGTTCTGCAATCAGCCTGCTGGATGGCCATAATCTTGATCCAAATTAGATCTACCAGAGTAGGAAACAGCTCAAGAACTGTTTAGGTTTAGGCTTTAACAACAGCAAAAAACCCCCAATTTCACTGCAGTTCTAAAAACAGTTAAAAAACAAACGATGGGATATATGTTGAAAACAGTTATCAAAAAATTGCTATTCTACTTGTGGAGTTAAATGCATAGCAACAGTGGATGGATCCACAAGGAGATCCATGCAAGAGCATTTCACAAAAACTGAATGGATAAGAGCAAAATTCTTGAAATATGCAGCTTTAGCAACTCTGGAAATACAAACCCTATTCTAAACCATATCAGTTTAAAAAAACCCCAAAAACCAAAAAAAAAAACCCCAAAGAAAACTTAAGTATAACCTAAATTTACTGTATTCAGGCCTTACAACATTCTCTGCAAACATTCTTTAGGTAGATGTTGACTACAAACTAGGAATTAGGATACTCCATTCTGCTACCAAAGTATTTTATTAACACCAAACAAGCAGATGTCTTATTTAGACTGAGACAGGAGACAAGAAAACTCAGGAGATAATAAAAATTTCAGCAACAGCAGCAATCCAATCCCTCCTTCTGAGGAGGTAAAAGATTCCCATGTGGAATATCCCTTAAAAACCACAACAAGTCAGGAGTGCCTGGACCCACTGTCCCCACATCCCTCTTTCTGTCACCAAAATGCTGAAATTAAAGAAGGTGAAGACCACTCCTCACTCCCTTTGGGAGGATCCTGGGGTCCCCACCCTTCCTGGGGCTGCTGCCCTTTTAACACCTCTCTAACCACACATTCCCTTAAATTGCAAAATGGAACTGTGAAATGCACAGTGCAAGGGCAGGACCTCAGAAACAGAACCAAATTAATTCACACATGCAACAAGAACATGGGCATCGAGAGCTGGAAGAATAAACGCAGCAGTAACAGTCCAAGGAGGAAAAATTTCCTAAAGATGCAAAAATTAACAGTGATTAATTAATGAGTGACCCAGCACAGAGTCGAGGTAAGCTGTGAAGTGAACATTTGTTCATAAAAATGGGCTTTTCTTTCCTTTTTAATTTGGGATTAATAGGAACTTGTCTCTCTCAGAGAAAAAAACAACCAAAAAAACCAACAAAAAAACCCCCAAAAAACCAAAACCGTAACACTCAAGAAAGACCAAAATCCAAACCAAAACCCCCACTCAACTGCCCCTTCAGGAGCTCAAACCTCCCAGGTTTTCCTGAGCAAGCTCTCAGCCACCCCTCTTCAGAACTTTTTGCTGATAGAACTTACCCCTACAGAAGGCAAACCCTTGGGAAAAGTGAATTGTCAGACCAAGAAGGAGCCACGTGGACACTGAGTATTTTTATAAAGTCTATTTTCATCTATTATTTCATTGCTATACTTTAAAAAGCTTGCTTAGGTCACTTGTGAAGTAAATAATATTTGTTGTACAGGTAACAAATGTGAATGCTAACTGCCTTTAGCATGGTGTCACCACAGTATTTTTAACAAACCAATTTATTCCTCTAGCCCATCCTATTTTATAGCTTTCCATCCAACTCAACACAGCTGGTACAAAATACCAATGCTTGCAGAGATGTCACAACAAAACGACTTTCACCAGAACAAGAAATGCAATTACATTTTTTTTTTTTTTTTT
>VWZP01006424.1:348908-365024 GCA_013396995.1 Dicaeum eximium
TTTTTTTTTTTTTTTTTTTTTTAAATTTTTAATCCTCCTCTTTGCTTCAGCTTTAATGAAGACTGCTGATGGCCTGTCAAATTAAAAATGGAAGGAAAAAAAAAATCAATGCTGAATTTTCAACTGAATTTTCAATGTATGGGTTTTTAGCTTCCTTGGTGATCTGCCTCCCACATGGCCCAAAAGCAGAGTGCCATGCCTGGCTCCTGACCCTATAAACCCTATATAACCATCCCTTCACACCTCACATCACAATTCCTGGCTCTTCTTCCACCCAAGTCCCCCTAAGGATGGCAGAGAGAGTCACACAAGGACTCTGCATGCTGCTCAAGCTTTCACACAACTTTTTTTGCAAATAATGAATCAGGAACAGAATTAACTGCCACCAGCAGAAAGACAGGGTACAGCAAACAAATTCAATTTGCTTTTACTGTAACTGCTTTTCCCACTGTTTTTGAAATTGTCTTTAAAACATAAATCAGAAAGCATCCCAGAAGCCCCAAATTCCACATCCCGAACCGTTCAGATATATTTCTTCAGATAGGAACTGAAAGGCTCCTCTATTTTCCAAAAGGAAATGATGAAGGGGCTTTTAACCCAGAAACACACACAATGAAGCTGTTCTCATCCCAGGGTTTCCCAGGATGAAGTCCTGCTCTCCCACCCTTCCCACAGACCCTAATTCCCACAGCAAACAGCCCCTAAATGCCACAGGCAAGCACTCCAGTGTCTGAGCACCACAGCCCAAACCCAGGTGCAGCAATCCAACCTGGTTTAGCCACGTTTTTTGCAATATTTGCAATATTTGCAAGATATGGACGTTCCCGCTTTAAATCCTTCTTGGGGCAGGGATGCCAGGCTGCAATTCCCACCCCTTTGGAGGGGAACTCAGTGCAGCCCTCACTGTGGGCCACGTTTACAAAGCCTTTCTTTAAATACACCACCACCTCTGCTGAAAGCTGGGGAAGACCAAAGAAAAGCTCAGTTAAACACCGAGTGATAAGGAGTTCCTGTGAATCAGCCACTGCACACGCTGCTCCTTAACTCAAGTGACCCTGCTCCTGCCAGGGGTGAATAATGCACATGCAATTACCACAGACAGCTGATGGACTGGGAGCTGTTGGAGCATCTGGGGTGGGTGTTTCTGGTAATCCCATGTGTGCAGAATTACACACTCAGGCACCTGAATTGCTTCTGCAGCCGTCCCTTGTAGTGCCCACTTGTTTTTGCCCCCAGCCTTGGGCAGTGGCAGCAAGGTCCTGTGACCTGTGTGATTTCCATGAGCTCCATCACTCAGAGAAAAGCCCAGGAGCCCTACCAAGGTGCCAGAGCAGATTGTGCTGCGTAAGCCTGGCAGCACAAAACTCCAGCCATGCTGGAAGAGCTGCCTGAATGGGGTACACACCTCTGAAAGCAGCTGAAACAGTGAGACACTGCAAGTTTTATATGCCCACAGTCCCCAGAGTACTCCTGTGCATTTACACGTGGTTTACCCACTACCAATTTTAAAAAAACCTGCGGTGAGAGAAGCTTCAGCTGTTCCAGCACTGACCTCCAGCCAGGAGGACAGGACTGAACTCGCCCAGACCCGAGGCACGCCACACACAGCAGCAGCAGCCGTGGCCAGCTCACCTCCAGATGTGTGTGCAGAGATTGCAAACCCTGAACAGGCATCACACACATTTCAGCCTGTACAATGAACGGTGCCAGGAGGCAAATCCAGGCTGCAGCTCTGGGCAGTGGCACAGGGGCACATCAGCCCTGCCCAGCCAGGATGGGCTAGCTCAGCTGCCCTGCTGCCTGCCACGAGCCAGCTGCACTCCACTACATAAATCCCAAGCCGAGGGGAAACAAACGCATCGGGAATTTTCCCCTTTGAGAAACGCTCCGCAGACAACAAAAAAGGCCCATCAGTGCAGTTCCCAGCGCTGAGACCTTTCCCACTGGCAGAAGAACAAGTTTACTGGCACTGCACGCAGGTGAAACCATCACCAGGTCACATTCCAAACTGGGAGGGTCATTCAGGGCAGCCATGTGCCCAAAAAATGCAGATGCCAACTGCTCGTACATTTTTAGCTTAGGGAGGACTTCTCAGATCCTCTGCAACGTAATATAAATAATATTTACAAACCCAAAGACATGAGTAGTCTCAGATGTCAAGCCACAGTGATTTATGGGCACTTACCCATTCTCACTTTTCAAAGTGTGTCATCAGATGCCTCAGCACCAAGTTAGAAATACAAAGCGAGGCAGATAACATCTCAAAGAACTTATTTCTGTTTGCTTCCATTTTGAGTTCTGGACATGCAGAGTAGATATTTTCATTCATCTACACTTTAGCACCTTTCTCTGGGTTTTCAATCTCTCTTCTTTCAACGTGCTAGGGTGCAGGAAAATAATTACCAGATATAAATTACAGCTGCCTCAGGGATAGAAGTGATAGTGTAGAAGAGAAGCTAAACATAGATGATACAAGCAGATTGAGCAATGTGAGCAATGTACCGAGATGCATTTCCATGTGCTTTTTGATTCACATCTTCTTGCATGAGGACACATGCACAGAGCACGATTCAGAAAGCACAGGAGGCAATCAAACAGCATCTCCAAACTGGCTCCACTGAAAGGAGTGATGCTTCCTGAAATAAGGAAAGAGAAGTAAGGGCTGTTTTGCAAAACAGCAGCACAACAGAGGACTTGGTAAAAAACTGACTTGAAAAAGAACTGGCAGTCACTGGAGATCCTGCCCCGAGGCTGCCTGCCCTCCTCAGGCAGCTCAGTTTGCAGAGACCTCCTCGAAATGAAACCATTCCAGACTCTTTCTGCTGAAACACCAGAGCCCTACTGCAGCTTCAGCCAGGCTCTTAACAGCAAGGCACCGTAACCAAGCTAAACACCATGAGCACATTTCTCTTCCATAAAGAAGGAACCAAGTCCAGTGGATGAGGGGAGACACTATTTTGGCACCAATGACTGTATTTAATCAATGCATCTATCAGCATATCGATTAAATTTAATCAAAATGCCAAAGAAGTATCGTCACAGGTATGGGGAAAAAGGGCAGCAGTCTTTTGGAGGCTGCACACAAGTGCAAAGGGATAAAAAGAAAACAGAGTCAGAACCACAGAGGTTCATATCTACAGAGGAGTCACATCTATACCAAGAGGTGTGGTGTAAGTTTGCTCCAGTTTAAAAGCAGTGTCACACCAAGAGCTGCTGCACATCTCTGCAGTGAAGTGACACTGGCACGGCACTGCAGGACTGCCAGCAATGGCCAAGGCTGGCAGCCAGGACACGTCCCCAGCACCCTGGGGCATCCTGAGTGCCAGCCTGACACTCCCATGTCCCTACATTCGGCTATTTCTGTTATTCGGGGCAGCTCAACTGAGCTAGCACAGGGATGCACCCAGTGCCACAACAAAACACCCCCCTTTTGCTGCCTAAATAAACATCTACCTTGGGGCAGATCAGACAGCAACAACAGCACAGCAGCTTACAAAGGCTGCAGAAAACCACAGAAAACCAACAAGGTAAGGTCAGTAAGAACAACCTCCCAGGCCATGGCCACACGAGTTCCCTCATTCTGACTGGGAGGTGAATGAAGTAGCAGTGGCATTAAAACAGAGCAGGACACTGGGTAAAATTTAACAATCTGCCTCCTCAAAGGCAAGATTTAACTTTCATGGTTGTGCTGGTTACTTAATTAGAGTCCAAAAAACCTGAAATGGTTTGGTGAAGTTTTTAATGGACAAAGTGTCTCTATCACAAGAAGAGCAGGCAAATCAGGTGGGCTTATCTCAAGTTTTCAGCAGGTTAACAGAAAACCTCTACACCAAAACTGCAAGTCTGTCAGTGGGAAGGCTGGTACAGAATCATCAAGTTTTTTGTCAGGCTACCAGAATACACTGACTTGCAACCATTATTTGGAATACAGTAGAGCCTGAGGCCCCCAGAGCTATATTATGTCACATCTGATTTTGGACTTCTGTCGAGGAGCTTATTAAAAAAACCCCAAACAATAAAAAAAAGAAAAAAAACCCACAGTAAAAACCACAACAACAACAAAAAACTCGCAGATTCTCTGTCTTAAACTTCCAACCAATCTATGATGTTCATGTAAGAGAGGGTAAAGAAATGGAGCACAGCTTGGCACGGCTGCACAGAACAGCCAAGAGCAATCCTCACACCGTGATCCAGTCCTGCAGCCCCAGGGGTCATTTCTTACCATTTTTAGCTTCCTGGCACCATTCCCCAAGTCCATCAATACATCAGCAGACCCTTTTCTCAGAACTGAAGGAATCTGGAAAGGTGAATTTCCCTCTGCCCCCAGGACCTGCTGCTGCAGGAGGAGGGGAAGCCCCAGGACAGCCCGGCCCATTTGGGGAAGGCACCACGGCCAGGCTGAGCCACCAAATCTCCATCACCCTCCTGACCTCCTACTCACCAGAGGAACTGAGGGGAGGAGGGACAGGAACAGACTCTCAGAGGCTGGAGCCCAGAAGCTGCAGGCTCTGACCCCGTCCGCAGTCCCCCAAGCTAAAGCCTGGTTTTGGCACAAAGCCTGGCCCCGCAGCACGGAGCACCAGGGCTCTGCACACAGCTGAGCCAGCCCAGCGACACCCGGCACGCTGCCAAGCTGCACTGCCAGCTTTTCCCACGGAGAGATCCCGAACCTGCCCGTCCCAGCCCGGGATAGCCCGAGCTGCTGCTGCTGCTGCTGCTCCCGACCCCGCGGGCTCCGTGCGGGGGAGCTGCAGATCCGCCCCCGCTCCGGCAGCTACCTGCATGTCACAGCTGCATCCCATAGCTCCCTGCATCCCGCACCTGAATCCCATAACTGCCTACATCCCGCACCAGTCTGCATCCCGCACCTGCATCTCATAACTGTCTGCATCCACAGCTGTCTTTATCTCACAGCTGCATCCCAGAACTGCCTGCATCCCGCACCTGTCTGCATCCCGCAGCTGCATCCCACACCTGCCTTTATCGCACAGCTGCATCCCGCAGCTGAATCCCGCACCTGCCTGCATCTCGCAGCTGGCTTTATCTCACAGCTGCCTGCATCCCGCAGCATCCCGCACCCCTGCGNCCAGCCCACCCCGAGAGAGGGCGGCTCACTCCGCGCAAAGCGCCTCCAGCTGCGGGGACTGACACAATCGTACCACCAGTACACGGGAAAGTTCTTTTGAAATAAATCCCGCCAGCTGCGCAGAGCGAGCGAAGTGTAAGGCACCTGTGGATTTGATCTTGGGGGGAAAAAAACCCAACAGTGATTTGAAGGAGAACACAGGTTAGAATTGGAAAATATTAGAGATAAGTGATTTCGTTATTTGCACAATTTTCTGTGTAGACGAGAAAGTCAGTAAGGCACTCTTAAGTGCCTTGACTAGGTTCAAATTCAATTATGAGTACTTTTTTATCACTTGAAAATTAGATTGGTGCATTTTTCAACCAGCAGTAATCAGCTATTCTACACTTTTTTTTTTCTCCAGTCAATAAATACAAGACAATGATTGCCCGAGATTTTGAATGCAATTTGTCCTAATAAACTTATCTAGGGATTTAAAACACATTCACATTATGGAATCTGAATGACAGTTTTCTAAAATGAATTAATAGACTTTGAGATAACACATTTAACTTAACAGATACACTGAAAATATATTAGTGAATACGCAGATCTAGGAAAAAATACTAACAAAAACCAATCTCTTCAGGTTTAGTTTTAGAAAAAGTTGGGAAGTTTATTTTTTACTTTTTCCAAATTACTCTAAATTAAAAACTAACTAAATAGAACTGGGTTTATTTACTTAATTCATTAGCAACCTGCTCCACCTACAGCACCATTTGTGGTCTTGTTATTTCCTGCCTCCATTCATACTATTTATTTCTTTTAACTTCGTCCCTCAGCCCCTATAAACTGAAACCTCAAGGACTGGATTCGTGTCCTTCCAGACCAAAACAATGTAACAGCCGTAATTCTATCACAGTGACACAGTTAATGCCTGAACCCTATTTATATTTAGCATCGTGGTTTGTTGGGTTTTTTTTTTCCAAAACCTCTTTTTGGCCCCGCTCCCTCGTGCCTGTCCAGAGCTGTGTCCATCATCCCGAAAGTGCCCACTCATGCATTCCTCCCTGTCCCATCCCCTGGCCCTGCAGCTGGGGTTGCCCTTCAGCCTGAGCTGCCTCATCCCTCTGGAATTCCCTTTCCCAGACTGATTCCTCCCCTTGCTCCTTACCTCTGTGTGTGTACACTCATTTATAGCCAGCCACTAAAACCCTCCACTGAATCCCACGTGGTTTTTACCCTCCACTAAATCCCACATGGTTTTTACCCTCCACTGAATCCCATGTGGTTTTTACCCTGCCCTCCCCAAGGTCAGAGCAGAGGACAGAAATGCCTTTCCTGAGTTTTCTTTTATTCCATTCACGATGAGTTTTGCTCCCTTTCTGCCTGGGCAGCAGCCGTGTGCACATCTCTGCTCAGCCTCACAGCCACGTTCTACCCACGCCCACGTTCTGCCAGGACACATAAATAAATGCATGCCTGCATTGATGATAATGAATTAAGTCAATAAACCCAGTTCTATTTAGTCAGTTTTCGCCTGCACCTTGCAGGGAAGAATTCCACACCAAATTCAGCAATTCTGACACAGTCAGGCACTAACACTGTGCCACACTGCAGGCAGGGCAGGAATACCTTTAATAATGACACACATTGCTGCCTCTCCCTCTCAGCCCTTTGCAGTCCAACTGAAATCAGGAACAAATTGAACACTGCCAAGTTTCTCCTTGGTATTTAAACTGCTCTCTCCTTTTACATAAAAACCACTGAAAAATATAAATTTTTACCATTTGGAGAAACCACCTTCACACACCTTTTTTTTTTTTTTTCCTCCAGGCAAAATGACTTCGAATTTTGACCCAGGTTAGAAAGGAAGAGGTATTTTTTTGTTAAACCTTTCTTTTTATGCTAAACTTGCTTATCGTGACAACCATTTCCAGAGTGCCTGTGCTAAGAGATGAACCTTACCTGGCCACTTCTATCCTTATTATGAATTTTTTAAATATACAGCTCATTGGACACCACATTCAAAACAAGGAACATCTCTGGAAAATCACGAATGTTGCTGTCTTGCCTCCTGTTTCATAAAACCAAGTCTGACCCCTGCTAAGTGTCCCCTCTCTAATATTAGTAGAATATATCTGGATTTGCTGTTTGCCTTTCAAAACCAAGCAGCCTTTCATCAGCATGTATTTCACTGGCACTTCAGAGCATAAAATTAATAAAATTCACACGTATTTATTCAGGCATACCTTCTAAATCTTCAGCATGCAAAGAGGCTATGTGTTTTTTTTGGTCACTTTCCTCTCTTTTTTATCCTAGGTGACTCACGGAGCTGTGAACTTCACTGGCATCACTAAAGTATCTGGGAAATTTCATCCTGCTGAATGTGAATGTGTTACTATGTATCTGACTGAGATCTAAATAAATTCCACATTTGGCCCAAGGAAATAAGACACACAGGATTTCAGCCTGTTCTTAGAGAGTAAGAAAAACAGCACTGTAGACTTGACTACAGCACAAACAGATTCCCCTCCCTTCGACCCCTGCTGTAACTCAGGAAACACTGACACAACAGCGACTTCTGCCCAGTTAGCCACAAGATAACTAAACTCTGCTTCTCCATTAAATATTCTATTCATTAAGAAGATGTATGAGAGAATCAGAGTGATGTGTCACGCCATCACTAAAGCAGAAGAGCATGGCTGTCAATTAAAACCAGCAACGTGTAATTTTATTTCTTTCCTTAAGCATTTTCCATCAGGGCAGCATTTGCCTTTGTGTGGAACTCACAATGCAAAGAAAACAAAAACACTGTTTGCCTTCCTCACATGAAAACATTGTCACAGGGATATATGGGAAGTGCCTCCAGGATTGCACAGACAGCATTCCTGCAAATAGGAACTCTTACACCCTGGGACACATCCTGGAGTGTGCTGGGTGCTTCTTGTGTGTGATACTGCTCTGTGTGTATAAACCCACCACAGAGAAAGCATTCAGAGCCTTCAAAAGCCCCTTGATGTGATTTGGGGCAAATACACAAACAGAGAGGGCGGGGGACACAGGTGCTGATGGCAACTTCACTTCTCCTGCTGAGGACTGCAAACCTGACAGAGGATGCACAGAAAATGAACAACCAGCATCCATCTCTCAGGTGTAATCACTGTATTCTAATCAAACAGGTAACATTCACCTTTCAGGCACTGCATATCATTTTCATTACTGCATTACTACCAGTGGCACAAAAGCCACAAAATTACTGCAAAGTATCATGAATTTAAAACCCTAAATAACCACATTGTTAGTTAACACCTCAAAAGTGTGTTTTAAATACAAACATACTGTTGCCAGCAACAGATTCATCTTAATATTAAAATCAAAGATGTTCCATTCATCTGGAAAGCCCTTAAGTTTGTATTTGTTCCTTTCATTACAAGAAATAACACTCACACACAGAAAATGCACCACTGTCCATTCATCAGAGTCCCACAGGAGTTCAGCTAATCTCCATTTGGAGTTCATGATTTTTAACTGGTGACATGTGAGCAAATTGGAACCCGCCTAGGAATAACCTGATCTGCCTCATTTGCATGGGCACTTTCTTTTGCCAGTGGAAAACTCTACAAAAGACCTTGATCCCTCTTATTTGCATTCAAGTAACTAGCCAAGTTTTGAAAACACCCTTCTAAATATTTAAAGTTATTGAGTGCACACAGAGCTTGTTGCGGGAAAAACATAAACCTTAATGCCCATGAGAGGCAAAAAATATGACTTAGCACCTTGCAAAAACAGTTTGCATGGCTTGGATTTCTCAATCCCACAATAACCTTTGTTTTTGCATAGATGTACCCATGGTGCAGAGCAGGGGCACACAGGATCCAGTGGTACATATCAGGATAGAACTGGTTCAAAATATTTTAAATGACTGCTATTATTATTATTATTAATATTAATAATATTTGCATGTCCTTGTTTTATATGGAGTTTTAACTGGGCTGCAACGTTGTGGAAGCATGATTCACCTCCTATCCTAGCCAGTCCTCCTTAAATCATTTATTCAATGCCCCTGATGTTAGCAATTCTTTACATGTACTTGAACTCCAACAATTAGACAAGAAATGTTAGATTAGGGACACAACTGAGGAAAAGCTATTAAACAGGCCTTTGTTTTAACACAGACAAGGTAAAAGCATTCCTGGATGCAATAAAAAGTGAGTATTTACATGCTATGCCCTAATTAAGATTTTTTTTCTGTAATTCTACTGGCTGTCCTGGAAGAGCCATAAACATTCAGTAAAATAATCTCAATTTATACTGCTTTGTTCTATGCCTTCAAGTACCGTACATGGCTGTACTCCAGATCAAGTAGTTGTCCTCAGATGCCTTCCAACGAGCCCTGCCAGATTCTGTGGTTCAGAAGTAATTTAAAGGCAGAAAGCTGTAGCAAATGAGACCTAGTGGAAAACAGAGAATGCCTTCGTTCATCCGAACTGTTTGCAGAACAGAAACGGAAAACCACAGAGAAAGAAAGGAAAAAGACAAGGAAGTGCCAAAATGCCGTGTTTCTCTCTGAAGACAAAGTTAATGACTCACCAACATCATGACATGGCATGTGCCAGTGCCTTTTAACATTTGAGAAATTTATAATTAAAAAAAAAAAAACAAAAAACAACCCACAGAAAAATACTGTCCTTGTGGAACCACAATTTTGTTTTCAAACTGCTTTTATCACCTTTTCTTTTTTCCCTTTCTCATTTCTGGTGTGCTATTCTGCACTTGCAGTCAGTCACCTGCACTGAACAAACTAATTGCTCCTCGTTAGAGCAGGGCCCATCAACCACCGGCCATTAAACGCAGCCAGCTGTTCCTGACTCCAGCAGATGGTTCCCTTCTGCTGGACAACAGGGGCTTTATGGTCCTTTCCCTGATTCCTCCCAAGAGAGACAGGAATTCTCTGTTTAGAAAGCAATCACTCCTGCAATCAGTCCTGTCCCCTGTGCAGTCTGTCTCCAGCCAGCCCCACTGCTCCTGCCCCTCCCCAGGAGCACTGGAAGCACCAGAGAGCTGAGCTGGAACCATCAGATGCCACCACAAGTCCCCACATCTGTGTTTATCCTGGGCTTTTCTGCTCAAGCCCGACCAACAGCACAGGCAAGCCGTGGTGTCTATCCCACAGTGGCTCCTGTGGCACCCATGGGGGCTGTGGGGCACATCTGCTTCCAGAGGAGCCTTGGGAGGGGAAATCCCCATGGAAATCAGCATCACTTCTCCTCCCTGCAGAGCGTCTTTAAAGAGGGGACTTAGAGAACACCCACAACGCTTTAAAAAGGAGAAGAAAGGTCAAGGAACCCAGAGGCGGTTCAGAAGGTATAGATTTCGTTATTCATGACCACTGGACTACCAGATTGTCCTTGGATTCCTGGAAGGTTTTTCCTACATCCTTGTATGGCAGCACACAAAAGAAGAAATCCTTGTGATGAGGGACTCTCCCCTCACAACCCACAGCCCAAAAGAAGGTGCCATAAAAACTTTCAATTACAACCATTAAGGACTCAAACGGATTTTTTTTTTTTTTCCACAGAACGCTTAAACACATTTTTCTCAACTTTCCCAAAATAATTCCTTTCTTGGGATGAATGCAAGCACAACAGTTTTCAAACTGAAAAGAATTCATATGGCAAAGTAGAGAGAAAAACAGTTATAAAGCTATTAAAAATACAGTTGAACTACAGCATATGCTACAAACACACCACACATACATTTTAGACAGAACTTAGAAACAAATTTTAATGTAGCAAAGCTATTTCTGCTTGCCAAATGAAACTTCAGTAGGATACTTTTTTACAACTTCTCATGACACAGTTTTTTGAGGATAGCTGTGAATCACTGCTTAGTCAAAGTTCTGGTGTAACATGCCCAGTTTGTGAGAATGTACTGTTTTGTTTTTAATACAAAACAGTTTTACATATTGCAATTTAAACTATAGACATAAACTCCTCAAAACAGTAACTTTACGTGCAAATAAAACAGGTGCACCAGAGTGTAATGTTTCCAGTTATTTATTTCGCTATTGAATTTTGGGTAGTTTGCTAAACCTTCTGTAAGCTCTGAAGCAATTAAGTGTCTGTTACATCACTTCTGTCTGCTCCCTCACGAAAGACGCTTGCAATCTCTGTGGAGAGGGTAACCAAAGTGCTTACAGAATCATTTTCTACGGGACGAAAAGAGATCCTGGATCTGGGGGCTAACGACTAAAGACACCAGCAGGCAAGAGCAGGAGGCTAATGAACTCCTACAGCTCAAAACTCCAGGATGCAAACCCATTTCCAAAGCTGGTGCTGCTACTTCAGTAATTCTCAGCCCTGGAGTGGTGTTCAATCCCACTGCTCCTTCCCTTACACAGAGGCTCTGTCCAGGAGCAAGGTGTGCCCTACTCCAAGGTGCCCAGCCTTCCACCAGACAACACCAACGCCCTGCAGCTGGTTAGCACAGACCTGAGAAGCTGAGAGGGAGCAGAAATGGATTTTTAAGAAAGCCTGGAAACAGAAGTTCAGCTCACTGAGCTCCTTCCCAACCTTGCTGAGCCCAGTTCTCATCTGCTGGGGCAAGGGAGGAAAGCCCAGGCTCCCTCTGCCAAACTGGGGCTCTTCTCTCCCAGCTTCTGCCTGAAAGGTTTGTAAAGAGGAGGGGAGGCAAAAATATTTGCACAACAGTCAATTATTGAGTAGCTTGAAACACGAGGGGGTGTGGAAGGAGGAAAGATCCACAGCTTAACTGGGCTAAAAGGGGGCTGTGAGAGAAGGAAGTCACTGAGATGTTCAACAGCGCAGAAAAAAGCTGAAATACCTAAAGACACAACTCAAACTTGCCTAGGAATTACACAATTGTGTATTTCCAAGAGTAAGTGCCAAAAAAGCATTTTATTTGACTATGATTCTTTTCCATATTACCATATGAAAGCAATTGGTGCTTCTAAACTACGTGACAGAGATCATAATTTACCAGACCACCACAGGAAATCCAGTGTGGGCAGCAAACATGATTAGTCTGTAGATATTTGCACCGAGACCAAACTCCACTGTTAAGACATTTTATTTCTGCATTACAATGTTACACAGACAGCCCTCTCACAAACCCACAAAAGACTTCTGAGAAAAGGAACATGTGTCTGCTCATCCTTGTACAAAACACACCACAGAAATACATTCATTCTTCTGTTGAAAATTAAATGAAATAAACCAGTCTTCCTGCAAACCCCACATTTCTTAATTGGACAGCTCATATTAGAATACATCTCTCAAAGGGAGGAGCCCACTGAACAGTACAAGTCTTTAGTGTTTTAATCTTGCCACAGTAATTTTCTCTTTAAAGGGCTTATTTTTAAAATATGCATCAACTGCATCAATATTCTTTTAGTAACAGAAAAAAAAAGGTCCAAAAGAAATGCAGGAACATCACTGCAATTGTTATAACTGTTTATGAAATCCATCTAGTTTTTGGATCATGTGCTGTTGTGTTATAGGCAATTATTTCTGGCCAGCTGTGACTGTACTGGCACAAAGACTGATGGAGGGGTGCAGGTCCCCTTGCCTTAGGGCTGCCCAAACACACAGCTGGAAACAGCTGCACAGCACCCTCCTGGGTGCCCTCACCCCATGCACCAACACAAAAACCCGTCATGGCATAAGGATTTTGGTAAATGTAACCTTTTAAAGAAATACCCTTTCCTACATAAAGCACAAGCAGCATAAATTAGCATTTTCTCCACTGAATACCTTTCTTTATTTAAAAATGGCAGCAAGGTAGGTCTTTAAGACACTCAAAAGTGGCGGAGAAAAACAGGAAAATGTCTGGTCGATTCTGACAGCTTTTACAATTAATTTTTTTCAGTTAAGCACTTTTCTAAAGGCACTGCAAACGTTGTTAAGGCAATGCCACTCTGCAAAACAATGGTGTGGAAATCCTGCATTCTACCCAGCGTGTGGGATTCTCAGTACTCTGTAATTCTTGAATACACCTGTGGCTGAAATACACACACAGTTCAAATGTTTATGGAGTGAATCACTGCACGCCTAACTCAGGTAGCACTGAAAACATCCCAGTGACACACACACAACCTCTCTGAAGGGTGACAGAGAGTTGTATTTGCATCTGCAAACACACACAGGCACCTCATTCATCAGTGGGCATCAGCACAGAAATGACAACCCCAAAACAACAACAAAAAATGGCCGCTTCTTTCCACTGGGGCTCATCAAACAAAAACCAAATAGAGCGAGTATTGTTTCTGCGTGGTGAGATCTTCCACACTGCCACCATGTGCGGGGAAACTCCAGCAGAACAGTTTGCCACAAACTCCCTGACACGCCAGGAAAACTGTGTCAGCAGCAAACACACAGCTCTGAGAGACATCAACAGCAAATCTCTGCGGCTGGTTGAAATGGTGGAAGGTCATCATCTATCTCCTAATTAATTTATAATGTACTCTTCCTTGCTCTTCAAAAATATCATTATCATTTAATAAATGCAGAAGCTCTAGCTAAACAACTTGGGGGTGTTTACCTGGAATATTATCTTAATAATAACAAGAATAATAATAATAACAACAACATTAATAATAACAACAACAAAAACAATATTAAGAGCAATAACAGGCATAAGCAGTAACATCAAATTCTCACATTTAGTATTATTTAACTTTCTTTAATAACTTAACCACCCGACTCCCTATATTTTAAAATGTATTTATCAAATTCATTGACACAAATGTAAGTAATACTTGTCTCAAGGGCCACTAATGTGGTAATTCTTCCAATCACTCAGTACAGATGCTAACAATAAAACCTGAATGGATTAGCACATCAGTACAAAACTCTACAAGGCTTTTTCAAACGCTGCTTCCACTTTGATTTCATTGTGAGATTGATTAAACATTGCTATCTGTACAGCACATCTCCTTTGAAATCCAACAAAAATAATGCTGCAGTTTTGGTAAGCTACTTTTGAAGTTCACTCAGATTAATAACACGACAAGTTAACACCACATGTTTATTTATACTTCTATGCTGCCAGGGAAGTATATTTAAATATTGCCTCAGAAACAGCTTACAATCTGCAGCGCCTGCTGCAAACCCAACTCATTTGCAGAGCATTGATGTGGCAGACTGCAAACCACAAAACCACATTCGTTATTACTTATCAGTGCTGTTTTCCCAACCCTCTGCACAAAGCAATAGGTGAAAGTCTTCAGAAAAGCTACGAAAAACCTGGCATTTATCTTTTTCTGTAACAGGAATATTGATCCTCAGGTGCTACAGTAGTCTGAAGTCTCTGGCAAGGGCAGGGATGAACTCCGGCACATCCTTTAAATGAAGGTCCTAATCCCACAGTCTGTTTCAGGCAGGCAGACTCACGCAACCGCACCGAGAGCCATTAATTTAATTAGAACTGTTCATATGCTTAAAGTTAAAAATGTGTTTAATTACATGCTGAATTAAGCCCAGACTGGGGTAAACTATGCCTCAAATCCTACAGCAACTTATGCTTTCCCAAGTAAATTCACGTTGTTGTTACCAAAATACATTTCACAAGGACAGAGACTAACCTAGTCCATCTCCCAAAGCAAGGCCACGCAGTTCAGAAGGTACAAAGACACTGCTCCCTGCTAGAAGTGAAATATGCAACAGATATTGATTGGAAAGCACATGTTAATGTGCTTCTATGTGGCCTGTAGGGCTGGATTTTCAAGTTTTTTCAGTACCTTAAAATGCATATATGGGGAATAAAAAAGTGTAAGTGGGCTAGAGACCTAACCACTCAATAAGCCCATCCACTCTGCTCGTGTACCTTAAAAATTTGACCAGAACTGTCTGAATGATGCAGACAGATGACCAGAATTGTCATCTGCAAGAGTCTGGACACTTTGAAAATCTAGATCCTAAGAGCCCATCCTTGGCTACAACTGTGATAAAGACTGTTGCTGTATCAGCAAAAAGGTGAAGACCTGCCTGAGGTATGAGAACAACATAATCCTAAAAACATTAACGAATATAGGATAGCGGTTAAGTTCATACTTTTTTTTTTTTTTCATTAATTCTCATGGAGACATATATGCAGAACGATTTTTTCACATGTTAACAAAAGTAATACTAGCACAAGGCCATGAATATTTAGTTTCTAATAGATACTCTGAAAGTATCTAATGAATATTTTCCAATGCCTGGACAGACGAGGGAACTGTCCTACCCGAGATGAGCTCATCAGAGAAGCCCAGTAAAATAAATCTGTGTGCAGAACTAACCATCTGCTCTTTCCATGGACACTGGGCTCCTGCTGCACCTTGGGATCTTGCAACGGGACCCCACTGGGACACTTCTCCTTTGGTTTCGGTTTGTAGAATTAGGAATGGCTGATTCCCTGGATTCCCATGGATGGAGCTGCTCCACCCACAAACAGCCACTTGTGCAAGCAATACAGACCAGGGCACTGTGTAACTTCTTGCTTTAGTACAGCTCTCAGTGTTTTATTCCACATGCATTACCTTTGCTGGCTCCAGAAGGAGAATTCTGACTTTCAGGTAAGTGAGATCACAACACCTCTGGGAGCTCCCCCTCTGGCACAACAGCTGGGAGGCTCCTGCTCACCTGCTCTGGCAGCTCCTAACACATTAAACGCACAAAACTTCTTCTGGTGCTTGATTTTCTGTGTTCCCTACAGCTGCCTCTACAGTTCCCTTAGCTGTCTCTAAGCTAGAGACACAGAGTGGAATGAATTGCCACATCCAGAAATCAAATGCAAAGAAATAAAGGAAAAATAACCCTTGTTTCAATATACAGTGTAAGTATCAGGGCTTCAAGAGTACTACTCTGAACACACATTTTGCAGCATTTGTAATGATGTCTAAATAGAAATGAGCTAATCTGAAAGTCAACAACTTGGCCTACTGCAACATAGCCTCCTTCTCATTATTATTAATCGATTAATATAATATAAATATAATATACAAATGATACATTTATATTTATAATATATATAAATATAAATTATATATA
>VWZP01006427.1:0-61803 GCA_013396995.1 Dicaeum eximium
GTAATGTTGGTGTGGAACTGAAGGTGTGGGAGGGAAGCTCCTGAGGGGCTCCCGCTGTCTCAGAAGGAATCTCAGGGCTGAGCAGCTCTCTCTGCTTTAGTTTAACACTGCTGAGGCACAGCCAGAGACACAGGGCACCAGAAAGCAATGAAACCCAGCCTCCTTCCCCAGCCACACGTGGAATGTGTAATCCTGAACTTGCAGGAGCCAGCATGCCTGCCCCTTCCCCTGGTAGTGGTGCTGCTGTATCTTTCTATAGTGCTTACTAAAAATAATGGCTGTGTTACAGAGGGACAATGATGGATGGAGGGCTGAGAGTCCCAAGTGGCCAAGGGGTTTGCTGGGCTGCTAAGTGAATTGTCTTGGAATTTTTATAGCATGGTGTGCTTAAAAGGAGGACTTAGACCACCTGGAGACAGAGGAGGGATAAGAAAAATCTAAATAAGATCAGAACTGTGGATTTGAGTCAGCACAAGTCGGGCACAAAGCCCAGATGGATGCCAAAGGCAGAGTGGAAGCCAGGCTGCTGCCAGGACTAGGGCACAGGATGGGCTGGCTGTCTGTTCCAAGGGCTGCCTCTCCCCAGGAGAAAGGCTTTGCCCATTGCCTCGAGGGGAATTGTGACAGACACTGCACCGAGCCCTTTCCCCACTGAGCTGCTGTGTGAGGCTGTGCTGTGTCAGAAGCTCTGCTCTCTCCCCCGTGCAGGTGCAGTGCTACAAGGACCACCACTGTTACAATTCCACAGACAGGCGCATCCTCAACATGTTCGTGTGCATCTGCAACGACCTCCGCAGCCTCTGCCAGAGGATGGAGACGGTGCACGCTGGGGACAGCGTGACCAAGGGCCTTTTGGAGAAGTGCAAAGTGCTCCTGAACGACAGCAACGACCTCAGTGCCCTTCGAGCCACGTAGGTGCCTCCTGTGTGTCCTCTCCAAGACCTCCAGATGTGCCAGGGTGGTTTTTGGCAGGACTCATCTCTCCACATACAGTTCTGTCCATGCTTTTCTGTTTTTGAGAAATGGCTGCCTGTGCAACCCTGCTCTTCCATGGGGCTCTGGGGGTGGCTCCTAGGGCTGCAGGGCTGGGACTCCTCTGCCAATTGTTTCCCTCTGTCCCACAGCTACCCCCACGGGGTTGTGAACTACCTGAGCTTGGAAGAGGCCAGGCATCGCTATGGAGGGGTGGTGAGCCTCCTGCCCATCGTTATCGACCACATGAGGGAGTGGGTAGCCCACTCGAAGAGGCAGCTGCTCTATGTTGTGAGTCCTGGATGTGCCATGTGCAAGAAGGAGACACCCACTTCCCAAACAGCACCTGCTGGGGACTCTGCAGGAGCTCAGACCTCCAATAGTAACAAAAATACTGTACGATTGCAGGAAAAAGATTTTAAGAAATTCCTGGCTGCAAATCAACGTCCGAAAGGAAAGGCTCCCTGGAGGCCCCCAGGCAAACACCCCTATTAAAGGATCAAAGCTCCTGCATCATCTGCTCACACCTTTAACCAAATCTGATCAAATACAGTGCAATGAACACTAGAGATCTGTCCTGAGTGCACTTTCTGAAGAGCTGCCCTGCAGCCAGCCCAGGACAGGGGGATTGGCTCTCCCCTGCTGATGTTTCCCCTCTGCTCCTCACATCCCCACAGCAGCAGCTGCAGCTCCAGCTGGGCCCTGGGGCCAGCACTGCAGTGGGAGCAGGGATCAGTCAGGACTCAGCAGGTTCTAATCTCTCAGACATGAATCTTGGACCAGTTATTTGAGAGAGAGCTTGACATGTTCTCAGCCTTCTTCCTGAGGGTCTCGCCCTCCCTGCCACAGCCAGGGGTGAAGAACCTGCCTGTGTGAAGGATGAGATGCAGAGCAGCAGAGGCATGATGGATTCGGACACATCTTGGACACTGAGACTTGTCTCTAAAATCCCCTGACTCCCACAGAAATAGTTTGGTTAGCTGGACCACAGAATCCCTGTTCACAGGACACTAAGGAGGTCTCCCATACCTGCCACTGGCTGCAGAGGCCAGTGTTCTTCAGCTGTGCTCTGCTACAGCTCCTCACACCACAGAACATCTCCCCTTACACCCATTGCCTCCTGTGCTGTCAGAGCTGGAGATTTGAAGGAGAGCAGAGTTCATTTTGCCCTTAGTTTGTGTGTACTGACAATAGCTAACCATGGACAAAACACCTCTGTGCTCCTCAGGCTTCCCCAGAAATAAAAGCCATTTCCAGTCCATGTGATCCATGGGGATGTGGTGGGAGCATCATGCTCAGATGGTTCCTGTTCAAACTGCAGATTAAACTGTCTGTGCTTTCCCTGTTTCTAGGCAAGGTTAGCATTACATTAGGCCAGATGTCCCACCTAAGGGGCAGGCCCATGATGGCTCTGGGACTCAAAATATGGAACATGAGGTCAGCACGTCTCAGACCCTACAGCCCTTCCAAATAAGTGCCCTCCCACAGGCAAATTACCTCCTGCTGGAAGACACTGCTGAATAAACAATTTCCCCTTGCAGAGCAGGCTCAGTTTGCTCTGAGAAAGCTTTTGCCTTAAAATCACCAGTTTTTGGCAATAAGCAGCTAAAAACAGAAGGAAGAATTAATACAGAAGAGAGGGCATAAGAATGAATGACAGCTCAGATGAAATGGAAAGTATTTTCAGGAGCATTTTTACTCCTCACATAACCCCACGTTGTTTTGCACTTTTTTCCTTTCCCCTATCCCCTTGCACTGCAATCACCCAGCCAGTCTGGAGCAGAGCCCTATTTTTAGGGAGATTTGATCCAACTGAACTGAACCTTGGTGAACTCAAAATGGTAACAGAGGGTCACAGAGCCACTCCTGGGCACTACTGGGGCCACAGCCAGTGGAATGTCCCCGTCACCCTCTCTGGCTTCACTTGAGATCCCTGGTGCAGAGGCAGCTTCAGGCTGAAAAATAAGTTGTGGCAGCTGCCCCGTTGTGTTCCATGGTGCAGACAAGACTCCAGTGACAGTTGCTGTCTTGGAAAGCTTTTCAGGACAAGTTGCGAGGACTGAACGATGACAAGTGTTGGGGACACAAGAGATGCTATTCCCAGATCTTGTTTCCAACCTTCTTGGCCCTGTCCTATGGTTTAAATTTGAGCACACAGGCTGTGAAGAGACCAAAATGATCCTCCAGTTTGTAGCTCACTTTCAGCTTCCAGGGATGAGCAGAGCACAAAGGGTTTCTCAGAACAGTCCTACCAAAGCCAGTCCACCACTGCTGCTAAAAATTCCAGTGCAGTTGTCATTTTGCACTTGGCCAAGGTGATACACACAAAAAAGTTCCCAATTTTAATAATAAGATTCATACATACAGGAAACAGTTCCCAAATCTTAGTAATAATTTCTATCCTAGCCCTATCCTTTCAGTCAGTGTCATGCAGCCAAAATTTTAAGACCCAAGCAGAAAAATGAGTGCATAAAACTTGCAGTCTGAGGTTTGATAATGACAAGACCAGAATCTGTTGGAAGACTGCAAAGTAAAGTCTCACAAAAACATCCAGACAAATTACTTAATTTCCATACAAGTTCTCCTCTTCCAGAGTGGATGGACACTTCAAAAGACAAAAAGATTCAGCAAGAATTGTTTTCCTCTACTACAAATCAAGCTGTTTGAAGAATTTACATAAACAGGATGTAAATGCCAAACACAAAAGTGCAATAAAGTTTTACTTTAGCCTCGGTGAGCATAAAATTGCAAGATACACACTGAGAAACCAGGCAGGGCACCAGCCTGACTTTCCTACAGATCTGTCAGTTAGTCCAGGCAATAAATGCTGCTTTTTTTGTTCAAAGACTGAAACAGACATCTGGGCTGGTAATAGATATCAACAGAATCCTGGCATCTGTATGAATTATCTCTGTGCTCCCCTTGATTCAGCTAAGGGTCGAACCAGGATTTTGTCAAACTGAGGAACCTGATGCAGTCGAAGGTGTCCCCCAACTGCAGGGGGTTGGACTGGATGAGCTGTAAAGGTCCCTTCCAACCCAGAGGACAGCACATAGCTCAGACCCCGAGAAGTTAAGCGGGAGTGTGAGGGACGGTGGTGGGCCCTGCAGGAAGCAGAAGGGCCGGTTCAAGGGAGAGGAGGCTCAGCGTGGCAGAGATGCCGGGAGCTGCCGCGGAGCGAGGGACGGGCTTGGCAGGGCCTCTAGCGGCTGCCTCAGAGCAGCGTCCAAACCTCTCACCAGCAACTTCTACACGGGTCCAACAACCCTGCTGTCCCCAGTCCTGAAGCCACAGGGCCTTTCGAGCACGGTTACAGGGATCCAGCCCCTGGGATACAGCCCAGGGCAGCTTGGGGCCGCCCGCTCCCACTCCCATCCCCGGAGCTGGCATTTCAGAGACCCTGTCACCACCTGTCACCTTTCCCTGTCACCTTTCCTTGTCACCACCACCCTGCTCCCCACATCATAAACACCCCGAGGCACCAGAGGTTTTCTGGCAGTCCCGAATTCCCCTGGTGGTGGTGCAGCACCAGTTTGAGCTTTCAGTCAGCTGAGCATCGAGCAGAGGCAGCTCCACAGAAACCAGGAATAGGGTCTGGCAGACAGGAAAAATCAGCCAGCTCAAAACTGGAGTGAAAAGACCTTCAGGAAAGAAAGGTTCAGCCAAGTAAAGCCCACAGACACCAAAATCATGACGACCAGAAGTCAACTATTTGGAGCAGTCTTGTCTGGAAAGCAAAGCCCATGGGAATGCAAACCAGGCTTCCTTTGCAGAGCTCCTGAGTATGAACAGATGAAGCAACTCAACTCCTGTGATTTCCTATTTTGTAACCACATTTCAAATCCACCGTTGTGCCAGCAGTTAAGTAGTTGCAACAAATCAGGATCAATGAGCAAAGATATTTTAATTTCCTGAATTTGAAGTATCTCCTTCCCTAATGTCTCCTGTGTGATTATCAGCTGTTATCAACTACCAAATGTACTGCTTGGCATTAGGGAGTAAGGAAAGAACTTGATTTTTCTCTTTTTGTACCCCAATAATACATTTCCATTTTTTTTTTCACTGACAAGTGCAGCTTTGCAATGCCAAGCTTAAGGGATGCCTTATTTTGAACCCCTTCTGTGTACAGGCAAGTTAAATTCACTTTGTGCTTTGCTTTCATTTTACTACCCCATGCTGTAGAACTAATCCCAGTGCAGGGGTCCAAACAACTTTCTCTGTCACTGAACTCTAAGATGATGTTTATGGTATTTTCTATATAAAATTCTCCATAAACATTACAAAACACGCCAAAGCATATTCACAATGTGCCACTTGCACAACTTAGACCCTTGCCTGTGTTGCTCATATTTAAGAATTATACTTAGTCCTTAATTGGAATACTGAGGCTTGTGTATGGATTACTAAACTGCTTTGAGCAATCTTTCAAATATTCATTTATTTTGAGAAGAAAAAAACCAAAAAACCAAACAAAAACCAATGAAAGACCAGAACCAATGAGAAAGTGGCAGTCTGGGAAAAAAGCAAAACAAGAGAACAAACTTACCTCATCAGGTTAGGCTTAGAACAAAGTGGTCCCAAAATTCCTCATGGTCTGAGGAAGTGTCCTCATGTATGCACTGTATGGAAGGGAAAAGCAGACAGAGCCAACTCCTGACAGCAGCCCCAGCTTTGCAAACAAGGCTCTGGCATTTCCAGCTATTAACTTCCCTAATCACTGTGCAGTCCTGGCCTGCAGGAGCAAGGCCATGCAGAAGCTCACCCAGAAGCAGATTTGCAGCACTGAACAGTTTGCAGTTCATTTATGGATTATACTGGCGCCTTGTTGGTGAGTTTGTCACAGAAGAAAAAAAGGCTTTGGCTCCATGCAGAAAAAAGAGCTTCTAGTGGTGAATCCTGTGCAAAAGGGCAGCAGCACTGACCTGCTCTGGGCTGTCCATCTGGGAGATGCCTGGACACTGAACTCCCTTCCATGTGTTTGGTCCCAAAGAGGTCTGGCAGGGAATTTAACACAGGGTAGTGCAAAACAATACATTTTATTTGTTCACAGTTAAACACAAGCAACTGCCTTGACATTTTAGAACATTCTAATAAGGACAGCAAAACCTCCTTTTGGTTTAAGTTCTCTTTAGCTTACGATTGTACCATTTCCTCGTATTTCATATTTATGGCATTTAATGTGGATTGTTCAACATGCTTACAAAGAGCGAGGCAGGGAACAGATTAACTTGACAAAGACAGCAATTTTAGATTTAACTAAAAGCAGTCAGTTAAAAAAATCTGTTTCCACTTCACTGATGGGACCCCTTCAAACAAACTGCAAGTTAACTACATACAGCAGATCCATGATTTTTAGACTTAGGAAAGAAAATTGCAAAATTTGTTCCTCCATAATCTTTGTGGTCCATAAACAAACCTAAAGTGGTTTCCATTACTATCCCGGTGCTAAAATCCTGTTTAAAAGAAGAAAAAAAAGCCACCTTATCAAAGAGCTTGCGTTGCTGCCAGGGCATTTTCGTGACCGACACAAAACTTGCCTCTCCTGGGAACGCCAGAGCAGGATGGGAACCAGCCCCTCCAACATTCCCAGCTGAGCTGCCCCATCAGGCCCTTTGTGTGCAAACCATTCACTCCCAGGGCTGGGATCCAGTGAGAAAGGGGCAGGAAACCTCCAAATCTTACCGAAACACGCGCTACCACGTTTGCTACCACTACGTCTGAGAAAGCCTAAAGACGCCGACAAAACCAGGCTGTCACTTACAACCAACTCTCTACTCTCTACTCCATGCAGAGTCAGCTTTGACACAACCACTGAAGTTCACCTCTACTCTCAGAGTTCGGACTGACCAACTGAAAGGACACGGAGAATAATTTAAGACAGGCAGAAATGTATTTAGACCTTGGAGTTGCGGAGGAGCGGGAATGGGAGGACGAGTCCTGTCAGGAATGAGCCGAGCTGCTCTGACAGCCTCGTTCCCACCCGGGCTAAGAAGGGATTTGAACTACAAATGCAAGTGTGCTTGGACTTGATTTCTATGTGAGGTGGTTCTTAAACAGCAGCTGCCACCCACAGAATGTTTAGGAGAAGAGGCCACGAGTGGTGCAGGGGGACTGTGAAGCCTGAACCGTCTGAGTACACCTGGAGCCAGCCATGTGGGACATTTAAAACAAACACTGCCTTCCTAACAGCAGGCCCTGTTCTGTCACGAAGGAGATTGAGTCTGACCACTCACAAGCCCTGATCCCACAATTCTCCTTCACAGAAGGCTCATAATTGACTTAAAACATGATTAACACCAAAAGGCTTCACACCAGGATTCTGATTTCAGTGTGAGCAGGACTCCTCCTCAGACTTGTCATCTAAGGAAGTAGGATGAGGGTGAAGGGGAGAGACCTAGAGCCAAATTGACACTGCTGAACTCAAAAATGTGCTGCAATCTGAGTAGGAGAGCACTCAAAGGAAACCATGTTCTCCAAGTCAAACCTCAAAAGGTATTCCCAGGAAGAATGAAGCCAATTTCTTGGACTCAAAACACGGTGGTCTTGCTCAGACCAGGAATAAATGGAGGAGGGTGAGGCAGCACATTTCCTTGATTAGAGAAGCAAATCCTCCTCTGCAGGTCTTCACAAGCTTGGAATTCTACCTCCATGTTCTGCATCCTCTCCCTACTCGAGTAAAGCTTCCTCTTCCCTTTTCTCCCACCCCAACTGCTTTCCCACATGAACCAGTGTGAGCTCAATCAGGCAAACACTTCAGACACCAAGAAGATCTGAAGCTGGTGTTTTAACAAGTCTTCAGCATTTACGGTCTCTTCTGCATTACAAGCTCCAGTTCCCTTTTGTCTGTTCAAATGTAACTTCCCAGGAAATGTTAAGGACAATAGAAACAGTGATCATGAATTAGGGTGAATTAATCGTTTTGCAGAGGTACAATGTTCTTTAAACATTTGGGTATTCAATCAGACTCCAACTTAATGAAGGCTGGGCTCTGAGGGATGTGGGACAGTGGACAGGCAAAAATAGAGAATGCACTGGAAATCCTAGTGCTGCTTCTTTCCAGGATGAAAGGAACCAAAGTCACCTGGACAGGCAGCACAACCAACTAAATGGGAAGCTTGCAAAGAAATACAAAGCATTCAGAGTAAACTCACAAATGTTAATTTGGCCTCATATTGCACTCAAGTTCATAAACGCAGCCACTCAACTGGGACAGGAAAAAAAGGGAAAAAAATACTTGCAAATGCTAACAGTTGTCCCTTCAAATTAGTACACGCTGCTAAGGATTGAATTTGAGAAAGAAGCAAGAGTTAGGCTGGGCATTTTCAATTCCAGACCCAATAATCCACTTTGCATTCATTCAGCAGCCTCCTTCCGTTCCTGGCCATCGATCCTGCTCCGCTGCATGAGCCACTGCTCAGACCAAAGAAACATAAAAGCTTTTAGTTAAACTTGCACTCACGCCTCCTGTTCTATGCCAAGAATATGAAAATAACACTGATTGACTATCTTCCTCTTTAACTGTGGTCATGATGAGTTTCATTGTAGTCCATGATATGAAGCTGTCCAACACTGCTTTCCTGGAGCTTAGGCGAGAGGTTTTCGGGGCTTGGAGGGGCCTTTGACTCCACGCTTGGATCTTTACACTGTTCAGTCTTTAGGGCATCAGCCAGCCTGTTGATGGTGACCCCCTCCTCATCACACTGGCTCTCACTCTTGTTGCGAAATAATTCTCGTGCCTTCATTCCAAGGAAGCTCTTGGAGCTGGGGAGTGAACCTACAGTCAGTGGGACAGTAGTGGAGGGCTCCAGCAACATGGACGTGTCCCAGCGACTGCTCAGCCTCTGGTTCTGGGGTTTTTCTGGGGTGGAGAGCTCGCTGCTGCTGCCCCCCTTACTGCTACTGCTGCCTCGGGTGCTGGGAGGTTTGGTCTCTCCATTTCTACCCATTGTTTCTTCACTGTGTCCTGCTGTATCTTCATTACCACAATCCAGCCTGCTTGGGGAAGAGAGAGAACACAGTGTCAAGGAAATGACAGTAATTAAACAGTGCAGAGGGAAATGCTGGCCAGGGCAGATTACTTTGATTACTTTCCCTTTCTGCCTCTGGGTATGTACTTCAACAGGCTTCTTTCACAGTTCTGGGGCAAAGCAGGAGTGACAGAGCGTAACCAGATGTGTCACACACTCAGCTTTGCAACATCCACTGTTTTTAAGTCCAAAGCTGACAATAATCCCACATGGGCCCTGCAGATTTCCCACACCACCACCCTCACCTTTCTTCTGCTGCTTCAGCTGCTTCTGTTTTATCATCTTCAAGTTTTTTCAGTAGGCTGCTCTTCTCCAGCCGCCCAAACAGATCCAAGATCTCCAGCTCAAATGCCTGGGTGATTTTTTTCTGGGCCTTGTACCTGCTTTCTACTGCCTGCAGCTGACCCCTGAGCAAAGACAGAAACCAGAATGTCCAAAATCACCAGATTCTGCCTCAGCCGTGACAGTGCATCTGTCAAAGCACAGCTAAAACGTTACATAGGAAGCCCCTACCTTGCTTGGATTTTAACATCTTCCAGGTATTTCTTTTGCTCCAGGAAGAGATGGTCCTTTTTTGCAAGCTGAGATTCCAGTTCAGCTATCCTTTTCTGGGAAGCATCAAGCCTCTGGCTTTGCTGCTGAACACACGACTTTGCTTTCTCCAGTTCTTTCCGAAAAGCAGCGTGCAACATTTCAACCTCCTCGAAGCAAACAACACAATGGTAAAGTATAATTTGATCCTGTGTTATTTTTATTGGTGTTTAGACATGTTTCTGATGTTATAAATAGGCCCATTTTAAAGCAAGCCAGAATAAAAGCAGCATTTCTAAAAACAGACATAGAAAACCAGCCCTGCTGAGGATGTACACTGTTAAAATAACTACACATTACTGGAATTTATTAGCACGTTAATGTTCCCTATGAAAACCTCTTTTCATCAAAGCACTCTTGCCAGTTCTGCACTGGATTAGAGCAGACAAACTCTATTTTAAATCCATTTTTCCAACACAACCTTCATTAAATACCAGTAGAAGACTTTTTTTCAGTGTATTATTCACCTTCTTTAATTACGTGCTCTCACGCAGGAACAGTTATATTGGTGTGTAATTTACTTGCTTCTAATTAGAAAAAGGTTTCTTTGAAGTCAGGAAGTAAAACCAGATGAACCACAGAACTTTTAGTGAAGTTACTGGTAACTTTTAATAGGAAAATGACTGAGTGGGAAGGCTGAGATGTTCATTTTAAAGTAACACCTCAGAAAAACCCGTAAAATCCTTGTTAAGATCTTTCCACAAATTCTGGCACTACTACCCTGCATTATTTTACCAACAATCTGCTGTCAGTTATATTTGAGCACAGTAAACTCTTGGCTTTTGGAAAAGAAATTGCTAAGAATTTACTCCAGTTGGCTAAAACAGACCCCAGGTGTACCCCAACAACCCCTTCTTAGCTTTCAGAAGGGGCACTGAAGATATTCCTCAAACCCACAGGGCACAAAAATCTGAACAGAAGATCAAACATACAATCAAATCCCTGAAAATCAATTTCAGAACAAAGAGTCTGTTAAGTTACAAAGCCTTTCCTTCTGAACTCAGGGCTGGGAACTGCTGCATGATGACCTCAAGGGAAGTCTCCCCTAAAGTCCTCTGCACTGATACCTTTGTAGTGTCTGTGTGCTTGTGCTGCAGCTGCTCCAGGTACAGCTCATTGACCTCCCCAAGAACCAGCAGCTGCCTGTTCAAGAACTCCATCTGCTGTTGCACTGATTCACTGTTGGAAAGCTGGGAAGGGAAATGGAACAGAACCCAACATTGGGATGAACAGTTCAGGAGAGTGACAGCTAACAGGCCCTGTGTTCACAGGGCATTTTTATAAAGAAGGGAAACAAAGGCTGAAATCCAACGCTTCATAGGTAGTTAAGTGTTAAATTGTTTTCATAAAGAACTTTTCATTTCCATTCAACTTATGATATAAACAATATCTCTCAGTTGTCAAGATTTAGCAGAACTTTAATACAAATTCATAATACTCAATCTGCAAATCTCTGCTGTGGAAAAAGCCAAAATAAGAAGTTTCAGAAGCCCTTTAACTGAGTTAAAAATTTCTTCACCAAAATACATTTTTCTGTGTTGTTTTTGTGCAATTAATATCAGACTCTACGGAGCTCAGCACAGGCTTCTTTTAGATCAGGAAAGAAAAAGAACCTGATGAAAACTATCAGATAAAAAATAATCAAAAAGACACAAAGGGACCCTGGGAACACTGACTTTTCTTACCTTTTGAGAAACTTGGCTAAGCAGCAATTCAGTGTGACACACCTTGTTGTTTGCCTTCTTTAACTCCAACCTCAGATCTGCTATCATGTTCCTGCAGTCTTCCAGCTTGGTCTGTTCAAGTGACAAAAAAATTACTCAGGGTTCTGAAACTTCACTAAGAACAGCAAGGGCACAGGGCTGGGAGCCTGTAAACCCCCAGTACTGGAAATCAAGTTATACTGACCCCTCCAAACCAGCTAAGAACCTGCCTTTTCCTATTCCAAGCTGAGGACAGGACAAAACAGGACTATACTATAGTTAAGCACTTTCAGTTATGCACTGTCCTATTCTGAATCAGGACAATATCTCTAATAAATATGTGCAGCTTTCTCTCAGGTATTTCATGCTTGATATGAAGAAGGTTATTTTTAAAACGATTAAGTAGACAAGAAATCTGTTGATGCTTCATACCTGCAATTCCTGGCTCTGGTTGTAGAATTCCTCCCGGTCGTGCTGCAGCTGTCGGATCTGGCTGTGAAGCTGAGCCACAATATTATCATGTTCCTCCTGAAACTGGTGGTACCTTGCCTGTTCTTTCTGCAGACTCAGTTTCAAGGCCTGGATCTCCTTCTCCTGCAGTTTCAGCTGATCTTTCTGTTAAGAATCCCACATGAGGCATCAGACAAGACACCTGCTTAGCAGTTAGGACATTATGCTCAGCCAAGCAAAGCTGTCATTACAGCATGCAGGAAAACACTTTTCCACACACACAACATTTTATAAGAGCATGTTCTCAAGGCTGTTGGGCTTGGCTTGGTTTTGGCTGAAAAGGATATGAAATGGTGATAAGAGTGGACAGGCTGAAAACTCACAGTCACATTCAAAGGCACAATGAGCAATAGCCTATTTTTCCACTGCCTCTCATGCTTTCAACAGGGACTTAGTCCTCACAGCTGAAGCAATAGCTCATCTTCCAAAACTCAGCTGAAAGTTTATTTTTGGCTCTTGCAGTTAATTATCAGAAGGTGAAACTGTTGATGTAATTAGCTATAACATGAAAATATATTATGAAACACATCTAAATCTGTACTGAAACATCCTTCAGTGCACTTATATCTTCAAATTCTATCACAGTGAACACCTCTAGAAAACAACACTTGAGTTTTCCAAGCTTTTGCTATTAGTCCTCATCTGAGGAGGAAAAGGACAATACTTTATCAAATAAGCAGTAAGGTGTTTAGCCAGGATTGAACAACCACTCCACTAACAGGGAAGCCTTTACCATTATCCAAAGGCAAGTGCTGGCAGAGGTCAAGCATGAAGGATTCAGCTGCCTGCAGTCAGCTACAAACTACTGACATTAATAATGACAGCACACATAACCCTGCGTGAGTCACTCCACAAACACCGACTTCAATAAAGCAACAAATGAGGTTTCCTTGTTAATTGAGTGGTACCAAAAGACACCAGCCAGGCCAATTAACACTTTTAGCAGCACCAGTGTGTCTCAGCTACTGGTGGAGCTGCGTCCCTGCTCACCATGGCAGCATTGTGCTCCTCCAGGGCCGTGGCTTTGATGACCTTGCGCAGGAGGCGGCGGTTGCGCAGCGCGTGCTGCTGCCTCTTGAAGCGCTCGTACAGCAGCTGGTTGTGCAGCAGAAGCAGCTGGTTCCTCAGGGTGTGAATCTCATCAGAGGGGGGAGAACCTGCAGTGGGAGACAGAAGAGGTCACTGAGCTGCACTGTCTGCTTTGTTTGATCTCAACACAAAAATCATAAACATTTTTCCCAAAGCAATGGATATATGCCTCAAATGGATTGCTCCTTTAAGAAAAAAAAGCCAAGCCACCATCATCACAGAAGCCTCAGAGCAAAACTAAGACACAGACACATCAATAAGCAAGGAAAAGCATCAGTTTTAGATTCAATGAGCAGTGAGAAGGTGCACAGATCTATTAGACGACCAGTAGCACTTGGAAGAGTCACAAAGAAAGCAGAAGTCTTAGCAAGGCTGAAGTGGTCAAAAGCAGAAGTGTCTAGAATTTTGGACTTCTCAAAGATGAAAAAAGCAGCTCATCTCTCTGGAACACAGCTATTTGCTAAGCAGATAAACCATGACTTGGTGGAGGGCATCATCTCTCTGCAGCATTAGTTAAAAACCCACAAGCAAAAAGCATGCAGGTCATTGTTTAAGCAAGTCTAATAATAGAGGAACAGATTGCCAAAACATGAGAAATTTCCTCACCTCCAAAGTGAGTCCAGTCAGCAGATTTGCTTGGCAGAGACAATCTGAAAAAAGAAAATGCAGCATTAACAGGTAAGTTTAAGTAAAAAAATGGAACGTTCACCTCAAAAGAGCTTATAGCCTGGTAAAAGTACAATTAAGGTCAGCTGGTATAAAAAGATTAGGGAGGAGCTGTGCAGCTGTTTTTCCAGCACAGCTTAAAACTAAGCCAGCACAAAAAAGAGTAACAATAAAGTCTGCAAAGTAAGATTTTCAGTCACCTACTTGTTCAGCTCCTTAGTGTGTGCATCTGCTCCTTGCTGAATCAGCCTGTCCAGCACTTCCACGGGAGAAGTCGAGGACATACAGTCTTCATCCTGGGTTCCCTTGGCTTTCTTTAGCAGCTCCTCAGTCTTCTTGCCAACAAAGAGGTAGGCAGTCTTTGGTAATGCAACCTCAAAGAGGTGCTCATAGAGGGGAGGCTGCCCACTCCCAAACACCACTCTCCTTTGTGCTGGTACTATACAAGGGCTGGGAGTGAGAATACTCGGCTCCCCGGAGGTTCCTTCCCTGCTCCCAGCAGGGCTTTCCCCAGGGCCTCCACAGGGCTTGTCTATGGGAGTAAACGTTTGTTTGGGTGTTTCCCGTGCACCCTCAGGCCCAGGCTTGTCCAGAGATGTTAAAGGCTCAGAGGTCTGACTGTGTCCCTGAACACTGGAGGCTGCTGAGTGGGTCTTCTTCTGAGAGCCTGACAGACTTTCGTTTGTGCGGTAAAACGGGGAGTCAAATCCTCCTCTAGGCACCATGTGTTCAGCATCGGTCGTGATCTCAGAGATCTCTTTAGATATTGCATCTGAGGAGAGAGGGAGCATCATGATTCATCTGGTATTTCAACAGGACAAACATTTCCTTAGCTAAGGTGTAGGTAAGGAGGGCAGACATTACCTTCCTCTCTGTCCTTCTCAGCGCTATCTTCAAATGACAACCCACCTAAAAACTCTGCAAGATCACTTAAGGTTACTGAACTTTTACTACTGGGTATGTCTGGAAAAAAAAAACAGAGAAGAAAAAGTTAGTTGTACAGGTGGTGTTTTCTCCAGCCTTAGTATAGCACAAAACACAGGTCTTTTACTGCTGCAAGGTGCTCAGAATAAAAGCTTGTCCCTCCTTCAGATGCTTCATCAGAGGAGGAAGGTATCTGACTCCTGTTCCATTCCACATAGAAAACAGTTCAGAGATCAGTCACAAGTCAGTCTTGATCCCAAAATGTAATTTTGTAAACTTAACATTTGCTATTGCACAACCTCTATGAGGAAGGATGTGCTGTTTGCAATTTAACCCATTAAATAAATAAAATAAAGTGGCTCATGTGCACTCTGACTGCTCTGCTTCCACATTAGCATTAACCTCCCCTTTAGCTTCTGAGCTGGCCCCACAAGGACACAGCACCTGCCTGAAAAAAGGAAGTTTAGCCATCTGATGTAATACAAACTTGCCAATATGTGGCTACTGATCAAAACTGAGACAGCAGCTGTGGGATACACACTGCAGGACAGAAATCTCAGGCTCAGCACAGTCACAGATCAGGAACTCAGTGAAAAACTTTGCCTGTTCATAACTTGGAATTCAGAATATTCAGATTCCAGTGGTACTACACAACTACACCATGGAAAACCAGCTTTAAATTTTACTATCATCTCCACTTTGAAGATGAAGATGTAACATAATTGTAGATAGAAAAAGTTTTTACAGAGGCCTTTAAGAGGGAGCATCATATCTATTCTTATTTGCAGCCTTACAGCTTGATCCAGACATGTGACAGATAACTTGCTGAAGCAAAATTTAATATACAACTTGCTGGTTCTAATAATCATCCTCAAAGGATCAGCTTTTATAAAAATAAATACCCCTTTTCAGCCTCCAGTTTATATTTCTATTTTTAAATATGCAGGAGAGCAAGGTAAAAAAATCTCAAGCTATTTCTGAACATGAATGGTTAAATTGAAATCAGAAGCACCAGAAGAAGACTTTAAGTTGAATCACAGGTTAAGTCAGGATCCTGGAACTACAAAGAACTCAAGGGAGAAAAAAAAAACTGTGGCAAAGTGTTTGGGAATTGGAACAAGTGTCAATAAAAACTGGAGCTGTTCACAATGGGTTGTAGTAATGGGGAGAGGAAAATGGAGTTTACCCAATGATTTATCGCTGTTCATGACATTTTGCTGTCGGTACAGTAAAGGCCTCCCAGAATCTGGTTTGTCCTCCTGGAAAACAAAAGAAACCCAGAACACATTCATTGCCTTGCATTTCATTGGCAACTATGCAGCTGAAGTGGCAATAGTTGTCTACATTTAGTAGAGTTTTTGCAGTAAAATGCAAAATTTTTTTTATAAACCACCTACTCTGATTTTTCTTGCTCAGTTAAGGTCACTGCATTAAGGCAAGTCAATTTAAAAAAACCAGATTAGTTCAGCAGAAGAATTTTGTAATACCTTTTTAGGAGGTGTGGCAGCAGCTGAAGGGAGTGAAACATGCACAAAGTCATCTGAAGTGCAGGGTGGAGGAGGAGATGTGGCTGGTGTTCCCAAAGGTGTTCCTTTCCCCCCTGCTGAAAAGGAGCACAAGTTCTCTCAGCAGGCTCCCCCTTCCTCCTTTCAGCTGAACATTGTATGTGAAGAATTGTACATTTAAACACCATCTCATAGCATTTACTTCTTAAATCTCTTTCAACTGTTTATCAAGACAAAAGTGCAGTTTCCCAAAAGTTGTTTCAGAATTTGGCACTGAATTTTCAGAGATTTCCTCTCAGTTTGCATCAGCACTGCTCTAGGTGAGGTACTCAGTTCACAGGAGTAATCAGTCAAGCCTATCAACTGGCATGATGTAGCATTCCCATTTAAAAACTGCCAGTAAAATTTACAGCCAGAATTTCCAGTAAAACAAACCTTGAAGGCCTAATTGCAAAATGCAGCACGTACCAGATGTGCCAAAAGCTTTGCTGTAGGGTTGTGATGCAGACTGGGATGACTCTGATGGGACAATGCCGGGGGACGTCGGTGGCGTGGTCATACCACACACTGCAGAAGGGCTCCAGATGGTGACCTGTGCACAAGTAAAACACAGCACAGCTCAGAACAGCAACAGGTGAAGCACCAGGATCCAGGTTTTCACACAGGAAATCAGGCAGAGATTACATGTGAAACAAACACCAACTTCTGAAGAATTCACAGCACAGCTCAAAACCGTGGACTTTTAAAACTGGCACAAGAAACTATGAAGTGCAAAGAAGGAAAACTTGCTGGGCTTCACCTGCTGCTTTACCTGCTGTGGCTCAGTTGACAGCCTCGTGGACTGTGGGCTCAGAATCTGAGGTAGCTGCCCTGGCATTTGTGATAGTGTTAGCCGTGGAGTGGAATATGGGGTAGAAGTCCCTGAAAGTTAAATAAAAGAGGAAATCAAAATTCCAAAGCATCCAACACATCAAATACAAACCCATGATTCTTCTGGCTAGGATTTAAAGGCTTTTAATCAAAGCATTTCAAATCCATTCAACACATACATTTGTAGCTAGAGACTTTTCTTCCAGCCCAAGAAAATATTTATTGAATACATTATACTACAGCTTTTGTTGTTGTTGTTGTTTTTGGGTAGGGAGGACAGGGGATGAAGAGACAATGTTGAGAACACGCTGTATGTCTGCATATAAAAAATATATCTACGTATTTATTTTTTAAATTATTATTTATTTTCTGGTGCCTTAGAATCAGACTTCAAGTGGGATAAATTAGTGAGATGGGTTTTTTTGCTCTAGGGCCAGTTCTCCTCCAGCAATTGGGTATTGATTAGCCATCAGGCAGGTCTTACCATAGCTGCTCTGTGTGTCAGTGTAAGAGCTGGCACTGGGGTCAGTTTGATGATGTTTTAAGCTTGTGCAGAGTTTCCGAGATACAGAGTAATAACCATCTTCATACGAGGCCTCTGCAGGGTCCAGGGAGATTTTGGCACATTCTATCACAACATCATGAGTTTCTAGTCTTTTCCACCTGCAGACAGTTTTTGGATCCAAAAGAGTAAGTTAGTCAATTATTGTTAAAAACAAGAGTTCCTGGAGATAGGAGGAATTGGCTTGTAGGATGGCTTATTTGTTCCAGGCAGCCTTGCATGCTCCCAGCCAAACTGGAACAAGGCACCAGACAGAAATTGCAACCAGATGACTTGTGAGAGGGGGTCTCAAAGAAGAGACAAACAGCTTTGACACAGAGATCCATAAAGGTCTGCCATGGAGCACTCTGGAAAGGAGGAACAGCATACGAAGACTTGGTTGATCCTGAGCTTCAGCAGCTGTAGAGATCAGCTCAACTACACTCAGATGTTGGTAGACAAAATTTAGACATGCCAGCAGTGAGGGAATCTGTATTAAGCAAACACTGTCTGCAATGCCAGTTTCAGATCTGTGTTTTTCCTCCCAAGTCTGGGGAATCTTTTTTACTATTACTATCTCCTTCATCCTGAAAACTACTTCTCACTAAATTAAGCAGCCAGATTAGATCAGCCCAATATTTCAGGGGATGGAAGTTCACTGTAAAGAAGAAAAAGCCCAGAAGGCTGTCTATGAAAGGCTGGGCTGCTTTGGAGAGTAAAATACTCTTTGTCCAAGATACCAAAACAGAAGACTTCCACTGGTAGGTTTGTGCCAATTGTGCTCCTGAGTGGTGCCACCCTCCCCCCTGCAAAACTGAGCATTGTGACATTCAATGGGTTCCCAGTTAGGAGTGATTTCCTAGTGGCTCTGAAAAGCAGGGCAAGAGCACTACTGTGCAGCAACAAGAGTCAAATTCTCCTCTTCAGTGGCTGGGCCTGTGGAGACAAGAGAAAAGCAGCAAGTGGTGCTGCTGCAGGGAAATGAGCCTATTGCTAAAGAAAACTAATACAGCTGATAATGTTAACACATACCTGTTAAAAGAACTGATCTGTTAAATGAACCAATATCTAGGTACCAAAACAAGACACGCTGAAGCCATTTTAAACACTTAAATCCCATCAAATACTTCAAGAAACCCAAGGAATATAACCCAAACCTTCAGCCAGTGAAGCATCTCTGGCAGTTTCATTTTATTAATTACAGGCAAACTGTTTTAAATCTTTATGAGGATGTTTGGTCATTAAGTCATAAAAATAAGATAAAGTAAAGTAGAAGACAGATGCCATCCCAGACACAAAATGAATTTAGAGCCCCAACATTGTTGTTAACGACCTTTCACAAAGGTGAATAAGCAAAAATAAGCAAAGTTTTTGCTTATTCATCCAGCTGTAAGCTGGGATGAGGAAAGTCTGCATGTTTACCTGGTGCATCTACAAATCCGGGTGGCAAAACACCCCCACACAAACTGTTGCTGACTGAAAAAGTTTTGCTGCAACCTTCTGATATAACCCCACAGAAAGCTGCTCAATTTGAGCCTTTCCTAATAGCAGAGAGAACATATAATACCTTCGTGGGTCCAGTTCATGGTCCTTGGATCCAGTCACTAACTCTGGATGAATTCGCACATGTTCCATCATTGGCTGGGAGGAAGAAGAAGGACTTGTCAGTGCAGCACTAAACCACACAAAGCTGATGAGCAAACTACTGATCCCAACAGCTCACAAAGTTACATTTAACAGATAAAGTTAATACACATCATCGCAGCTTCAAGAGTTGATCCCAACTGAGCTTTCAGTCAAATCGCTCATTTTTATACTGTTTTGTTGAACAGCCCTCAGCTGAATTGGCAATTAATTGTATTAAATCAGAATATATAGATATAAATTCCTTGCTTTAGATAATACACAGATGAGCAGCATTTACCTTGACTACTTCTTCAAAGGTCTCCAGGTTTTCCTTCATACTGTAGTAAGAGCGCAGAAAGGAGACAAAATTGCAAGGATACATTCCATAAAGACGATGAAAGAGAGAATAAACGCTGGCATGAAGATGGACAAGATAAATCTCTGCCACATGACCTGGAAAAAGCAGTTAGAATCTTTTTCATTACACTGGAGAAAAGAACAAAAGTTGTAAGAATGCAAGCAAAGGACTTTTAAATTTGAAATGTTAACTGGAACACGTCTTCTGAGGTACAAATAGTCCCTAGTGAAACTGTGAAGTCTTCTCAGAAAACAAGCAACACTTAGTCATCAGCTTACAGCAAACCCAGAAATTAAGATAAGGACCATTAATTCCAACCAGTGTGCTGTCATTCTCAAAGCATAGCTTTGTTTTTATTCAAGTTAAAATAGGAAACTCCTCTAGATAGTGAGCCAGAGTAAGACTGACTGAATGATTAAAAAAGGAAACCAAGGTTTCTTTCACTTCAAAAGGTAAAAACTAAAAGCTTGTAGCCACCAAAAGCAATCACAACAGACAAATCTTAGTATTCACCTTAGAAGTTCCAATCCTACTTGCAATGCAGAATGGCTCTCTAAATAGCAGCTCTATGTGCTTAACACAGCATTTGTTCATTCAGCCATAAGCCACGCTCACAGATACTGCTGGTGTTAGACATCAGACCCCTTACAACAAATTCAGCAAAGCCAGGGCTCTGAGAAAACCAGTTTTATCAACCTTCATGACTATTGATAGTTGCACATTAAAATAAACTGTTATATATGTTGCTTCTTTCCCCTCCCCATTTATATCTGGGAATATCAAATTCCCCAAAATCTGCCTCAAATATTAGCATTTTCCCTTCTCTCTCCATTAAGATCAATCTCTGTTTTTCACTGTCATCAGGGCAGTAGTTTTGTTCAGTGAAATTTCATGCAGTAGCAGCACCACATGGAAGATTCTAAGAGACTTCTAAATTCTGAGCAAAGAACTCCCCCATGCTCTCCAACAACAGGACTGCTTGTGGGCTTAACTCATCATTTTCTGTGTTTAAATAATCTCAGACCACTAAGAGTCTCACAAAAGAATGTGCTCACCAACTGCACACGAGTCACAAGGATACTGCTAAACCACAACTGCATGCAACAAAATTGAAATCTCACCTGGATTCTGCAAGCACCAGGCTGAGAGACGCCCAAAGATACCAAAGAAATCATGAAGGTACTGTTTGCCAGACTGAGGAATCATTGGCAACATGGTTATTAGCACTAGGACACCTGTGGTGAGTACTACTACATCTGTGTCAGTCTGCAAGAAGGGAAAAAACCTGCATTAGTTAAATGTGTTGAACTTAATTTTTTCCAAGGATGAAGTGAACATTGAATCATCACCATGGAAAAAGTTCTCTATTGAAACAGCCCCTCTAAAACCTACCAGAACTTAATGATCCAAGATTGAGTTTTTTCATAAAGAACAACTTGAAGAAAAAATAGATTTTGGATTCTTGCTCCTACTCTGCTGCTTTTCTGTATAAACACTTGGCTTAGTTAAAAAGGGAACATCACCACAGTTCCACAGCTGAGTTAAAATAATTACTGGTATGTGAAGCATCTTATGTGCCACCTTCCTTCCTTCCCAGAGCTAAACACACACAGCATTCAGAGGCTGGGAACCTTCAGATCTGATCAGGGAGTTCAAGGGTGTTGGTCAGTTCCCAACACAGGAGTCAAAGGCTTTTCTACTAAACCTGGCTGCTGGAAATTTCACCCAGCAGTAATTCAAACAATGACTAGAACACCTTGGCTTGTGCCACAAGAAAGGGATGTGGCAGAACAAACCTTTGGCTGGATGAAATAGGAAGAGAGAACCAGATTTTAGGAAAGGACACAGAAAATGTTCCAACTCTTTCCTTGCTTCCTCAGTTTAATGCACATTTTCCCTGGTGGCTCCTCTGCTTTGTCAGCACAGGGTGCATAGAGCACTGGTCAGGCTGTGGGCAGGTGCTGCTGAACTCTCTGTGCATCTCCCAGGAGCCACTCAGGCTGATGGGACAGTCAGGTTTTAGGGATTTATCCTCCTCTGTGTGTCTACAGCCTCTCCTCTCCCTCAGTCACACAAAACCTATCAGAGCACATCTCCTGTCCATCCCTACCCTCTGTCCACACCCCCAGCACTTGCACATCTCTGTCCTACTCCCAGCAGCTTTCTGACACACTTCATTCCTCCCTCAGTCACACTGCAAAGGGCAACAGATCCTGTTAGGCACATCAGGAGTTCCAGGAGCAGCAGCTGGAGCTGCTCCTTTGGCAGTTACAAATTTGGTGGTTTTGTTTTGAAGAGCACTTGACTGCATCGTGCATTGAAATGTGACTTCATGACTAATGTGGATTCTTCACTATCATAAATTCCATTTCTGACAATGCATTCTAGGTCTCAAAGCACTTCTCATTCCTTATTCACTGGTACAGTGCTCTACAGTATTATATCTGATCAATCTGCAGATGAGGGGAAAAAACCCACAAAGCTTGGGGAAACAGCTACCTCCGTGTAACCCAGCATGTCAGTAGCTAAGGAGGGCAAGCCTGCTAATTCCAAGGTAATTTCACCAGGGAATAGTCATTGCATGGCCCATCTACACTGCAAGTAGAGGACACACAAATTCAAATTGCACCAGTGGGAAGTTACTGTATTTCTCACTAGGTTCACATTCCAGATATCCACCAACTTCACCAAGGGCCCTCTTGTCTTTAACTTATTTCAGAAAAGTTTTAATAAACATTCCTAACTCACAGTGACAGCAGCTTTTAGAAACAAGATTGTCAGCAGTCAGCATCAGCACAGAGTATCCAGCTGATATTAATAGCACTGTGGCTTAACTAAATGACATCAAACAGGAGTCAGATGCCTTGCACCTGTATGCAAGTTTACACCAGGTGTTTTATAGACAGCACTGACAGTTCTTACCTTGAGACATTTAAGTAATGAAAGCAGGAGAGGTGCTTGAGAAAGTTTGTGTTTCCAAGATGGTTGTCGTCTTATCACATGTCCCAGCAGAGAGAGGGTGGGTAAACGAGTAGCAGCTTTGCCCATATAATCATTAATTTTGTCCAGTAGATGCTGATAAAGGATTTTGCAGAGCGTGGTAGAAAAAGAAAGGTATTTATATTTAATATATTTAATTTTATATTTCAGCAGTCTATATTCAGCAGTTTGTCAATATGGAAACTATGGGCATTTTACAAATATACAGGATCCCAGAGGAAATAGAACCCTGCAATAACTTTGAGACCACTGGTAGACAAATACAAACTATACAGACCAGAAGCAGTCACTGCACTTTGAAATGTTTATAAGCAAATAATAAAAAAAATCCCTCTGGGCAGCAGCCAATTTGTAGTGCCATTTCCAATCTATTTAAACTCCTTACTTGCTCTCAAAATACCCAATTTGTTTTAGGCTAACACATCCTACAGCAGGAGCACTGTAAGGAGACAAGATTAATCCCCAAACCCTTTCCTTTATAGAAGTTCTTTGCTTAACTGGGTCAGTTTAAGTAACTGAAGAAACAGAGACCTCTGAAGTTTTTTTTAAAGCTTAAACTACTCTTACTACAGAGATACTACATCTCTACAGCAAGGTAATTCTACACCAGAGTGGAACCCCTAGAGTTTTAACGGATGCTATTTAAAGGCTGCTTCAATACCAGGCTAAAATCTGCCATAACGAGATTTATTTTTTTTTTTACCTTGTCATGAGGCTCTTGCAGAGTGGACAGAATATGCAGTGCCTGCTGAGAATTGGTTTCCAAGTAATAGTCCACCAGGTTGTTGACAAGCATAGGCCCACGGTCTGTCAGTTTGGGGACAGCAAAGAAAAAACCCAAAAACATTCTCAATACACTAAAAATGAAGCACTTGCTACAAGGATATTGCAGAACTTTTAAGCAACTATTACACAATTTCTAACATAAAGCAGTCCTTGGTGTTTAGCAGGCCTTTGGGAAAATGAGACCTCTCAACTACATTTCCTGGTTCCAAACCATTCAAGTGATTGCATTCAGCTCAGGGAAAGGAACCAGGTTTTTAAACAACCAACAGCTCCTGCCTAACCATAAAACCCTACAGGTAGCTGAGCTACAAGGGTGTTTTACTCAGTAAAGTTCAGGAGTGACTTGATGTTCTCTCCCTTCAGCAGATAAAGGAGAGCAAGTTCAGGGACAAGGACACTGGCAGTGCTCTCATGCTCTGAAAAGGCTCTGTCAGCACAAGTGATGCCTCAACAGCAGCAAGCACTTTCCACAAAGTCTGTGGTTTTGTTTGGGAGTAGGATTTTTTGTTTTTTGTTTTTATTAACAAAATCCCACTGGTTCCCATAATGTAGGTGACACCTAATTCTTTCTAGATATACTTGACAAAGAAAGTTTCATCAGCTCACACTTGAGGCTCTGCCTCAGGAAAAGCCAGTCATTTTGTAATAATGTTTTATGTAACAGACCTTCCAGGAGCCTTGCCATTAAGCAAAATGGACTGAAGAGAAGCCTCAATCCTTAAAGCAATTTCAAACCCAACTATCAAGAGTTTCTTTCAAGCTGCATTTGCAAAGACAGTGTTTGATAGAAAAAAACCCCACATTATTCTACCTTTATTGATGTAAAAGCAAAACCCTTCCCAAAACAACACAAAAGGATACATACCACAAATGAGATTATCTTTGAATGCAGCTGTTATATCTTCCAGGACACCCAGAATTGGAGAATCCAGCATTGAGAGGAGATCACCAACATTTCCTTGTTGTGCCATGATGCACGTACTGACATGAATGTGGAGGTCAAAACTTCAGGAAGTTCTTCATTGGTGTCTTTCTACCAGACTAGGAGAGAAGAGACAGCAGATGAGTGAACTTTTCCCTTTCCATATAAAATCTTTCATCTCCCCTATTTTTTTCCCACACAAGTGCCCATTTAACAGTGAGAGGATTGTTAGGTTTCCACACCTGCAATAAAAGCTGTAAGAGTTTCCAAAAAGCCAATGAGTCATGAGCAGGGTTTTCTTCGTGTTTTTCACAAAGACATTAATCTGTTTTGCAGAAGACCTCAGTATCTAGACAGTCAGAGCATTCTCTTACCATATTGTTTTAATTTGCTCTGCAGGTCAGTAAACTGAAGTTAAAGTTTTGAATAAAATGCAAAAAGCTCCCTGGAATCCCTCCATTCCTGAGTTCTTACAGCAATTCCTCCTCAAACCACCTTTCCAGTTCTTTGCATATGACTAAAATCTGGAGAAAATACACACCTCCAGATCCTTCTCCACCCCTGTGGCCAGGTCAGGAATTCACTGCCCTGGGCTCTGCATTGTTGCACTCTGAGAGATTTGAGCTTTAAGACTTTGCAATGTGGCCAGGCTGCAGCTGTTGAGAAACTCGAGCAGGGCTGCTGCAGCTGCTGCTCCTGGGCAGCCAGAGCAGCACAACACACCTTGACTCCACTCGTGTCATTTGTGATCACAAACTCTGCAGTGCAAAAGCTGCATGAAGTATTAAATGCAACAGTGTGCAGGTAACAACTGGTCAGCTGCACAGTGCTAAGTGGGAGCAAATCTAAGCCCTGTCAGGTCTTTAAAATGCCTTCTTCCCATGTACCAGCACCAGAGGGATTCAGGTGTCACACTCATCTACCTACCACAAAATGAATCCGTTTTTATTTCATCCAGAAGAATACTACAGCAAACGTTCCCCAGTGGAAGAACAAATCTGGCTTTAGATCACACCTAATATTATCAGCAAAGGTTTCTTCTTCCCTCCCACTCCAAGCCAGAATACATTTTTCACTTCCCCCATGGAAGGCAAGACTGACACATACCAAGTTTACACACAAAATTGTTTTTCTAGTGCAGTTGTGTTTACAGCACCTGTTCTGTGGATGAGCTGAGCTTCTGTCTGCAATGCTGTCAGCCACACACCTTTCATGATCACTAATAAAGAAAAACCAGAAAGAGGTTAAGAAAAGGCACAGTTTATTTCTTCCTTATCACATCAGGTGTATGTTCAGAACATCACTAAGTTTTTTACACACAACAAAAGAGTTGTGCACCCCCTGCATGAGAAGTCAGCCCTCAGTCTGAAAAACACCCAAGGGTGCTGCTATTGCCCTTTCCAGAACTGTCCACAGGTTAAGCTGTGCCATTACCTCAAATTAGATGGTTTTCACAAGACCATGGTTTTGTACTGTGACCCTTCAAACGCTGCTAATAAAACTTTATTTATGGCAGAATCTTACACATGATTCTTCTCTTTTCTGAACATACAGAAATTAATTAAAGCCTTTAAATTATATTCAAAACATTTTTATGCATTAGCCAAGGACCACAGATCACTGCTCTGTTTTAAATGATAATGCTGTAATTACCTAGATACTTACATTACTTTTTTGAATACTTATGTTTAACAAAGCCACTGGACAGCAGGAGCTAATGTGTCCACCAGTCAACTTTGTCATTTGCAACATATCACTGTGCAGTTGCAGAACTGCCCAAGGTCACTTTTCTTAGTGCCACCAGACATCAGCTTACTTAACCTGGCACTGATTGCAAATTCAAAGGTGATAATATGGCACCACACTCCCAACTGGCATTTCAGTAGCAGCAAACTGGCTGGAGCATTGCAGCAACCACCACTGCAGAACATAAAACCTCTCACCCTCAGTTTTCAATGATCACAACTGAATAGTCCAAATGAAACTTCAGGTCATGTGCTAGCAGCCAGCAGAGTCTGATCACTGAAGTGTTTAAATTTAAATGCTATTTCCTTTCTAGTCTAATGCTGGCAAAATGCTAAACCTGCAGACTTAAAACTGGCAGGTAGTGTGAGCAAGACTTGGATAATAATAGAATTGAGACTTGGGGTGAGGGATGTTGCTTTTCACTGAAAGCAGAACAGTTCTATGCTTTTATAAAATCAGAGCTGGCATTTGTTGTGGTTTAGGATTTTGGTTTGGGTTTTTTTTGTTGTTTTTTTTTCCCCTACATTGTGCAGACTCCCAAGCTTCAACTCCTTCCTCAAAGCGCTTGCTGTTTAGAAGACAAACAACGCTCAGAGAGTGACACCATCCTTTCAAAAGGTTTAAAGCCACACATCCATGCAACCTAAGAAGTCAGCCTTCCACTCTGCTAGTCATCTTGAGGAATCAACTGCTTTTTCTGTTTCTAGTAATCATTATAATATTGAATTTTCTCAATGACTGCATGTGCAACACTGTATGGGGAAGCAGCTCACTCCAAGGAATCTATTCCTTCATTTCTGAGAACACATCTTTCAAACAGGCCTTGCTGCCCCTCAAGTTCTATCAGGACACAGGCTCAGCTATGGTTAAGCAATAGATTCACCAGCTTCCTAAGCAACATGAACTAGTTGTTTAAAGTTTTGTTAACAAAAGAGATGCATGGCCACAGAGAAACTGCAAGCAAAACCTGTTCTGAGAATTAAAACAGCAGAAACATGAGTCTCCTCTTTTTTTACCCCATAAAAACCTTGTCAACTCCCTTCTCTTTGATTCCCATCCCATACCAGTGAAAAAGAGTGATTTTTTTCTTATTTTCCTTGAGTAATACCATTATATTGGACCAGGTCTTTGTCACACCAGTAAAAACCTCAACAGCAGTTTCACTGATTCTGATATTTCCAGAGGCAAATCTGCAGCCTGGCAAAATCATAAAACACACTTTGGATGGGCTCTGGAAGTCAGGCTCAACACACCTCTGCAGACAGATGGGGAAAACCCCGGTGAAATGTTGAGTAGGTAAGAGGATTTCAAACTTGGTGCCATTGTGCTGGCACTAACAAACCCTGCCATCAGATAAGGGCGAGGCTGATAAGGAGAGCTCAGCTGCTGATAACGCCACTCACACGTAGGTAACGGATCATTTCCCAAGCTCCCTGACTAAAACAGATGGCTGCAGTGACCTTGTGCCAATAAATCCAGCATAATTTATTTTAACTTTGCAATCGTGCATTGGAGTACTTTAAAGTGGAGCAGTCTCCACTCCGAAAGTATTGAAAATATTAATAAAAGTATTTCAAAGCACATCTAAAAATGGGGCAATGTCACACACACAGGTACCTCATGAGGTGGAAGTTTATCTGAAGTTACACCAAACCAGTCAATGCTGTCACCCCACTGTACACAAATGGCCACAACTTTAAAAAAGCAAATCACAGCTTTCTCAAGGTAAAGTCGTTTGTCATTTTAAACTCTAAGTAAGACTGAGATGCTCCAAATCTGTGCCCAACACAAATGAACAAGCCAGGAAATTTCAGCAATAGTCTTAAATCATGTCACACTTTTTTCAGGCAAAGGCAGCTGAATAAGTAGTTTACAGGCAACAGGCTTTTAGTCAGAAAACGCCGTGTTCTGGCAGATGAAGCTCAGCTCCGTGGTGTCAGTGTGATTTATCACAGCCCCACCGGGAATTTGTGATGTGATTTTCAAATCCTGTAGATAAGCACAGGCCAGGTGAAGGGGCTCCCATCACCTCGTGAAACAGCGGGATCAGTCACTGAGTGTCGGTGTACTTTGTATCTGGAATTGATACTTGTGCAGCGAACAGGACATCCCTGCCACCTTTACAGTATCACATCGCCAGCACGGCCTTCTGCTCAAATACACAGTTACAAGAGGAGCCTCCCTAATGCTTCCAACCCCACACATTGCAATCATTCCCTCCTCAGAAGGATTTCCACATCTCTGCAGCCATTCCTGCAGCCAATAGGATTAAAACAGGTAAGTTTTCCATGGGATTTGAGTCACTGACTCTTCACTAACTTTTAAAACTAGCTTTATATAAAAGATACAAAGTACTTGCTTACTAAAGAGTAGAAAAAAGTCTGTTTAAATGCCTTTTAAAATGCAACATTTTGATCTCACTGGAAAATATCACACCAACAGCACTTCTTATTTTCAAGAGGTTTCTTTAAGATATACTTAGTAAAAAGCATTAAAGTATCAATATAGCTTTGGAGCCATCTTACAGAAGGAAAAGGAGAAGCCAACAAGCCAAGAACCAAACCTAAATTTATTTTTTTTCAGTAGCATATTTAACAACACAAAACAGTTTAAGCTACAAACCCGAGTCAAAGGGAGAGACTGTAGAAATATTAATTGGAAAAGGCTAAACAGAGAAAGAGACAGCAGAGTATTCCCAAAGATTAGGACTTCTCTAAGTATTTCTGTCAAGAGAAGATGTTCTTCTGTTCAGTGTATTTTTATCCCAAGCCAAATGAAAAAGCAGCTGGTAGTGCCAGTTATGCTGCTCGCAGGGGTGGGGAGGAGGGGGACACACCACAGACACACCCTCAGCCTTTGCTGCAACAACACCCAAATTCAGACAGCAGGAGCACCCACTCTGGGGGAGGGGGACCAACAGCAGCATTTTCTCTCTCCTTATTGAGCAGCAGGTAAATTTAGGGGGTGCTAGTAAATGGTTATTGCCCCCTCTGCCCCAAGAGAAAAGGGGATTTCAACACCACAGGACCAGAACCTCCAGATTTACACTTTTCCATCTGATTTCTGTTGCAGGTAAGGTCAGGTCACATCCCCAGGTATTGCTTTAGCAAAAGCCATGAACGAGGACAGAAGGATTTTACAGTGATTATGCTCAAAGAAAAATTCAGATTGACAACACAGCAGCCCTTTTCACATCTTTGAAATGTTGGTCATGGAAGGATTAAGCCTAACCCCCTCCCATTCAGCACACAAAAAACTGAAGCCTATTTTATGCTCCCTAACCATGCCCAATCTTACATTTCCCTCACAGTTCAACTGAACATTGCCATTACACAAGTAACATAAGCAATGAATGAAAAGTTCCAGCAGGGAGAATAACCACTGGTGGCATAGGAAAGCAAGCAGCTGATAATTCCCTTTTTCACCACCCAGAAATAGTAACTCTAAACACTCTAAACCTCATTTCAAACTGATCACTACAACTGGCAATACAATCAATTTCATTTATTTAATCATCTTTAAAGAATGAAGGTGTCTGGCTTCTTCTAATAGTAAATATTTGCCTGGTTATATTAAGATCTGATACAAGATTTCATAATTAAACTAGATCATTATTTATAGTTATAACTCGATATTATACACATTCTCTTGTACTTTGTTACAGGTGCTTAACTGACATGGGAACAGGAATATCACAAAAAACCCAGCAAGCCCAAACAAAGAGAGAAAATCATATTCAGCAATATTTAAGATTCTTTGGACTCTGTGCTGTGCTAATACACTATTGCTAATTGCTACTCATCACATTTCTGTCAGAGGGAAAATTGTTTAAAAACAGTCCATGTCATAAAAACCCAACCATGGAAGGGCTGTCACTTCACCCTCTGGCAGAAGCCAGGCTGAGCAGCCAGCTACTAAAGGGAGTCAGGGAATTATTCTAATTCCTCACACACAACTGCATATTAATAGCAAATAAATAAATAAGAACAAGCCCTGGCTTTCTAGAACAATTTAATTAACACTACACATGGAAAGTCAGGCCAACCATGGAATCTTTTTAACTACAAACAGGTGATCAGAGAGCTCTAAACTTGGCATTAGCACGAGCAATGAGACTCCTAAATCTCTGCAGCATTTTTTTTTTTTGCCCCCAAGAGGAACCTTTTAAAATATTCACAGAGTTAGGCAGCAATTCAGTAAACCTTGAAACCACTGCAACCTATCTAATGTACTCATCAAGGCATTTTAACTGCTCCAAGAATTAAACCCAGCATTACACAGAACAATAGCAAATGATGTGTAACTGTGAAGTGAAAACAAAAGATGAATAATGCCCAGGAAAGTGACAGCAATTCACCACTGCAAGAACTTTACTCTGGATCTTAATGTGCTACTCAAAGAAATGCTTATGCTAAGAAAGGAAACACCATTACTTGTCCTCATTATGTTTATTAAACTACATGAACATGTAATACCAGACACTGAGCTGGGACATTCTTAAAATACACCCCTCCCTGCAACTTGCCACAAAATCTGGTGCCCTCCCCTGCTTCCACCACTGCAAAGTGCTTTGGTTATTTTATTTGCTTATTACTGAAGAAGCACACAATGGTTTGGGTTGGAAAGGACCTTAAGGACCATCAAGTTCCACCCCCTGCTGTGGGCAGGGACCTTCCACTATCCCAGGCTGCTCCAAGCCCTGTCCAGCCTGGCCTTGGGCACTTCCAGGATCCAGGGGCAGCCACAGCTCCTCTGGGCACCTGTGCCAGGGCCTGCCCACCTCACAGGGAAGGATTTCTTCCTAATAAATGAAAAGGAATCTTTTCCAAATATAAACTTGTGTGTGTTTGCAGCATGCATGTGTTACAGGCCATTCAGTTTGCACAGAGGCTGAATCACATCCCCAGCTCCTGACAGGGCTGACAAGAAGGTGCCTGGCAGTTGGAAGAATTTCAGGAATCAGGACAAGTCAACATCCCAGCAGTCCAGCTGCAAATAGAGCCAGCATTCATTTTAAACTACAAATAGTTACTGAAGACAAATATTTGTCCAAACACCAAAACATCTGCAGTTGGCCAGTGTATCTCACATGGGAATCCATTAATAATGTGACTTTTTAGTCACTATAAAGGTAAAAAAGAGTTAAGATGTCAGGATTAAACACAGCCAGAGAATAAAATCATTTTAATTAAAGCTTATCTCATGACACATTAGATATTCTGACTATATTTTCATCGGTGTCAGTCCCTGCAATTCCCCACAAATGCAGTCCTGGGCGAATTGGGCTGCTAAAAAAACCAGAACAAATGAACAAACCAAAACAAAAAGGGCTTTCACTGAGTAAAGGATTTTAAGCCCCTGATTTTATTTTAAACTTCAGTGTGGTGTAGCTGTCTCTGACAAGCTGAGTACCTGACTGCTGTCAGCAAAGACAACAGCAGACAGATGGACTCCCAAGGTTTGCACTGACTATTAAAACTTCCAGAGTTTTCAAAGATTTACTTTCTAGTTGTTCATACATATAAATTGAAGAGGAATTTTTTTCATGTAATGGGATCATTTCAGCGATTGGATTCTGATGGATTTCCAACAACTATCCCCAGAAGTTAATGTCAGGAAACTGCTGGATCAGACCACACAAAGAATGAAAACCTGTATTAGCACCCACTGGAAGGTTCTCTGGAAACAGCAGTTCTGGAAAGAGTTCTGCACACAAAACCTGATCCTGGTTTCTGGGTCATTTCCAGGGGGTTTGAATCATACATTCCTTTAAGGCACGTTCTTCCTTTCACTCGTTGCCTTGCAAGAGATTCATTAAAAAAAAAAACCCAACCCTGAACTGCAAGGAGAGAAGCTCTGCCTAAACTGATAAAACAATGACAGAGCTGCATCCATAGCAAACAAAGGGTGAAAACTTCAGAACTGCAGCCTCCCAAGTTCTTTGTGATAACAGGAAGCAAAATGTTTTATTGCAGAAGTAAACAACATCCTGACTTCACATTACCTACCGAGGAGCAAGGAAATGAGAAAAGCCTTCCTCACCGAGGGGACAGACTTTAACAACTGCTTTATTTCATGCCCAACCCCGGACAAGGGAACCTGCTCAGCAAGTAACCAAGGCAGGGGAAGCCTGGAAATCGTTACTCAGCCTTTGCAACGGGGGTGCTGAGGCTTTTTCGATAAAAAGCACAGAATTAAAAGGNCCGCTCATCTCTCTGCTGTGCCTCCTCCTCTCCATCCCCGCGGCCGTCCCCGGTGTCGCCGCGGCGGTGGCGGCGGGGGGCAGCCCNTGTTTACCACTCCGGGCTCCTCCGGCCCACAGGGCGCCGCCATCTTGGCCCTGCCTCCCCCTCCCATCACAGCGCTTCGCCCCTCGGATCCCTCCGCCGCACAACCTAGTCCCGCCTCACCGCCTGGCTCTCCGCTGGCCGCCCGGCTTCTCTCCCGGTCTCTCCCCGCCCCGCTCGCCTCTCCCGCCTCACGGGACGTTCTCGCCGCCGGGGATGAGCGCGGGGGGGAGCCTGCGGCCGCCGCGCCCCCGCGGCGGAGGGATCTCGGCGGGGTCAGCGCTGCGGCTGCGGAGGTCGCGTGATGCGGGGGGCGGGGCCGCGCGGGCGGTAAACAAGGCCCGGCCCTGAGGGGAGGCGGCGGGCGGGGGTCGGGCCGGGCGGACGCGGGCTCGGTTCTCCCGGGTCCCGCCTCAGGGTCCCGTGCAAAGCTCGGGGATGTGCTGAAAGGGAATAAAAAAGGGTCTTGGAAGCGCTGCTGTGTGCGGAGCGGTGCTGGCGGGACACGGCTCTGGTGGCTCTCGGGCAGAGCCCCCGGGCACGCGCCCCAAATCTCATTGATTTTAATCGATGGGCGTGCAAAGCTTGTTTCCTTCTCCTGTTTCTGAATCCCTGAGGACTTGTTCATCCAAACCGTGCACAAGGATTCTGGCTTTGTTTTTGTTTTATTTTTCCTCCCCTAGAATGCAGCAACCATACACAAACATCCCATCCTGGCAGATAAAGGTTAATTTTTTTTCCCCGTGGAAAACGCAGGGTAGGAGGGAAGAAAGGAAATTACCACGGGGAAGGATCTCCAGCCTTTGGTTTTGTGTGCCACGTGCAACAGGTTTAAAACTCAACATTTCGTTCCCCAGGCTGGTGGGATCTCCGTGTTTTTCCTTCTCCCAGGAGGAGCAGCTCCACAAGGGACACACCGAGGGTGCTCGATGTGACCGGAGTCTGCTTGAATTGTCCCCAGAGCCCAGCAGGAATCACGGGCATTGAATATGCAAGGGAAAAAAAGCAGATTAGAGCCCCGTCTGAGAGGGACCGGTTGATTTTTAACTTCCGCCGCAGTTTTTGTGTTTCCCAGCTCTGATCCCTGCAGGACTGAAATAGTTCCTGCTGCACCTGCAATGGGTCATCCTGCCTCATGAGGAGATAAGAGTTGCTTGGAGCCAGCATATTTTTAATCTAGTCCTGCTTTGTGCCTGGCAAGTAATATTTATTATGGTCTGGACAGAGTGATGGTAATTTCTTTTTTTTTTCTTGATGTGCAGAAAACATGTTGGTTTAATCTGCCACAGAAAAGAGTGGAAATTAAGATGAGCTTCAGAAAAAAGCTGGAAGCAATTAGCTGTGTTATTTTACTGGGACTTAATTGCTGTTACAGTCAAATTGACAAAGAAAACATGGATGCTATAGCAGGGGTTTGCTGCTGGATTTGGAAGGAGAAACAACTGCACTAAAAGGGACATGTTATGTTGTAATTAACCTGTTTATTATTACTGATCTGTACATTAAAAAATCTATTTACTTAGGATGCACTGGAGCACATGACGTGCAGTGAGCACTCACAGCAGCACACAAAATTAAACTGTCCTTGTGTGCAAGCAGGGCTCTCTACACTCCCTGTGGCCAGCGTGGGTCAGGGCCAGGACAAGCCTCTGGGAGCACAGATAAGCTCCCTGTGGCTCTCCCTTCCCTGCTGAGCCTGAATAAGAGAGAGCAGGGAAAATGATATCAACAGGAAGAACATGAAATAAGAATGACCACACGGGGTCAGCTCAAAGTTCTTCCAGCCCCAAATGCACCTCCAGCTCTCTGGGTTTATACTTCAGCTTGTGTAAGTCACCTTTTGGTGGTGCTTTCAGTGGAGAGATCAACAGAAGCCAGAGACACAAATCCAGGGAAGAGTAGAATACAACAAGCCAAGCTGACTGCACTCCCATCCTGCAGCTTTTTGCTGCACAGGAATCCCTGAAATAAAATAAAGGGAGAAGGAGTGGGTGAGAGCTGGAGAAACACCAGCAGTGTCCCCATGTCCCTTCAGGCTTTGCAGTGTGGTGACATTGGTCCTGAGTGAGAGTTTCTGTGCTGTTAGCTCGGGGATCAGTCTGTCTGCACTTACCTCTGGGCCTTGGGAGCTCCTGGCTACCTGGGGAGGCAGCAGAGCTGGTCCAGAGATGGAGATGGAGGCATCCTCCTCTTCCTCAGGGCTGTGCCCAGTCCTCCTGGCAGCACCTCTGCAATCAGCTGGCTGAGGGGGTTTTACTGAACACAGGATCTTAGAGTGGCCTGGAAGGGACCTTAAAGATTTTGACACAACTCCTTTTCTAGGGTTATTTTTTTTGTGTGTATGTGGTTGACTTATGTGAACCGTCTGGAGTTTGAGGCACATTCTGCAGCCATTTGCACTTTGTATCAACGGGAAGTCTGTGCTCAGGGGTGCTGGCAGAAGCCAGCTCCAATGTCTCAGAAAATAACATCTCGGTCCTTTTCAGCAGCTTGTCATTTTCCTGTTTTGTTTGATTCCTGTAACTGTCTTCATACGAAACCCTGAAGCTGCAATGTACATTTTGGGTTTCTGTTACAATGCTTGTTTGTGTAGCGGGAAATGTAATCCCTCAAATGCCTGTGTTTAAGAGGATGCAAATCAGCTTCCAAGCACAATGCCTTGGGAACGTTTCTTTCATGCAAAACTCGGCTAGATAAATACGGAGGGGAGGAGGGAGCGGGAAAAGGGATTGTTCGCGTCTGTAAACAACAAGAATTAATTATGCCCCGTAAATGACAGATGGGTTAAGACCAAAATCTGAATCTTTCTCAATGCGGGTGAAATCCACGCTCCTCTCTCTGAGTTACATCAGTCCCATTGCACAGCCCGGCCGTGGGGCACTGCCACGGGACAGTGGCACAGCTGGCACTCGTGTCACCCCTGGCACAGCGCAGGGGACAGCAGCTCCTGCCATGGCCCGCTGCAGGATCCCCGAGTGTCCCTGATCTGCTCCGCCAGGGAAGCCCCAGCGTCCCGCTGGGCCCGGGGCAGGACAAAGGCTGTTCCTTCCTGGTGTTCCCCACCCTGAGCTGCAGCAGGAAAAGGGACCTAGCAGAGCCACGCAGCTGTAGGAAGCAGTGAAATCAGTTTGGAAGCTCACAGGGAGAAGGAAAAGTCCATCTCCAGAGGAATTTTCCTGCTGGTGGCAATCCGGTGGTGGTACTCAGCACACAACAGCTGCTGTACACTTATTTACCTCTGGAATGAGGAATTCCTTGGGAGGCGCCTCTGCACTCTCAGTTCCACCATGCACAAAGAGAGCTGTGAGCACAGGAGGGGACATCTGAGGGCACACACAGCTCGTGCCACTGCGTGCACCTGCACAGCCAGGAGGGCTGGGATAACTAGAGGATAGGTGGATAAAGGAATTACTCCCCTTCTCTCTCTCCCAAGTATTTGGGGATTTCAGCTCTCCTTGTTTGTCTCCAAATGAGAGTGATGCCCAAGGATTCTAAGAGAAAAAAGCTGTTCTCCAGCTCCGGTCCCACCTGTGCTCGAGAACAACCTGGGGACAGTCACTCTGCCCCTGCTCCATCCTCTCTCCTTCCGCTGGGCATTTCTTTGACACTCAATTATTTTACATTTGCAAACCCATTCTCAAACCTTTTTGTTTGAAGGCAAGCGATAGAAGTGCAAATTGTTATTATTGCTCTTGAAGAGCTTTTTGCAAAGCTGTTGTTAATGAGCTTGCTTAATGAGCTTTCTTAAATCTATATTTATACCCTGTATACAGCTGTATATAGATAGAGCAATGCCTAAAATATGTGTGGATTGCACACACATACGCCTGGGAAAATGAAGGGTGATTAACACGTGTCTTCTTCGGTTATACCGTGCAAGCATTTATTCGTTTTTTCTTGGAAATTGGAGAGATAAAAGATCCATTCTGGAATAAAATAATTCTGTGCACATGTGCTCGATGGTTTTGTTTATGAGCCCCAAGTATGTGAGTGTGCGTGTGTGAGACAGATGGTGTGTCTGTTTGTGAGAGATACGATGCAGGGATGAATGTGTGTAAAAATACAGGTTTCTTAAGGGCTTTTTTTTTTTTTTTTTTTAAGGAAAAGACAAAATAACAAATGCCTGCTCAGTGCATTATTTCCTGTGTCATGCTTTTTGTCAATATGACAGAGGAGTATTCCTGCAGAAGGCAAAGCTGCCCCCAAAAGTGAAGGGTGCTGCCCCCAGGGCTTCGAGCTGGGCATCGTGAATTCTCTTCAAGTTGTCAAAGTCCTGGGAAGTTTTGATAAGCAAATACTTTCTGGGCTCTGCCTCTTATTGGCTGTTTCTTCACCGCCAGATTTTGACACAAATAATCTGATTGAAAAATCAGGGAGGGGAACAGGGGAAAAAAAAAACAGAGAGAAAAAAGGAGAAGTATCTATTTCAACTGACTGCGAGCAAGTGAAAAAGTGGAAGAGGAGTCCTGAGAGAAGACAACGTCTCGCTTGTCTGGGGAGATTTCAAGGCAAATCCAGTAAAGCAAAGTCCCTCAAACAGGTGATTGATTTATTCTTTTAAACACTTTTCATTCCATTGGTTTTCTCATTTTTCTGATCTGTTTTTCCTCCTTCTTCTTTGCTTGTGTCTGCAAATATGTAACATATTCCACTGCCTAAGCCACTTGTCATGAGGATTCCTTTATGGTAATACTTCACCTGACTCATTGGAATTGAACCTTTTGAAATTATATGCCATGTACTTCACTTTCACACATGAAAATGGTAATAGAACAATATATAAGAGATGTGACAATGGTCTCAGGTACCTGTGTCCCAGCCAGCTCCATCAGCAGGAGCTGTGGAGTTTTCTACTTTTACTTTACTTTTTTACTTTTTACATTGAGGAGATGGCAAACTGTGTTTTTCCTTTTAGTTGCTCTTTTTTAGGGCCAGACCTTTACATTCAGAGAGCAGCACACCTCTGCTGCCATCACCTGTGCCAATTTTTGTAGATGAAAATTGCTCTCACATTCAGGATTTTTGCTTTGAATCCATCTTTTATTATTTTCCACCCTTTTTAAATACAGGCTGATTAATCTAACAAATTTTTAGCATGTGGAATTTGCTATTTATAGGCTCTTCTCATATCACAAGATTGATTCAATACATTAATGATTTGCAAGTTCACATTAAAATTGCATCTGTACATTAAGGAGATCTGGAATTTGGGAGATTGCTCTGCATAATTCCATCCATGGAAGGCAAAGTTCCATCCATCCTGAGGCAAAGTTTCCCAAAGCCAGTGGCATTCCCAACATCACAGGGAGCTATGTGAGTTTTCTAGAGAACAAGTGCTGCAAATACAGTCTAAATATTTTTTTCTGGGTTTTGCAGCTATACCAGCATTTCTGTTCAACTTCTTGGACAAAATTTTCACCATAATTTGCTTCCCCTGCCATAATGTCCATTTATGCAGTCTTACCACAAGAATTAAAAATGTCCTGTTCATTTTCCAATTAAAAAGTCATGTTTAAATTACTTGCCCCAATATGTTCAATTTTGCAAGGGTGGACTAGGGAAGAAATGATTAATTTTGTTGTAAAGAGCTGAAATTCTTTAAAATTCGACTTTATATTTAAAGAGTCAAGAATCCATAAAACTTCTTATTTTATTTTATTTGGGCTTTTAAACCACAGACACATTGTGTCCTACTTTGTGTTTTTTTCTTCAAAAATGTAGTCTTTTGAAAGACAAACCAGTCTGTATTTTTGGAAGCTTCACTTTTTCCAGAAAATAAGAAAAATAAGAAAAAAATGTAGAAGAAGGGCAATATTAAGATATAAATTATATAGATTAAGCAGTGGAGAGGAAGAAGCCCTTTTTAGCCTAAAACTTTGTATGCTCATCAACTTGTCTGAAGATGTCATGTAATGTACTACCAGTGAGTACTAGCCTTGTTTTGCCAGTTAAAATTTAATGTTTCACTGAGTGTAGCAAGAAAAATCGTTTATTCTCTACAAATAACCTTGGAAATCTGAAAACAGAATTACTTGAATTTAGAGAAAAATGCAAGTCAGCTTTAGAATGGAGCTTTCACTGCAAACTGGGCTCAGTGTCTCATTCTGCAAACACTGTCCCCACCAAAGGATTCATAACCTCATTCACTGAGAGGATGAATTTCCTCTAAATGTCATCAAAGGACCAGTCCTGTGGGTTTGGGTACTGAGAGCTGTTGTGGGTGAAGTGAGGGCTTCATGAGGAACACAGGATCCAGAAAAATGAGGATCCTGGAGTCAGAAGCCACCCCTAAACTAAACCTTCAGTGTCTCAGTAGAGTTTTACCTGGGATATTCTGCAAAATCATCCAAAAGCATCACTAAGGATGAAGGAACTTTGAGTCTGAGCATGCAAATGCTGGATCTGCTTTCAGATCTGACTGGGGAATTTATAACTGGTGAAAGAAACCCTTCTAAGGTGCTTCAGGTGAGGTACCCAAAATAGTGAAGCTGCTTTTTTCCCCTTGGCTCCTGCTGTCTTTTCCTCAGGGCACAGGATAACATTATTATACAGCTGCATGAATGGCAGGCTAATAAGAATGTCAAATCTAGCCACCTACTGGTTTTATGTCCTATATTGAATTAATAAAAATGCCAGAACACTTCCATTTTAGATGGGCACTCCTGCCCAAGCAATAAGTTCCTTTGTGCACTTACCAGTCCAGGTAGAAACTGCTGCCACAGGGGCTGAAATGAGCAGAGTCCAAAAAAAGAAAGTTTAATTTTCAGCGAAAGGTTGAATCTAAATTCTGTCAGAAGCTTCAATAACTCTAAAAGGTAGCAAGGTGTAGGGTCCATTGTCCACAGCATTGCTTTTCCTGGGAAATACAGTGAACCATTGGGAGCAGCTGATCTCTTGCTAGAGATAATCTGGAGTTTTGTGGAAAAACAGTCCTTTTTCCTCCCACAACCTCTGCTTGTAGCTTTCCTCTAGCCTGGTTGTGTGAATCACAAAGCCAGTCCAGTGCAGTTGTTAATTAACTCTGCTTTGGGCTCCCAGTTCCCTTTTTTTTCTGTAAAATGGGGTGGGGGAAGATGACTTCCTTTTGCAACGTTCAGTCCATTGAAGATGGTTGTGCTTAGCCCTTATCAGCAGTCAGGATACTGCACCAAATTTAACTTTTACATAGGCTGGGGCAAACACATCCAGAAAGATTCTTTTATACATCTGCTTTCAACCCCCACTGGAAAAGAGGGGCTGTACTTGGTGCTGTCTGTACTTGGCAGATGGGCACTGCCATAAAACTTTGCTGGGTTGCTCAAGCCACCCATGTCCAGTCCTGTGATTTACCTGGCTGAGCTGCTCGGCTGCTGCCAGGGCATTCTCCAGGATTGTCCAGCCTGAGGGCAGGGAGTGGCTGTTCCAGCAGGCACAGATGGATGCAGGCTCTCACCCTACAGTTACCCACTGCCAGAACCTCTTCCTCCACCGTGGAGGAAGCCCAGGGAAATGAGCAGGTTAATTCAGGCAGAGAAATCCCAAGTCTGAAGTTTCCTGGCATGAATACCCCCCATTGTGGACACAGTGCTGCCCCACCACATGGGAAAATCCCTGTGACAGGAGTGGAAATTCCAGGTCTAAAGGGTTTGAGGCAGCACTTTAACTTGGGACAGGTCTGTAATGCAGGGTTGGGAGCTCAGCAGTGCTGCTGGAATGGGAGGGACAGGGGCTGAGCAGAGCTGCTGAAGGGTTATAACCCACTGCAGAGCACCCCTGTGTTTGCACTGAGCTATTTCTGTGAAAAGCCTGCAGCTTTTCACTTTACAGCTCTTGGAATGAACCTCATTAGAGTTCCAGGAGAGCAAAAGCAGCCGTGTACTTCAGTGCCCCTTCCCTCAAGGGTCTGCTTATGGCTCATCCTCAGTGCTCTTCTGTCCTTTATCTAAAATTAAATTAAAGGTCTGCTCTTGGCCTCAGCTTTCTATTATTCATCTCAAGCTACACGTAAATTTCTTGGAAAAAGATGAAGAAAAACAGGTGAGTCATTTCAGAAGAAAAAATGAGAAGAGCCAACAAGAGTTATCCCTGAAATCATAGCTGGAACTGTGGGAATCCTTAAAAGTACAACAGCATATCCAAAGGCAGCTGGGCTGGGGGCACCCTGGCAATCCCCCTGTCCCCAGCAGAGCTGGCTGTGGCAATCCCACAGCTTTAAGCACCACTGTAAATGTGGCCCTCAGAGCTTTAAACAAAACACCACTGTGCTCGGTAATTATATTTAGCATGAAGGGGCAGTACAGGCACTTCTGAACTCTGGGGAACAGACTTTTCCATCTCTGCCTGTTTGGGATTCCAGGACTGTTCTGTCCTTGCACAGACATTTCATATCATTCCTGCTTAGCAGGTGCAAACTTGATGGATTTTGGGGGGTTTTCTTTAGTAAATAAGTAGGTTCCACTGAACTGCACTCAAGAAGGAACAAAACTTAACAACAGCTTCCAGTCAACAGAGAGCCAGGACTTAAATGCTGACTTTTCAAATGAAATATAGCAAGATTTGGTTTTAGTGCCTCTATCCCAAACAATTACAAGGGAATATGCAAATACACATGCAAATAAGGCGCCAGCTGATATTACTGCACACAACATTGTCCCTGTTGCCAGCCTGCCTCCACCAGAGCAGTTACCAGCCCCAGGGAGCGGGCACAGGGCGGGCTGGGTTCTGGGTAGCAAAGATAACACAGGCATTGCAAGAGAATTTGGTATGATTAAATTTCAGCATTTTATGTTTGTCCCTAACCCGCCATTTCAACGGTCTGTAATATTTGAGTTGGGTCCAAAAGGTGACTTCTCACCCAGCCCTCCTACTCTGCCTCTGCTCTGTTGTTTGTCAGCCAGAACTCCAACTGGTCAAGCAAGAGGGAAACCCTCCACACATCATTCTGCAGGGATTTCCCTGTCTCTCTCCTATTATTGGCGTAGTTTCTATCATTATTGTTTATATAATAATTTCACAGTAGAGCCCAGGCCATGGCTTGGGACTGGGCCCTTCCAGGTGCAGCACAAACACTCAGACTTCCTCCAGTGGGGATCTCTGTGGTTCCCTCTGTGTCCTGTCAGGGAGGAGAAGATCAGAAATGCAGCCTGTTCTGTAGTCAGAGCAGGACTACAAGAGACAGGTCCTGGCTTCCAACGTGTCTGCCACAGACAGTTTTGGTCTGTAACACAGATCTAGGGTTAAGCCTGTCCCTGTTTCTTTTTCTGTAATCCTTTGCCTCAGCCTGAGGTAGATTGTGAAGTGTGATTTTTACAGAGTGCACTTAAACTGAAACAAGTGGGAAATTACTCCCCAAGCCACAGAGGTTTACCTGGTGTTTTTCTGTGTTTCATCCCAGGAAGTGAATGGAAGATGCCACGTTCCTTTTTGGTGAAGAGCAAAAAGGCTCACACCTATCACCAGCACCGCTGTGTGGAAGATGACCTGCCAGTCCTCACGTGGGCTCCAGCCACCTCTGCCTTCACTGGTGAGTCAATCCATGCCCTGGGCTTGTAGGAGCACACCAAGTAAATCAATCATTCTGTAGGCAGTAAGGGAGCAGGATGAGGGAGCTAAAGAGCATCCAAGGGCTTCCACACAGATGTCAGTGAAAGGGCAAGCTGATCCCTTACTGTGTGTCCTTTCTCGACACCAAACCCACCCTGATCCTCCCTTTGTGTCCTGCTGGGTTGCTGGGGAGATTTCAGCTATAAGATGCTGTGTGGAGTTGGTCACATTTGGGACAAATGACCAACTTCAGGCCACTTATAGCTGGGGAAAGAGCTTGCACTGGGTTGTCAGTGTTCTACAAACTCACAGCTCTGCCACCTCCATCTCCAGTTTCCTGTGCTCACTGCTCACATTCTCTCTGCACTGCATCCTCTCTGCCCCGGGGTGTTTCCATCTCTTCCTGGTGTTAACACCACCCAGCACAGTTCTGCCCATCCCTGCTGTCCTCCCTCTGCTCCTCTCCTGCTCTCCCGCAGCCATCCAAGCAGTGGCAGGGCCAGGGTAATTATCTTCTTCCTTCAGGCACCATTCAAATTTTCTACATTCAAATTTAGGCTCAATTTACCCTTTGTTCTAGCCCTGGCTATCAAATTCGAGTCTAGCCCTGAGATAAGTTTGATAAAAAAGAAAGGAGGTAAAATTTTAATTTCCATTCCTGCCATGATCCTTCAGCCATTTGTTGTGTCTCTGGTGCAGTGGCAGGTTTTGACAACAGATAAATACTGTCCTTCAGCAGATCTGTCCCATCTCCAGCAGACAGAAGACACATGTTGGACCTCTGTCCATTTTAGATTCTTACTACAAAGTTTAACAAGGGTTGGTTGGTGTCTTTAAGGGCTGGGAAAAGCATGGAGCAATAAATGGGAGTGTGGGCAGAAGGAGATGAGGCTCAGTGCATAAGGACTTGCCTCCCCTCTCTTCTTGGGCTTGGCTGTCCATAAATCCAAGTTAACAACACCCAGCTCTCTCAGGAGAGGGGTGGGGAGGTTAATAAGTTAGTGATTGTTAGTTACCCACACAAACGGAAATGGTTTTAAATAGGGAAATTATTCTTACAGACATAATTCTGGGGTTGATTTTCTCTAGCTGTATCAGGTGTCAAGGATCCTATCATCTCATCCTGCCCCCTCTGCCTTGCCTATCTCATCCTGCTTGGAATTTCCCTTCCTCAGCAATGGGCAGACCTTGAGTGCTGATTGCATCACTCTGCACTTCCTCAGGGAATTGAGCAAGGGCTGCTGTGGCCAGGCAGGAGTTCACACACGAGTGCAAAACTCACCTAAACAGACTCTTCTTGTAACAGCAAGGGTGACATAACTGTGACACTGCTCTTTACAGCCACAGGAGACAGAACACCAGAGGACATCAAGAAACAGGACCTGGGATATGTGGTTCCAAAACAAGAAAAGGACCCACCTGAACTGAAAGGAGAAAGTGTCCCTGTGCAGTACCTGAGCAGGATGCTGCCAGGCCCTTCAGCTCAAGGTTGGCTACCCAAAACCCCAATTGCAAAAGAGGTCAGGGCTGAGCTGGTTATGGAGCCCCTAAACTGGGCCCAGATTTTCAGTAGATGAGAGCTCTTATTTTGACATCAATGGTCAGACTTGCCACAGGCAGAGCTTGTCAGGAGCATTCTGTGTTTCCCTTTACAGTTCTGGTCTACACCAGAAAGAATGAAGGATTGTGCTGTTATTCCCAATGAATGAACCTCCCCACATTAATGCAGCTCTGTGCTACGTGGGTCAAGGGAGATGCCCACAGAGTACTTGTTCAAACAACTATCAAGGAGGGCTAGCAGGGGGCTTAATATTCCCTTAGCCACAAAATTTCCATGGCATTCTTTGCCATAAAATGTCCTCAGATTGAAATCAAAGTCATGGCAGAAACTTTACCTGGGGAATCAGGATCTGAATCAAGGAGAGGAGGAATGTTCAGACAAGGGCAACGAGGCTGGTGAGAGGCTTGGAACACAAACCCTGTGAGGAACAACTGAGGGAGCTGGGGGTGCTCAGCCTGGAGAAAAGGAGACTCAGGGGTGACCTTATCACTCTCTACAATCCCTGAAAGGTGCCTGTGCTCAGCTGGGCTTGGGCTCTTTCTCCAGGCAGCTCTGACAGAACCAGAGCACACAGCCTCAAGCTGTGCCAAGGGAAATACAGGTTGGACATTAAGAAGAAGTTCTTCACAGAAAGAGTGATCAAGTTCTGGAATGTTCTGCCCAGGGAGGTGGTGCAGTCACCATCCCTGGGTGTGTTTAACAAAGCCTGGATGTGGCACTGGGTGCCAGGGTTTAGTTGAGGTGTTAGCCCTGGGTTGGATTGATGATCTTAAAGGTCTCTTCCAACCTGGTCATTCTGTGATTCTGTGGATTCTGTGAGAAGTTGACAACTGCAGCTCCCAAGGTCAGGCAAGATGGGAAACTTTCTTACAGGTGCCCAAGTTCAGGCAATGGTGTGACACTCACCTCTCCCTCTCCTTTGCAAACTCAGAGATGGCCATGCCAGGGCTGCAGATCAAGGACTGCACTAACACAGCCAGCACCCCAACCTTCTACAAAGCTGGCTTTTCCTGGGATGCTTTCCACATGCCATACAGCTACCAGCAGATGTCTTCCAGCATGCAGTCAGCCCTGCTGGAGCACCCTGTGAGCCTTTATGGGAGCCACCTCCTGCCCAGCACCGAGCCCCCCCTGGATTACAGCCTGCATTATTCCTCTGACATGGAGACCTTCCACTGCGTGAAGTGCAACAAGGCATGTGTTGGATGAGAACCTCTGGGATGGGGAGGGCCTGCAGGGATTTTCATTGCACACATGAAGCATGAAACCCATTTTTAATTTAGTCACACCAAAGTGTGTGGCTCAGAGCAGGGCCTGCAGTCAGGAGAACAAGGCACTGGGAATGCTGCAGGTCACATGAGTTCTCACAGAGGGGAGAATCAAATAAAGAGAAGGAATTGAAAACAGAGACACAGCCAGCTCATGCCAGAAAAATCACTGGGATTTTGTTTTGCAGGTGTTCTCCACTCCCCATGGACTGGAGGTCCACGTCCGAAGGTCTCACAGCGGGACCCGTCCCTTTGCTTGTGAAGTGTGTGGCAAAACCTTTGGGCACGCTGTGAGCCTGGAGCAGCACACCAATATCCACTCCCAGGTGGGTGCCAGGGTTCCAGAGAGCCAGCTCTGGACCTTAGCCCTGCCTTAATCCATTACAGAGGAAGTGACACTTGCGAGGTTACAAACGTCGTGCCTTTCCTGTGGCTCACAGTGACAGGGACAGGAGCTCTGAAAAGCACAGGTCACAGCTCTTGGTCTCAGACTCAAATCTCAGACTGCCCTTCAGAATTCCTTGGAAAGGAAGGGAGGAACATTGCTACTCACTCTCCTGTGCCTCACCTCCTGCTAAAGGATGCAGGAGTTGGGATCACAAGATGTGCTCCATTTCCATAATTAACCCTCCCTGCACTCCCTTTGTGCTGCACCCAGCATTATCAGTCCACGAGCCAAGGAGATTTGCTTATCAAATCTACAATCCTCATCACTCTCCAAGCTCTGTCACATGTCTTGCAGCCTCAGACATCCCATGATTTTTCTTCCCCAACAGGAAAGAAGCTTTGAGTGCAAGATGTGTGGGAAGACGTTCAAGCGTTCCTCCACCCTCTCCACTCACCTCCTGATCCACTCGGACACTCGGCCCTATCCCTGCCAGTACTGCGGGAAGCGCTTCCACCAGAAGTCAGACATGAAGAAGCACACCTACATCCACACAGGTGAGAAACAAAATATTCCAAGGAGAAAACCAAAATCAGAGCCCATCAAGCCTCTGTGCATGCACAGTGCCCAGACACAGAGGTATTAGAGTGGGGATAAGTGTCCAGAGGCACTGGAAGTCATTGTTCCGTGTGGGGTGAGACAGCAGGAGGCTGAAGCACACCTGCCTGACAAGGAGGTGGTTATTGGCCAGCCTCTGGTGCATGTTTGGGTTGTACCCCGCCCTGGATGCAGGGAATGGGTCACTCAGCTGGAGAGGACTGTCCCTGGTTCTTCCCACTCTCACAATCCAGACACATCACCAGGAGAGCTGGGCTGGCAGCACCCTGATGCCCAAGCAGGTCTGACTCTGCTAAAATGCATTTCTGTCTATCTTCCTTCACCTCCTAAAGTGTTGTTTGTTTGGGTTTTTTTTCCCATTTTCTGTGCCCTGCAGGGGAGAAGCCCCACAAATGCCAGGTGTGTGGCAAAGCCTTCAGCCAGAGCTCCAACCTGATCCACCCACAGCCGCAAGCACACCGGCTTCAAACCCTTCAGCTGCGAGCTCTGCGCCAAGGGCTTCCAGCGCAAGGTGGATCTGCGCCGGCACCGGGAGACCCAGCACAGCCTCAAGTGAGCTCCTTGCTGCAGCTCCCACCTCCTGCTCCAGGAAAGAAGACTGTCCCCAGCACCTCCAGCACCTCGTGGTGTTCCGTGTTCCCTGGGGACTGGCCAAGTCATGCTTTCGTGTTTGACACCACAGGGCCTTGCACATCCCAAAGAAAACTGTGGGAGCTTTCACTTTTCGATTGCAACAGGTACCAGCCCAGATCTGACATCACCTGCTCAAGTGTAAATCCAGAGGAGTTCCTCCAAGGTCACTATTACTCTGGCTTTACACCAGGAGCAGAATCCAGTTTCACAGGCTGCCCAGTGGCGAGGAGGGCACTCCTGGGCTGGTGGCAGCAACAATCAGTGCCAAGCTGGTGCTGTAACCCTGTTCTGCTCTGATGGTTGGGAAGATAAGCCCAGGGCATGCAAATAGATTGCATTCAGTCAGCTGTGTTCAACCTGGACAGGCCTTCTGCAGAGACTTGCCTAGGCCATAAATTCTGCCAACAGACACCTTAAAGTAATTTCTTTCAGCAGAGCATTTACTGCGATCAAATGACAAGTTAACTGTGCTGTATTTTTAGCTTGGAGTGGGAGGAAAATACTGAAGAAACAGCTCCTATCCCTAGCAGATAACAGGGGTCTCTAAATACATTCCTCAGACACACCATGCTGCAGAGATCCCAGGCAGGCTCCAGGAAGAACCACAGCACCAGGCAGGAGCTAATAATCCCCATGTATTGGTACCATGGGAGTGTCTGGCTGCTCTTGGAATCGGGGCTGGTATGTCCCACAATATTTCCCTGCATGCTGGACATGCCAGCTTAGAGCTGTCCTGAGCAATCCTGAGCCACTGCATGGGCAGCAGTGACCCTGGGTATCCCTGTCAAGGGCCAGAGTTGTGCTTGCCAGGCACTCTCCTCAAGGAGGAAGTGACTGAGCCTGTACATGTTGGCAGAGCATGCAAGTACCTCACAAGTATTACACAAAGAGAGCAGTGGTATTTCCTCCTTTTGCCAGGTCTAGGGGTTGGAGCAAAGCAATCGAGCAAGTAAAGAACCAGTTCCTCTCCAAGCTCTGCCAAATTCTCTCTCTATAAGCTTTGGCAAGTCACTGCACTGGGCTTTTGTTTTCCCACCCCTCCTGGTGACATGGGGCCATTCACTCAGGTTTGTGGAGTCCCCTGAGTTCTTAACAGGAAGGACAAAGTATTATAATAACGTTATTATAGCACAGACAAGTGTTTTCAGTTAATTGGGGCATTGTAGCAGCACATGGCTCACTCCATAACTGCATCCCTGAGCACAAGGCCTTGGACAATGACACCAGTGGGAATTACCCTGGGAACAGGCTGTGGCCATTTCACTCCAGAGGCTTTTGAAGGAAGGCTGCCATCATGAGCAAAGATGAAATGGTCCAAGTGGAAGATTCATGTATTGCCAGGAGAGAGCTGCCCTCAGTTCCACTGCTGTAAATCCCAGGTTACTCTCCTAAGACCTAAAATGTACTTGCCTCTTTTATGCTGTGCCTAAGCTGTAAGTCATTAATATGTACCTGGAAGCTCAAACCCAGAGTCTGTACTCCTGGCTTTACTTGTACACTGTAAATATGTATTTATACTTATTCTAATGTATATTTTTATTGCACTATACCACACAGTGACATGTACAGGCCTGCTGGGATTTATTTGATAAATCTGTTCCTTCTCAGTAACTGGGCTAACACAGTGTATTTTGTGTTCAAAACTCTCATTTAAAGGACAGCTCATACCTGACTCTGGGGACACAGGCAGTGGGGATGGGGTGCAAAAGGAGAAGGGAAAGAATCTAGGGTTGCTCTTTATGGTTTGAATGGGAATAAAGATGGAAATTCCCATGCAGGAAAGGGCTCCCATTAGAGAGACTTTCATCCTGGAGACAGATTGGTGCAGAGCCCCACAGAGCCAGAGCCAGCTCTGCAGAGCAGGAGGGCCACACCAGGTACAGGGAATGTGTGTCCAACAGACAATGCCAAAGCCCCCAGTAAATCCCTGCTGTTCTTCCCTGAGCCATTCTGGGGAAGGTGCATAACCTGGCAGGGAACTGGTCCCCAGCCCCACACACACCTGTGAACACCCACACATGCACAAGCCTTGCTCAAAGTAAAGTCACTTCAGCTTATTAAAATTACTGCCCAAAATGCAAATTGTGTTTGTTATTCCCCTTGTCCTCCACTAATCTGCAAACAGAAATATTCAAAGAGGGTGTCAGCATCTGGACTGCTCAGGAGCAAAACCCTCCAACCCCAAACCACAGAGGCACATCAGCACCAACTTCCCTGGGGACAGCAGGGGTGTCTGACTCGTGTAAAGCTTCCCAATTTTGGCCATTTGGGGTCAAGTGCCGGCACACACCAATTGGCAAGAGTGCCTGTGACCACTCATAAAACCAAACCAGACAGCTGGTTCTTTTGAGCCTCAGGAAGAAGAGCTGTTGCATCCATTAGATTATCATCCCTATCCTTGATTTCCAAGGTAAGAGGAGCTATAACATTCAATGCACAGCTCTGTGTGCTCCTACAGCTTCTCCCTCCAGACACAGCACTCATCACCCCAGTCCTGTCTGCTGTTTCCCCAGGACTCCAGGGTGGGTTACTGAGCCCAGGAATTCCTGAAGAGCAGCTACACCGGAGGAGGCAGTGCCAGGAGAGAACTGGTGTTTGTGAGGAGCCTGGGGAGCCCATCCCAGGAGATCCAGGCACGACTTTGGCTGGATGGGCAGCGAGGGGAGGAGCAGACTGGGATGGCTGCAGGCAGTGTGCTGCTGCAGGGCTCAGCAGAGCACATCGGTGGCCAGAGCAGGGCAGGGGATCCAGGCTGACCCACAGGCACAGGCAGCACATCAGAGGCACAGCCTGTGGAGGGGGGCCACTGGCAAAGGCACCAGTGAGACACAACAGCAGAGACAGGAGGTGACAAAAGGGAGGAGGAGGACAGGGAATTAACTTGCACTGTTTTCCACTAGGACACTACAGTTTCTTCCTCTTGAGTAACAAGTTGTCACTTTAAGATCACCCAATGCCCGAGCCCTGGCATTGCTTGAGGCCTGTGGATGCCAGCAGCCCCAAGGACAAACAAGGCAGAGCCCCAGTGCCCTTTCCTCCCTCCCAGCACAGCACCATGGGCAGACCTGCTACAAAGAGCAGGCAAGGGGCTGTCCTGATCCTTGGAGCTGCTGAATCAACACCACAGCTACCCAAGGATGCTCAGCACCCGTCAGGACCAGGCCATGGCTGCCCCCAGCTCCAAACACACCTGGCCTTGCTCTCCAAACATGCAAATCCTCCTCAGTTCTGATCACTCTGGTACAACCCCTTTCCCACCACCTCCCCTTGCATCACAAACATTCTGGTTGGTCAGTCAAGGAAACAGATAGCAAAAAGCAAAATCTCAACTAATCTTTGTGGCTGAAGAAAGAGCTGATTGTTTTTGCCTCTCTTTGAGCCTGCTCTGTATCCTGTACTTCCCCAGTCCCCTTCACACCTTCTTCCCTTTTTTGCTAGGGAAAAAAATCCTGGTCTCTGGGCTGTTTTGTTTAGCAAATGAAGGACATGCAAAGCACTAACCCCAGGCATCTGTCAGGAGGAGAGAGGTGCCTCTGTGTCTTCCAGGCAGCCTTGGGGCACTGAGAGCAGCAGCCCAGAAGAGCTATGATTAAGGGTGGATTTCGGTTTGGACACGGGATGAATCTGGCTTCCTAATGAGGGCAGAGGCACGGGACACCTGCAGGAAGCAGAGGGGTGATCCCAGCCAGCTCAGCATCAGGCTGCAACTTATCTTCGGGTTGGAACAACCTCATGGAGTGCAATCCTGGAGAAGGCAAGGTCCTGAAGCTTTCCTGTGTTGGCAATTGCTAGGGAAGCCCTAAAAAGAACTGAGAGGAAGGACATGGAAGAATTAGACTCCAGCTGGGTGCAGCTTCTGCTGGTTAAAGTTATTTGCTGCATCCACTCTCTTCCTGTCTTAGACATCACAAGAAAGGGTTTTCAGTGAAAAAAAGATAAAAGCAGAGTCCCTTGTCCTCACAGCAGGTTGTTCTCCAGTCACAGGTGATGGAGACACAGCAGCAGTTTAATTCCAGTCCATCAGCACAGCACACAAAAGGAAACTTGAAGGTGTGGGGCAATCTCCCAGAAAAGTTGCATACACATTTCCTTGCACATTCCTGCCTGCCATTAAAGGCCTAACATGGGACTGGATATGGAGCTCATCCTGCAAAGCTGCTACAGAATAATTTTAAAAAGTACCTCACAAACCATTTTTTTCAACTTTTAGTCCGCTCACAAAGCAGAGATTTCCCCCCCCCTCTTTTCACCTGGAATAGCACATCCTCTCAGAGGAGGCAACCCAGAACAGCCACACAATAATTATTCAGGAATAGTGAATCTCTGTGCTGGATGAGAAGTAAGAAAACACAGATCCCTGCAGAATTCCTGGCCCACCATCCTAAAACTAACAGTCACCATGGACACACACTGATGTTAAGGCTGCAACTTTAAACTGAGGCTTAAGATCTGCCACACATTTCCTGCATGACCTTGGGCAAGACTTGAGTGCTGGATTTCTGAAGTTGTTCAGCACACCATGAAGCTCTCAGAAGCTCTTCACCCCATCTGTGAGGGGAGGATAATCATTCCCCCTCTCCCCTTCATTTCACTTGTTTATTTTAACGGTAAGATAGTCAGGAATGAGGCTGCTCCTCCTTATCTTCCACACCAGCACCTCACACAATGGAGCCTTGATCTGGGCTGGAACGCCCGAGCACAACTGTGGCACCAATAACCAGTGATAGGAACTGAATCCAGCACAGCACCCTCATTCCAGAGCTGGCTCAGCAATCCTGCAGGCAGACACAGTGAGACCCTGCATTCAACCCACTGAACTCAAAACCAGCAGAGGAACAGGGCCAGCAGCAGCACGGGGAGGATAAACCAGATAAGAGCATTTTGACTCATGAATAATATTGCAGGGAGAGAGACAGAGCTGGATGTGGATGCTGCAAACATCCCACTCAATGCCCTCATTCTGAATGTGCTGCTTCAATCTGAGCACTCCTCAATCTGGTTCTTGGGCTGATTTTGACCTGTGGGGCCAAGGGGGATTTGTGTTCACTGTACCAGCAAGGCAGGCAGAGAGCAGAGAGTCCTCAGGAATGGGGAAATCTGGGGCTGGGGAGGAGCTGAGCGTGCCCTGAGCTCAGCTTTGGTCTGATAAGTTTATCAAGCACTGCCGGCTGCTAACTGTCAGCCGGGGAAGGGAGCCTGTTAGGGAGGAGGAACAGCTCCCAGGGCAAGATAGGACAGCCCAGGCCTTATCAGAGAGCCTGAGCCAAAGAGGGAACTGGAGAGTGAGCACTTTCCAACCACTTCATCTGAACAACAGACAGATTGGCAGGAAAGGCCTGTCAGCCCTTTGCCTCTGCCACCCAGGCACCCAGGGAGCCCCAGCCATGCAAATAACCCAGGGAAGTGCAGCCTGGGAGCTGCAAACCTGAGCACTGGGACCTGAGGGAGTGCAATGCATGGGGAAAGTTTTCTTAGAGCACTGCCCAGTGTGAGAGTCAGATTTACAACAAACAATTCCGATGCTCACTGAGCCAGCTGCTCCTGTTCGGTGCCCAGAGCAGCTTCTCCCCCGTGCTGCCTTCCCTGAGGTTTGGGAGGGGGAGCTGCACTTCACAGCCCCACCAGTCACTAAGGTTTGGTGTACAGATAATTGCTCTGCCTCTGAAAAATAGTAAAAACCCCTGAGTGAATAGAAGGGGGAATATCCTGACCGTTCCCTTTTGAGCTGCAAAAGCATGAGCCAGCAAATACCCCTTCACATCTTCTCCTAGGCCAGCAATAACCAAATCAGCACAGCTGAAGATCATACCAGGGACAGCCTCCTGTGTTTGGATGAGCTCCTCTGGACCTGTGCAAGCTCCCTGTGCAAACACCTCAGCCAGGACAGGGAGGGGAATGAGAGATTCCTGCAGGGCACACCCTCTGCTTGGCTTCCCTGATGAAGCTGGGTCGTGCAGGATGAACCAGTGTCATATCTGCAGCTTTAACACATTTCTTTAGCCTGCCAGACCAGGCTGTTATCAGGTCACTGCTCACCCAGACCATACGGACAGCCCTCATCCTGCATCCCACCACCTTTGGTTCAGGCTGGTGTCTTGGGTCCTGCCTGTATCTGGGATTTTCCTGAGATGCAAACCCTGCCCCTGTGCTGGCAGGATGTGCTCATCCTTGGCTGCCTGGGTGCAGTGCTGTCCCCAGCTCTCCATGGGAAACGAGGCAGGAAACCTTCAGCAGCAGGTCAGGAGTTCTCTGCTGTGACCTGGTGACTCAAAGGCTCCCTTCTTTGATAAGAAACATATCTAGGAAGTGATTTTCCTGCTCTTAAAGCACATATCTAAACCAGGGCTGAAGTCCTGCCTTGTATGCACCTACTTCTCTCCCTGAAGAGAGGGAACCCAGTATCTGTAAGCATCTAAGGCTACACGAGCTGAGTCACAGCTCTGTGGTTTCTGCACCACTCTCAGGCTGAGTTTCTCACAGCTGATTCTGCTCCAGCCCATAATCTACAGTTCTCCAGGTCATGAACAACCTCTAAGCCATTTAATTCCTCTGTGCATCCAGGGCTCCTCAGCAAGCTCCAACAGCCACATTCAGCACTGGCCAACAGTTCAAGGCTTCCTCATGAAGAGCAAGGGGCTTAAAAACCCATCTCCACTGATTCTGCCTTCCTCTTGGATAATTTTAAAGCCATGGGACTTTATCTTACATCCCAGGCTCATCTATATTAGGAGCTTTGGTGGGATTTTTAGCAGTGGTCAAGTTCATTGGTTTTTTCTCTTTATAAAGTAGAAGTTATCTCTTGTCTCAGTTGAGGAAGGGGAAGTTGGAGATGACAGAGCATTCCTGTTCCTGAAAGGGCCCCATCCTGAGAGTGTGGACATGGTGAAGCAGTGTGTCAGTCAGACATCCCTGCCTCAGCTCCTTATTTAGATCCAGGCTGTAGCAGCCTCAAGATCTGCAGATAAGAGCAAGGTAAAATTCCTGCACATGCACAGCAATACATGAGTGGCATCGTGAAAAAGCCCACAAAAACCCCATAAAGCTTCAAAGCAAGGTCTCTGCATTGGGATCTGCAAACATGCATTTTTCCCCTTAAAATACTTGCCCAAATTTGAGTAGGACAACGAGACATGGAACTCAGGTGAGGTGGACTTGCAGTCTTGTTTGTTAACCAATTTTATCTTACCTCCTTGAAGTATTAAAACTAAGCAGAAAATCCCAATTTAAAACTCTTTTTTTTAAGGAAAAGTATCATGTACTATCGGTAAGACTTTATTTCTGAATGATACTTAGGAGATGTGCACAAAACTCATTTTCTAGTGTCTTAAAGGAAGAGCTGACAGGGCTCTGACCTTGAGTTTCAAACTGAGGATGCATGAGACAGCTGAGGTTTCTCATGTTAGCTGGAATGCAGGGAAACAGCTGGAAACTCAGAGAGCCACGTCCCTGTCCCTGCACAGTGCCACAACCGTGCTGGTGGAGAACTCAGCAAGATTAATAATACTTTGCATTTGAATAGATCATAGTGCCTCAGGATTTCAAAAGGGCATCCAGCAGGATTTAGCCCCCAGCCTGCAAGTTTTCTCACAGCATCATTATTAATTTTGCAGAAGATACAAGACAAACTCTGTAGTCACCAGGAACAATAATTTCTGCTTTGGGGGTACCACCTCCTCATCCTCTCTTCCTCAATCCCCAAGTGCCCAGCAATCTTAGCTCAGAAGGGAATGTGACTCAGGCCTTCAACTGAAGGGCTGTCACCTGCAAACCCTGAAGGCTGGATGTGGCTGTGGTTTTATCACTGGCCACCAGCTGCCTCTACAGCTCTTGCCTCCTCCCCAATGATTCAGCAAATCTTCTTCGAGGAGAAAAACAAGCAGGCAAGTGAACAAATCACAATGTCAGATTACAAAGATGAGCGGGGAAAAGCTGCGGCTCGAAGGAGGGAGATAAAAGTTGGTGAAGTAACACGAGCCAAGGATGAAAATGCCCAATAAAGACAAGGGGTTTTTTTTTGAAGGGGAACAATAAAAACATGAAAAAAAAAGTGTTGTAGTTTGGGTACTTAATGCTGTGAAACATTTCTAAGAGTAAGAGAACACAATGTGGAAGGAAATGAAGCCTATTATACCCTCTGCTATCTGGGCATTGCACAAGGCTGATAGGGATTTTTACTGGTATAGATGAGAACTGAACAGTCCATTCTGGTTTACACTGGAACAGAGTTCCCCTACGAAAGCTATTTTCAGAAGGAGTTTCTGCTCTCTGTAACCAAAACTTCCAATAATCTGGAAGCCCCTTGCCAGGCACTTTGAATGTCACTGTTCTTGGAAAAAAGGATGCAAGTCATTAGCAGAGGGCAGTTGGAAGTAATGTTTTAACTCCTGACAGCTTTGGGCACATTTTTATATCATAGCCCTTTTCCAGAAAGGTTTTGTTTCCTGCTTGAGGTGAAACATGGGATCAATGTAACAGCTCTGTAGAATAAAAAGTAAAAAAGAAACTCCAGCCAGACCTCAGCTAGGAAATGTAATATTTCCTCTAATGGCATTCCACTTCACTCAGAGCCCAGATTGCCAAGAATACCATGAAATCTTAGGGAAAATAAGTGTTTGGAATTTATGGAGAGCTCATGCTACATTTGGGGAATCTCTCAGCCCAGCGAGTCCTCCAGTATGTGTGACAGAGATGCAGCCTTCCCCTGGATTAAATGCAACACAAAAAGTAAGCACAGAAGGAAGGTGAGCTCAGAAACTGTGGACACATTTGGGATGGATAAACTCTTCCAGAGGGAACAGGGTTTGGGGTACATACTGATACTGCTGCTCTTCCGTAGGAAATACAAAAGTCATGTAAAAGAGTGCCGGGGTGTCTCCTTTTAAAGCATTTCCCTGTGCTGTGCTGCCACCTGCTTTCACAGCTCTGGGAGTCTCCCCTCAGGTCTGACAATACTCAGGTGAGCTCTGGCACTCCAGTGTCAGCCCATCTGAAAAGGGGAGGATTTATCACCAAGTTCAAATGTTAAAAGTGTGGCTACAGAGAAGATGGAGAATCCCTTTAGGAGGAGTCACAGGGAAAAAATGAGGAGTAATGGGTACAAGCGACTCCTGGGAAGATGTGATTGGATGCTAGAGGACAATTTTTCACAGTGAGAGCAATCAGTCATTGGAATAACCTCCCCAGGGAAGTGGTGGATTCCCCTGGACAGGCTGCTGGGCTGTGTCATCTAGACCGGGCTTTTGCCAAGGGAGGTTGGATCAGGTGATCCTTGAGATCCCTTCCAAACTGGTATTCTTTGTTTCCATTAAAATGTGCTGCTGCTGCACCCTGCAGGCTGAAACCAGTTCTTTTATCATTAATCACCACTTCTAAGCCAGGCTTATGGTTTTGTGGGAGGAGCCTAGGGGCTGGTTCTGTTTCTATCCCATCCCAGAGCTCTCACAGAAGGAAGACATGCAGTTCCCACCTTGGGACGAGCAGGAGGAAGAGCAGCAGCTGTAACACAGACACACAGGCACAGACACACAGACACACAGACACACACAGAGACACACAGACACACACACAGACACACACACACACACACAGACACACACAGACACACACACAGAGACACACAGACACACAGACATGCCACCAACCCTGACTCACAGACCCCACAGGGCTCAGCTGTGCCAGAGGTGTCCCACATGCTGGATCCCCCTGGGAAAGGGAGAGCTCAGGAGCAGGGGGGAGATGGGCTGGAGACCTTCACCTGCTGGAGCTGCTGCCTTGTTCTGCTTTATCCCTTTAGGTCTGCCACAACAGAGGAGGCACAGGGAGAAAATCCCTGGCAGTGGCCACTCCAGCAAAAGTCCAGTTGAGGTGAGGGGAGCTAGGGATGTGGTGAAGAGCACTGCCCCTCCCAGCACAGCCCACACATCCTGGGATGCAGCAAACCTGCCTTTCTGCCAGGAATCCATGCCATGTGCTCCTGTGCCCTCCAGCCCCCTGGCTTTGCCAGAAGAACAATCTGGGAGATCTCCCACAAGAAACATCTTTCATTTTCTCACTGTTGGCCTTCACCAGCACTTTTTAAAGGAACAAAAAAAAAAATCTTAATGGAATTTTCCTCTTGCACTGCCCCTTGATGCAGAGGTTGGGCCAAAGCCAAATGAACCCACTGGTCACTCGGCTGAGTCCCTTCTCTTCTGGAATCTGGAGCACAAACTTCATTTTCACACATTCCAGTGACAGCCTCATGTCTGTGTGAGCCACAGGCAGCGTGCAAACCTGGTCCCTTCTGTGTTTCTTAGAGAGGGATTGCCCCTAAGAAACAGGGAAGGGAATAACAATTGCCTGTTTTGGGGCGAGAACCTGCTTGGCCTCAGCAGGACCTGTCACCCACACAATGACATCTTTGTGATGAAGAAATCTCAATTAAACCCCTGGATGCTGCTGTCCAGACCTGGAAGAAACTGTGCACCAATGCTAATGCCAAGTGGATAAATGGGTGTCTACATTTTCATAATAACTGGCTAATGAATCCTCTGGGAAGCTCAACAAGCTCCCAAGAGAGAGGCAAGCATCCAAATGAGCTGGTAATACACCAGAGAGGAAGAATAACAGAGAAGTTGCATTCCCAAATCTCTCTGAGTGTGGAAAGTACAGTCTGATCAGGATGGCGGCCTTGTGGAGAAGAGAAAAGATACCTGAGGAGCTTTGGCCTCCAGCCCACACAAGCAGCACCTGCAGGGCTCTCACACGGCCGTGCCCATCAGCCACGGATTGGCCTCAGGCTACTGAAGGACAAGGCTTGGAGGCTGCCCTGCTTCAGCTCCCACCAAGCCTGGCCCGTGGCATTGGCACACACCTGCACTCCTGCCTTTATAAACACAGCCCTCCAGCTGGGACTGTCCCCTCAGGGCTGCCCTCGCCATGGCTCGCTGGCACATCCTGGGCCTGGCCCTGTGCTCCCACCTCGGGGTAGCCTGGGCTGCGACCGTAAGTACAAAGGCTGGGTTTGCACCCTAAAGCTGAAGCTTTTCTCCTTCTGCCATTTGTCTCTGGGGGGAATTGCTGCTGCCTCTCTGCTCAGGGCACCTGCACAGGCACAGCTCCAGTGCCACCTGTGGGCTTTCCACAAGGGACCAAGGGCAGGGATGGGGAGGGCGGGATGTGAATGTGTGGCAATGTGGGAAGCCAGAGTAACGAAGGACAGAGCAATGGATTTTCTCTTCTCCATGGCACCACCTGTAGCTGGGTGTGGTGCTCACCGAGGGAGGATTTGTGGAAGGTGAGAATAAGAAACTGGGACTCTTCGGGAGCTACGTCGACATCTTCAAAGGGATCCCCTTTGCTGCCCCTCCAAAGAGACTGGAAGACCCCCAACCTCATCCTGGCTGGGATGGTAAGATCCAAGTTTTTAATGCCTTTGGTTTGGGGTTTATTTTCACTTCTCTCTCTTTTATCTAGCACACATGGGAAATAGTACAACATATTACTCAAAATGGTCACAGTAGCTGAGGAAGATTTGCTGCTGCTGCACTGGACTCAGAGAGGAAAGGATGGGTGAGCAGACACCTTGCAACCAGAGAATGGAGCTGGTGCCCTCAGCTGGTCTTCCTTCTTTCCTTTCAGGAACTCTGAAGGCAAAAGAATTCAAAAAACGCTGCATGCAGGTGAAGATGACACAGACTGACATCCGTGGGAGCGAGGACTGTCTCTACCTGAACATCTGGATCCCTCAAGGGAGGAAAGAGAGTATGTGCTTGGCAGGGACCTGGGATGGACTTTCCTACCAAGTCAGCTCCTGCCCAGGGCAGGTGGAGCGATGCTCAGGGAGGGGGTGAGGGGATGGAGGGGCAGCACCTTCCAGCTCAGTGGGGGCTCACTCTGCTCCTGTTGCTCTCCTCCCAGTCTCTACCAACCTGCCTGTGATGGTTTATATCTACGGCGGCGCCTTCCTGGTCGGAGGAGCGCAGGGAGCCAATTTCCTGGACAACTACCTGTACGAAGGAGAGGAGATCGCCGTGCGGGGCAACGTCATCGTGGTGACCATCAACTACCGCGTGGGGCCGCTGGGCTTCCTGAGCACCGGGGACCAAAACCTGCCAGGTACCACGGCTGCTCCCTGCCTGGGGCCCTGTCCCGGGTGCCCAGTTTGACAGCTTTGCTGTGCCCCTGCTCACCGATGGGTGACCTCCGTCCCTCAGGGAACTATGGGCTCAAGGACCAGCACATGGCCATTGCCTGGGTGAAGAGGAACATCAAGGCCTTTGGGGGTGACCCAGACAACATCACCATCTTTGGGGAATCGGCCGGTGCCGCCAGTGTCTCCCTGCAGGTGAATTATCCTTGTTGGTTCTGATCAGAGCCCCTTCTCTGTCAGTGGCAGAAAGGGACCCCTTGGCACTCATCTGCTTTCCTCCTCACCTGCTGCCTCATTAACATCCTGCCCTGGCCAGGACAGCAATGCTCAGCCTCAGTGCATTGTAGCTGCTCCTCCTTCTTCAGCTTCATCAGTCCCACCAGTGCAGCCATGTGTCCTTGTTTTTGGGAGCTGTGGGGAAACAGCCTTTATTTTCCATGTCCCCCTTCTCTTCTCAGCATCTCACCTCCAAACATTAACCCCTGTGACTCTTGAACACCACAAGACCTGGCAGCTTCCCCAGGCTGGGTTCACAAGCTGTGAGGTGATCAGTGGTGTCTGGTAGGCTGCAGCCTCCTCAGGAGTTTGTACCCAAACCCTTCTTGTTTCTCTTTTGTCCTCCAGACCCTGTCCCCAAAGAACAAAGGCCTGTTCAAGAGAGCCATCAGCCAGAGTGGTGTTGGGGTCTGCAGCTGGGCCATCCAGAGGGACCCGCTCATCTGGGCCAAAAAGGTAACGTGCAAGTCATGCCTGAAGGACTATAAAAAGAAAAAACCCAATTCCCTAGAGGAGAGCCTCTAGGAAATTGGATTGGGAGCCTAGGAGGGGATTGGCCAAGAACTGTGCCCAACAGAGCTGTGGAAAGTTGCTGCCTTGAAATTAAAATGAGATTAAAACTAACCCACCATCTGACTGCATAAAAACGACTCCAGGCTTTGGAAGTAATGCTAAGAGGTTTCTCTCACTCTTCACCTGCAGCTTGGAAAAAAAGTGGGCTGCCCCACAGACAACACCACCACCTTGGCCAGGTGCCTCCGTCTCTGTGACCCCAAAGCCTTGACTTTGGCCTACCAACTGCAGCTCATCAACCCGCCCAGTAAGTCCTCCAGCCCATGATGTGGTCCATCAGCCACCCTGGGCTCCCCAGCACCAGGTCAACTGCCAGGAGTGTTGAGGTGGTGCTTGTGCCCTGCAGAAAAGGAACATTAATGAGAGCTCTTGCAGTCACCTTTCAGTAGGGAGATGCACAGTGCACCAGATGGAAGTGCCCACCTCAGCCCGTTCATGGATATGCCAGACCACACATCTCTGCTTCCCCACCTCCTAACAGACTCCACTCTTGTCTCCTGCAGTGCCCCTGGTGCACACCCTCGCCTTCTCTCCAGTTGTGGATGGGGATTTCCTCCCAGACACGCCAGAGAAGCTCTTTGCCAACACTGCCGACATCGACTACGTGGCTGGGGTCAATGACATGGACGGGCACATCTTTGCCGGCGTGGATTTACCCGCCATCAACCGCCCGCTGGTGAAAGTCACTGCGTGAGTGACACATGCCTCAGAACCCTCAACAGGAGACATCTGCCCTTCAACGCAGCTCCCAAACCCCAGGGAGTCAGGCTTGAGTGGACAGGGCACGTCCTACAAAACAGGGTGTCACTCCAAGCCTGGCTGCCCAGGCCTTTTGTGGCCGAGTCCAGAGCCTTCAAGAGAAAGGACGGGGCAAGAGCCCTGCCATACCTGAAGCTGCTGCTCAGTAATTAATCAATATCACTTGTCTTTTCAGGGATCAGGTGTACAATTTGGTCAAAGGCCTCACTGTGGACAGGGGCGAGGCTGGAGCCAACGCCACCTACACCATCTACACACAGAACTGGGGTGACAAACCCAAGCAGGAGGACGTGAAGAAGACGGTGGTGGAGCTGGCCACTGACTACATCTTCCTGATTCCCACACAGCTGGCACTGGACCTGCACCTGCAGAATGCCAAGTGAGCAGCTCAGCCCTGGGGATGTTGCAGATGGAGGAGGGTTAGGGTGAGAACTGGAAATGGAAGTTAAAAACGGCCTCAGGATATTTTTTCCTGAAACCACCCCATGTGAGGCGATGCATGTGAGCATCTTCCAAGGCTGAATCTCTGGCCCTGACGGTATTTGGAGCGTTGGTTTGAATTTGCAGCCCTTTTTCTGCTTTCTCCTTGCTCAGCCAGTCTCTTTTATTTCCCAGGAGTGGCAAGACCTACAGCTACGTGTTCTCCGAGCCATCCCGCATGCTCGTGTACCCCAGCTGGGTTGGGGCAGACCATGCTGATGACCTGCAGTACGTGTTTGGGAAGCCCTTTGCCACTCCCCTGGGCTACCTGCCCAAGCACAGGACTGTCTCAAAGGCCATGATTGCTTACTGGACCAATTTTGCCAGGACTGGGTGAGTGATTCCCATTCCACATTTGGGGCTTGATGCAGCCCTTCAGGCTGCTGGTTTTGTCTAGTGAGTTTTCAGGATCATCCCCAAAATCAGGGTGTTCCATGTCTGTGTTTCTTATTCCTGAATCCTGATGTTCATACAGAATTTAAGTCCCTATGTGAAGCTGGGATGATGCCAGTGGGGATGGAGAGAGGACACTGCAGGTCATCAACTCACTCCTGACACGCAGAATTCCTACTGCTTGTCCCACTGTCAGATTGTTTCCTCTCACTTAAAGCCTGTCTTGAGCAGACAGGGTTCCTGCTAAAAACTTCAAAACTGAGCTCCTCTGTTTTCCTTTTTCGACAGTGATCCCAACAAAGGGCATTCAGATGTGCCCGTTTCTTGGCCAGCCTATACCAACCAGAGCAAGCACTACCTGGAAATCAATCACGAGATGAACAAGAACTCTGTGAAGCAGGACCTGAGATCCCGCTTTGTGACCTTCTGGAACTCGGTCTATCTGAAGATGCCACAGGTTGCCAACATCTCCCAGTCAGAGTTAATGTTCAGAAGCTAAGAAAAAAACCACCTTTTAGACATCATTAAAGGCTTGCTTGTAGCTGAGTGACTCTGTTTCTCTGTTTTCTGTTTCTCTGTGTTGGCTGTGACAGTTTTCTTGGTAATTTCAGGGTCAGGCAGGCTGGAACATGCTGTGGGCAGCGTGTGCTCCCCTGGCTGTGACAGTCAGTCCTGGCCACGCCAGCCTTGTGGCAAACTATACTTTCACCCTCACCTTCATATCCTCCATCTGCCACCTTTTGTGGTGTTAAACATTGCTGAGATGAAGGCTGGAGCTCTTAGGAAGCAAAAGCCTGTTTCTATGAGAATTAACACCGTATTCCTTGCACGATCAGAGAAATGTAAGGGCGCATGCGAGCATTTGCTCAGCTCAGGGTTGTTTTCCTTCATTGTCCAGGCAGGACAGCGACAAAATAACCGAAGGGGGGCAGTGATTCTTTATCTGTTTACACTCACAAGCCGGGCTGAGGAGCCCCAGCTCCGAGCAGGACAGGACGAGCTCCGGCCGCCCTCAGGCCTCGCCCTCCCCACAGGCCGAGCCCGGCCCGGCCGCGCCGCGGCCGCCTCGGAACCGTCGTGCG
>VWZP01006427.1:61882-93359 GCA_013396995.1 Dicaeum eximium
CCCTGCTGTCTCCGAGCAGGGATTCAGGCAGTGTTCAGTAAAATCATGGAGTCATAGAATGGTTTGGGTTGAAAGGGGCCATAAAGTTCATTCAGTTCCACCCTCTTGCTATGGGCAGGGACACCTTCCACTAGACCAGTTTGCTCCAACCTGTCTTTCCAGGGATGGGGCAGCCACAACTTCTCTGGGCAGCCTCTGCCAGGGCCTCCCTACCCTCACAGGGAAGAATTTCTTCCTCATATCCAGGCTGTTCTATTTTTTATTTACTTCTCCCTGATACCCGGGATGGGAGTGGCTGCAGGAATGCTCCCCCTGAGGCTGTGTGGGGCTGGGGGCTGGCCCAGGAGCGCGGGGCTGTGTGGGTGGGATGCTGACAGGGGCTGTGCCCCCCTTGCTGACAGATCTACGCCGACCCTGCCAAAAGGCTGGAGCTGTATTTCCGCCCCAAGGACCCCTACTGCCACCCCGTGTGTGCCAACCGCTTCCCCACCTCCACCATGCTGCTCAGGGTCACCAGGAGGAGCAAGAAGAAGCAGCAGTTGGAGCCTGAGGAGCAAATCCAGCCCGAGGTCCAGTTTGAGATGGAGATTCTTGGGATTGTCACCACTGTTTACAAGTTTCAAGGTAACCCTTGGGGTTGTGTGCACGTGGCTTAGGGATGAGTGTGTTTGATGGAAAGGGAAGTGTTTCCCCCTAAACAGTTGAGGACTGGAAGGAAAATCAAGTGTCCTGTTGTTACAGCCTCCTTGCTGGATAAACCTTTGCATAAACTTGTCAGACTCCTGCTCCTGGAAGTTGAGTGTGAGGAATATTGTTGGATTCACGACAAACTTTTCACAATGTTTTAACTTTCTGTTTCTGACAGGAATGTCTGACTTCCAGTACCTGGCAATGCACTCTGGTCCTGATGGCAAACAAACCTCCATGTATGACAAAGTCCTGATGCTCAAACCAGAGAAGGAAGAATTTTTCAATAGGGATTTACCTCTTTACATCCCACCACCCATTTTCTCACGTCTGGACACTCCTGTGGACTATTTTTATCGCCCAGATATACAGCACAGGTCAGTGCCTTTTCTCATGATGTATTTCACCCTTTTAATTTGCTGCCTTGTGCTGCTTTATCCCTCTTGATTTGGCATAACAGAGGCAGAAAACCTCCAGAAACTGCCTGGCAGTGGCAGCCTCAGCAAAATTCCACTTGGGGATGTGCCAGGTGAGCAGAGCTGGGGATGAGTTGAAGGTGATGCCTCTCCCAGCTCACCTCACACAGTATGGGATTCAGGACACAGCTCCTGCCTGCTTCCAAGGGGCTGGAGCCAGGGGCAGGGCTTCCAGAAGCCAATGCCATGAGTTCCTGTGCCCTCCTGGCTCCAGCTGGCATTGCCAGAACAATCTGGGAGAGCTCCCACAAGAAACATCTTTCATTTTCTCACTGTTGGCCTTCACCAGCACTTTTTAAAGGAAGAGAAATATCCAGATTGAGTTGGTACATGCAGTTCCCTCTTGCTTTGCCCCTGTCCCACTGAGTAGCTGCAGTGTCTCCAGGAGAGGAAATACAGAGGGTGAAGCCTTTCCAGCACATTCCATACATGTCAGTCTCAAGTGCTGGAGGGTTTTCTGCCAGCCAGGACAGAGCTCCTGTGCCAGTGTGAAAATGGACGTAGTTTAGCAGTTTTGGGATTTATATTTAAATTTAAATTTTCTTTCTTCAGTGGTGCTGTGAGAGTCTTTTATGGTACAAGTGTGTGATTAAGGGAGGTTGGGCCAAAGTTAAACCAACCCATTGCTGATGTGGCTGAATCCCTTTTGTCTTTCCCTGTTCCTTAGGGAGGGATACAACAATCCCCAGGTGTCTGGTGAGAACCTGATCGGCCTCAGCAGGGCCCGCCGCCCACACAATGCCATCTTCGTCAACTTTGATGATGAAGAAATCCCAACTAAGCCACTGGATGCTGCTGTACAGAACTGGAAGAAAGTGTGTACCAATCCTCTGGATAAAAAGGTGGAGGAAGAGCTGAGAAAGGTGTGTGCTTCACTCCTGGTTTGGGCACTGTTGTGCAGCAAGCTGGGGAGGAAAAAGTACATTTTCTCCCAGAAATTCTTGCTGATTGTAAGTGACTGATACAAGTGTGAGTAGATACTACTGACACTGCTGTGTTCATTTCAGTTCCACAAGTCAGGCTTTGAATCTGTGGCTTAGCTGACATTAAGCCCCTTTTTGTGCCACAGGTTCTCACATCACCATCCAGTAGCTCATATTGAGGGCCAAAGGCCCTGACACAGACCTGAGCCCACTTGGAAAGCTGCTGTGCCTCTGGTAACCCCTTCCCACTGCTCTGTGCTTGTCTGTTATTGCAGCTCTTTGAAGTGCGTCCCGTGTGGTCTCGGAATGCAGTGAAAGCCAATATCAGTGTCCATCCAGACAAGCTGAAGGTGCTGCTGCCATACTTGGCCTATTACATGGTGAGTGAGGGAGCATCACCTGCCTCTTCCTGCTCCTTTACACTTCTGAGGTCCTGCCACCAAGTACCTGAGCTTAATTTAATGTAAAGAGACAGAGGGAAGGAAATGCTTTAGAACCAAAGGTGAAGCCAAGGAGGATTCAGTGACTGTTTGCTCCATAGGTTCTAATCACCTCTGCAGGTCAGGCAGACACTCCAAGTGACTGTTCACCTGGCAGTGGTAGCAGAATTTTTCCACACAAACACTTGGCTGTGACCTTGCAGGTTGGATTGTAAAAGCACACAAATATTTGTGCTTTGATGCTTTCATTGCCAAGTTTCAGTGTATAAATATTGGCACGGCAAGTGAGCAAAGAGCTGGTAAAACAAATATCTTTGTGCAATGAGGGAAAATATTAGAACTTTCTAAGGACCTCTATACTGAAGGAAAGTGCAACACTGTGGTGCTTTTTTTGTAACCATCTTCCCTCATGTGTTTGTGCAGTTAACAGGTCCTTGGAGAAGCTTATGGGTTAGGTTTGGGTATGACCCCAGAAAACACCCCGAAGCAAAGATTTATCAAGTGCTGGACTTCCGGATTCGCTGTGGAATGAAATATGGTAAAAGGGCCCAACCCACAGAGCTGCTCTCTCTGCTTTCTGGTTAATCCTGGTAGTATTTTTCTTTTTATGTGTTTTTCAAACTCTTTTGCCATATTTCTGCTCTGATGAACATGTCATCTTTTGAGCTCCTTGCTTACTGTAGTTCTTTCTAAAACTCCTGCAATGCTTTCTTTCATAGTATGCAATAGGTCTTTCCTCATTTGGCACATTCTAAACTCTGACTTTCGTCCTCCATGTGTTCCAAGCCCAAGTGGGTGTAGCAGAGCATCCTCCTCACTCAGGGGAGGCACCAAGCAGGAATTCTGGTGCTCACATAGCAGCTATTCCTCAAGGACCTCAGCACTTCCTGCAGGATGCTGGGTCTCAGACCTTGGATGTGGGGTTCCCTTCTCTGATTTTGCAAAGACAAGCTGAGGAAAATGAGTTTCTGATGCCATCTAATAAGTCCATGACAGAGCTGGCCTCCACTCATTGACATCAAATCACATTTCCAAGTTAAAGGGTTTTGTTGATCTCTTCTCCCCACCCTGCTAAAGCCAGCATATCCCAAAGACCAGCCTGCTCTTCCCACACCAGTCCAGCCCTTGTGTTCCTGAGCTGGGGATGTTCTGCAGAGTGCTTGCCCTCAGTTCATTACTGGATTTTGGTTTTCACCTCTAGGTTATGCTGCTACTGACATGCCTGTGAAAGCAAAACGCAGCACGTACAACTACAGCCTGCCCATCACTGTCAAGAAACAAGGTATGCTGGGCCAGAAGGGCTGCCTGGCTCTTCTGCTTCTCTGTTTGCCCCATCCTACTCACAGGTGGTGAAGGGTCTTCCTGTGTTCTAGCTGAGCCAAAATTGGAGCTTGTTTTCTGCTTATAATATTGCTGCTGTTAAGCCAGAGAAAAATGTCTTGCTGGGAAGTGTTGTGGGAGTCTGGCTGAGCCACAATATCTGTTAGCAGGCAGGAGGGAGTTCTGCAAGCCCCACTGGGAATTCAGAATTCACTGAGGTGCAGAAAATGGGGGAGTTCTCTTTTCTGTGTCAAAGAAGAGTAGAAAAGGTTAAAATTATGAACAAATGAGCTCTGGAAAAAGCTGCCCAAGTCAGCAGCTTTCCTGTCCAGTAACATCTCTGAAGAATGAGCAAAACACATGCTCTGTTGCTGGTTGGTCTGGTTCTGTTGAATCAACAGAGAGAAGTGACAGTCCAATATAAAAGCTGTCCCTAATTAGGACTCTGTTTTCCTTTCAGGGAGTCACACAGTCAGTGTCCACGACCTGAAACAAGGGCTGGGTTCAGCTGGTACATCTGGGGCAAAAAAGCCCCCCTCCAGCAGGTATAAGCTAAAGGTAAGCATGACTTTATGTACCAAAACCTTGAAATATCTCAGTGAAATAGGGATGTTTCCTGGTTTATCAGTCCTCAAGGGATCAGCTGTGAGTGAGTTGATGTGCTCAGGTTTGCCTGGGAAGCTCCTAGTTGGATATTGGCACTATGGAACATCACCTGAGTGTATTTGTTACATGCTGCTAGGTGGGATTGGTGCTTTTCACCCTGATCTTAGATGTGAGGAGCATTTTGCTTCAATTGATAAAATTGAAACTTCATGGGCAGCGAAGTGCAAATAAAATCACCATGTCTTTATCAGGTCATGCTGCAAAATCCAACAGGGTGGAATAAATAAATGAGTCTTACTCTTCCTTTTTTGCTAGAATGAAGCCCATGATGCACTGCTAGGCAGTGACAGGCTGCAGACAGAGCTGCAGGTTGGAGAGCTGAAGTGTGTTCTCTGCACAGCAGTGCTGGTGTGACTGTGGCTGCAGGGACATTTTGGGGATTCCTCATTCAGCTTTATCTTCTGCCACCTACAGATCCATGCCTTAAAACTTGTTTCTCTTGGAAGTACCTTGTTCTTGAATCAGCCCATTGGAGGTACTTTCAGTTATGCCAGAGTTGTTGTGTTACACCATAAATTGCACATGAATCCTTTCGTTCTCTCCTCCTCTTAGGAATCCATCTACATTTTCCAAGAAGGAGCCTTACCCCCTTACCGACAGATGTTCTATCAGCTCTGTGACTTAAATGTGGAAAGGTACTGCACTCTTACAGCTGAGTCTGAGACAGATTTCAAAGGGTGTTGTTTATACCCTGTCCATTCCCCCCTCTCCCCCTGAGCAGGAACATCAGAGGTGTTCAGTTGCTCAATAAAAACAGAACAGTCTTTTCACACATGAACTTCCTTTCCCATCTGACAATTACTTGGATAACCAACTGTGCTATTCCAACTCAGTGAAGTGAAATGGAACTAAACCAGTGTGTCTCATTAGAAACTCACATCTGAGTGCAGAAGATGAATGTTTCCTTCCCTTTTGCTGCTCTTTAGCCTGCAGAAGATCATCCATCGCAATGACGGCGCCGAGTCGGAATGCACGGAGCGGGACGGGTGGTGCCTTGCCAAGACCAGTGATGATCTGAGGGACAGCATGTCCCTGATGATAAAGCAGATCATCAGATCCACCAGACCTGGTAAGGATTTGAACATGAGGATGTTGTAGTTGGCACTGAGGCAGAAGTGTTCCTGCAATCCTCTGTGTGTTCTTTGGGATGTAGCTCATTGCAGTGTGGGAGCTGAGGCTGCTGGCCTGCAGCTGGGCTGGCATTAGAGATGGCTGGGAGTTAAGGTTTTCTGTTTCATCTTCCCAGTGTCAGCCCTTCAGCTTTTAAATGTCTTTTGCACAGTGATAATCAAGATCTTAATTCTGACTGATGTATCTGTTGGTGGCATTTTACTTTTTATTGATATTATTGATTGATCAAGAGGTGAGGAAATTATTTCTTCATGATGCTGGACGAAAGCAATAATATTCCAGTGAATTGGGTCAGAATGAGGCAGGAGAGGAGGCACAACACTGCAGCTCTGCTGCTGTTCTGCTCTCCTTCCTGGAGTGTGGAGAGGGATTGCTCTGGGCTTGATCAGATTCTGTTAAGATGTGCAGTATTAGCTGTGCCCCTGAGGCTGCTGCCTTCCTCTCACATGATCCGTGAACTCGATTGCAAATGCCCACAGGTTGCACTGAGAGAGGTATCACAGTGTCTTTCTTTCTTCCCAATTTAAGCTCTTTTCTCAAACACAACAAGCAGTGAAGATGGCAAAGAACAGCTGGCATATGAGTCTGGAGAGGATGAGGATGATGAAGAGGAGGAGGAAGAAGACTTCAAGCCTTCTGATGGGAGTGAAAATGAAATGGAGACAGAAATTCTAGACTATGTGTGAACTCAGTGAGCAGTGTGGCTGCTGTGGACAGAACTGTCTCTGCTCTTGCTCCTTGGGAACCAAGGGTTCAGCATCAGGATCTGGGAAAGCAGAGCTTGTACTAAGCTGATGTTCTCTCTGCTCTGCTGCTGGTGGGCAGCATTCTGGATGTTTGGGTGCCACTGCCTGCATTTTCAGAATAGCTGGCTGAGAAACCTTCCAGCAAGCTCAACAAACTGCCAAGAGTGAGCCCAGAATCCAAACCAGCTGGTAACACCCAGATTATGGGAGAAGCTGCATTCCCAAATCTCTCCATGTGTGGGAGTGCACTCTCTCCAGCTTGGTGGCCATGTGGAAAATAGAAAAGGTGCCTGAGGAGATGCTGGGAGAAGCAGTCCAGTGCTCCTGGAGTCCCTAAGGCAGGGTCTGCCCTTCTGCTCATCCAGAGGGAATGAAAATCTGTGCCATGCCTTCAGCACTGAGCCTCGCTGGTCATCTTGGAAATAAAGCCAGCAGGAAAATACACTTACTGTCAGTGAATAATTCCCTTCCTGGGATGTAGTGTTTGTTGTCCTCATTAGCTGCTGCATGTCTCAGGTCTGTTTTGACTTCCCCAGCTAGCAGTTAACAAGGACTGAAGGCAGCTGGCAGAGGGGCAGAGCTTCAGGTGCACAGAAGTTGGCCACTGCCAGCTGGATTGTTCCCACCAAAAGAAAGCCTCAAAAATTAAAGAGCTGCTGGTGTTTTCTGGATCCTGTGCATTCCCCAGTGCGTTCTGAGCACACCTGAAAGCCAAGCTTTCTTTTTTAAAAGGAGTAAGACTTCCTCTTCTCCCCTGAAGGGGCACTACAGGCTGTTACAGTTGCTTTTACAGCCATTACTTGTAACAAAAGTAGAAAACCCAACAACTTGTAATTGGAAAATGCAACAGTTTCAATTCACAGGTTCAAATGCTCATTAGGTTAGTTTCAAAATTGAGCCCCAGTCCCTCAGCCAAAAAGCCTATTTTTCACAGCAAAGTTCAACCCTCCAGAGTGAGCATAAAGTATGAACTCCCCCACAGTCAGGTCCATCCCTCTTTCTCCAGCAAGGTGCTGGCATTTTGGGGAAGGAGGACAGGATAAGCCCTGCCATGGGGCAGAGACATTTGAGCATCAGTATTTTATTGCAAAGACTAATTACATTGCTGTGTACAAGTCACACCGGGCAGTGTGCTCCTTCATTGAAGTGGTACAAAATACATACGGGTACAGCCAATCCCCCTGGTGGCACTGGCGGGAGGGGAGGGGACAGTCCCAGGGTGGGCAGGCACGGAGCAGAGGGAACACCCTCCCAGGGGGTGCTGGTGCCCAGGGGAAGGGGCTTTGGGCAGGGGGGAGGCAGGAGGCTGCCCCTGCGTCAGGGAGCCAGGAGCTCCCATCATGTGCATCATGGGCAGCGCCACCCGAGGGGCCCCGGGGCTGCAGGAGCTCCGTGCCAGCCACACTCACGCCCAAACAGCCTCTTCCCCACCAGCCCCAGCCCCTGGAGTGTGGTCCCTTGTCCTGGAGCAGGGGAAGGCACCACAACCGCCCAGGAACTCTGAGGGATGGGAAACGGAAAAGATCTGCTGGAATGAAGCGCTTAAAAAACAGAGATGGAGCCAGGAGCAACAAAAGGTCCCCCTTTGGTTAGTGTTTCCTACAATGATTAAAACAAGCATCTCTGCCCCTGCTCGAGCAATTAGTGGTAGAGAATTTGGAGGTGGGGGGGCTGGCAGGGTCTGCACCCTGTGAGCACAGCAGAGCAATGCTGCCAGCATCCCTCCCAGCAGCCTTAAATACCAGGGGGGTCACAGGACAGGGACTGGGCTGCAGGGCAGGGGGAGGCTGGATTAGTAAAATGTACAAGTTTGCTTTTTCTATTTACAACCAATAAATACTGAAAAAAAAAAATCAGTAAACTTTTTTGTTTTATACAAAAAAAAAAGTCTCATTGCTGCTTCTCCCATGGTCAGTGTTTGAAAAAGTCCGGTTAAAGCCCAAGGTGAGTGGCACTTTCTGTGGGTCAGGCAGTGGCAGCTGGGGCACCTGGAGCACTCTGAGCTCTCTGGCCCCTCACGTGCCCACATAGACCTGAAGTCTCTATTTACACAGTTTCAGACAGAATTTTGCTCTCCTCCTCCTCAGGCTGGCAGCGCTGGGGGCATGGCCCAAAGCTCCCCCTTGGCAGAAGAGACACTGGCATTTGATCTTTGGTGCAAGTTTGAACTGGCCCAGTCCAGCTGGAGGATGCGCTGGATCAAGAGAGGAGCGAGACCACGCAGGATTCCAGCTGGGGAGAGCACGAGGCACCCACTCCATCATGGCACGGCCACAGCCTCCTCCACAGGGCTCAGCACTGGTGCAGTGCTGCGTCCTTCCAGCTCACCTCCCAGCCCAGGCCATCCGTGGCTTCTCCCAAGGGAAGGACAGGCTGAGCTCTGCGGTGGTGGCAACGCCGGTGATCCCAGGGAGGACGGACGTGGAGGTAACACCAGGAAAGCTGGGAAGGAGGCTTGGCAGCCCCTTGCAGGGTGGTGGTGGCTCCTGCTTTGCTCTGTCACACAGCCCCTCTGCGAGTCACCGCTCCCTGGCTCGCTCAGACACAAGGCACCTACGGCAGAGGCGGGCTGCAGCTCTGGGCTGGCCGGGCTGGACGAGCGTCGCACCGTGGAAGGTTAAAAAATAAAACAAAACATAGACAAATCTCCCCCCATTGCTGCCTTCCTGTGTAGAAAAAAAGACCTGATTGGAACGGGGGTTTGTGCAGAGAGAGGCAGAGGCCGACATCAGTTGCCCAGCTCTCAGCTCTGGGTGTGGAAGGGAGGTGCACGGCCCATGGGTGGAGGGTCACTCCTCTGCCGTGCAGGGTGGCACGAGGACTGGCCACAGCCAAGCCCGCAGCAGCTGCCCCCAAGGCCCCGTCGGTGATGGGTGGCAGTGGGGCTGAGGCTAGAAGATGCCCTTGGCGATCTTCAGGCCTTTCTGCTTCATCCTGGGCAGGGTGGAGCTGGAGCCATGCTTGATCTTCACCCCCTTGGAGAAGCCCCGCTTCTTGAGCACGAAGTCGTAGTTGGCAGCGGAGTTCATGGCGTAGAAGACGTTGGCGTTGTCGGGGATCTTCAGCTCTGGAAGTGAACATGGATGAGGGTCAATAAGGTGCCCTTTCTTTGAAAGGGACCAGACTGGGGCTGAGGTTTGTCCCCAGGTGCTGAGACTCCTCTTGCTGTCACTTCTCATCCCAGCTCCAGCCCGGTGCTGCCCAGGTTGCAGGGCTGCATGGCCCCAGGACATCCCCCATGCCCCAGCACACACACACCTCTCTCCTCTGAGATGATCTGGACAAGCTCATAGTCTTCAGGCCGGTCCCCATCCAGGTTGTGTTTGGCCATGGCCTTGCGAATAACCACGGGGGTCTTGTCCTGGCTCGTCACCTGTGAGCACAGAGTGCTGTGAGCTCCCAACACTGCTGAAGCCTCCCACTCCTCCCAAAACGTGCCACGGCCATATCCAAGCAGGACAAGCCACCCCTCCCTGCTGTTTCCCTGGGGATGGTACTAACCAGGATGCTCTTGTACATGTTGCCGTTGTCCACAGCCAGGCTGACTCGGATGATGCAACAGTCGTCGACCTGCTGGTTGTAGAGGGGCAGCGAGAGTGAGGAGTAGCTGGAGATGCCGGAGACCGAGCGCTTGTGTGTGCGGGAGGCTGTCACCGGCGTGGAGGAGACGGAAGAGGAGGAGGCACTGCTGGAGCCTGAGCCGATGCCTGATGTGTCCAGGGAAGAGAGGGAGGTGGATTCCCAGAACTGGAGGGCAGGGAGGAGAGGGGATGCGGAGGACACAGTGGGTTTAGCTTCTCCATCGGCCACAGACGGGGCGTACCAGCGCTGGGGGAGGGAGGCCAGAGGGATCTCACTGACCTGTGACAACGGGGGACCGACACAACTACAGCCGCCGGAGGCACGAGAGCCTCGCCGTGCTGCCGGAGCAGCCAAGGGCAGGGGCCTCCCGAGCAGCCCCCGGGCCCCCCGCNGACCAGCCCCCGGCCCCCCCGCCTGCTCCCCCCAGCCCCAGCACCAGGGCAGAGGTGGGACAGTCCCCACACGATGGCCACACCAGCCCTGGGACCCCTGGAGCCTGCGAGCTGCCACGTACCTTCTTCTCCTGGCAGTCAGGGGACTCGGGGATGAAGCTGATGTTGATCTCCTCCACGTCGGAGCTGCTGGAGCCGGCGGAGGTGACGCTCACCGAGTCCGTGGTGTCCCCACTGCACAGGTACTGCCCACACTTGAGCTGGTCGAAGGATTTCGAGTGGGAGCTGCCGCTGGCACAGGGCTCGGTGCTTGGTGGCTGCCGGCTGCCAGGAGAGAGGTGGGCCAGGTGAGAAGGGAGCAGGGTGAGTGTGTGTTTGGCTGGCAGGACAGCAGCCATGCCCGCCTGGGCCCCTGCAGTGTCCAGCCAGAGGTGCCCCACGCTGCCCCCACCTCCCACCAGGGACTCACTCGCTCCATCTCTTGATGATGCCGGTGTTTTTCTTGGCCTTCAACGTGTTGCTGGCTGACTCTGACAGTGGCTCAATCTCACATGACAGCCCATAGCTGGGAGGGGAGAGAGGGGGGTTTGAGCTCCCTGTGCTGCCAAGTGTGAGGGAGGCAGAGCAGAGAGGGGAGCAGGGGGCAGCTGCTGCTGTCAGAGGAATGAGTGGTGGGACCTCCCGAGGCACCAGCACAGCCCCAGAGCCCTCTCACTCACCTCTCAGCCTCGCTGAGCCTCTCCAGGCTGTGGAACCACTCCACAAACTGGTCCTCCTGTGTGAAGCTGTAGTTGTTGCAGGCTGACTGGAGCAGCTTGATCTGCGCGATGACTTCAAACTCCTGCAGCAAATGGAAGCCATGAGCCCAGAATCCCCTCCCCCAAAACTGAAGAACACAAAGGGAAAAAAGGAGAGGGATCAAGCCCAAAGTGACTGGCACAGCCTGTGATTGCACCAGGTCAGCCTTGCTGTGCAGCTGCCAGGGCAAAGCTCTCACCTTCCTTCTCTTCTCAAAGTTGATCAGCCCACCCTGGAAAATAAAGAGATGAAGGTCAGTATGGAGCAGGCAGAAGAAAATTGCTCCCACCTCTGCCTATCTCTGCCTTGCTGCAGTGTGAGTAACCCTGCTGAGAAAAAGTATTCCATTTCCTTGGGACAGAGGTGGATGGGCAGGGTTGGATATGGGATGTGGTGTGGGATACAGGATGTGCAGTGTGGGATACAGGACACAGCGGGGACCAGCCTTCCTTTTATCAGCCCAGGCTCTGGAAGGAAAGGGAGGACAGGGAGGAGGTACATACATCCAGGAAATCCTTCATGGCCGTGTCCAGCATCACCAGGTCCGTGAGGAAGGTGCCAAGGTAGGGAATGGTGCCCTGCATCACGCCCTGTGGGGACAGAAGGGACAGTGGGGTCAGCAGAGCTGGGACCAGCCCGGGCAGCTGCTGGGGACAGGGCACAGGGACAGCCCTGCCACACTCACCATCTCTCGCTGCTGCTGCTGCCGCTTCTGAGCCCTCTTTGGGTTGATCTCCAAGGTGGCAAATTTGGATGTGCCCTCCTGGATGGAGGGGAGAGGTGGGATCAGCAAAGGTGGGAAATGGCACTAATACCTATTAGCTACAATTCACACCCATTTTCATTTATATAACTTTCACTGCAGGAAAGAGGAGGAAATCAAAGCTTTTTCATGGCTCACAGAGAGGAGAGCCTTAGTGAACAGGAGCTGCTGCTCTCATTTCTGTATAAATGCTTCCCTAATGGGATGTATTGTTCCCTTTTGCATTTTGTTTCCTCTCAGTCCCTAAACCAGAGCTAGGCTGGGATCTGTGGAGAAGCTCCACATGGAATAAAGACATTATTGCTGCACCTTTCACCAGCTCCACCACCCCACCTGGAATCAAGAGGACCTTGCACTGGCCTGTTAACATGCAGCTGCCTCTGGGGAGAAGCTGTCACCTGGTGTTCTGGATCCCATCCCAGTGCTTACCTGTTCCCTGAATTGTTTTGCCAGCTCCAGGTAGTAAGTTTTGGGTGGAGAAACAAAAATCCCAGCCTTGGTCTGAAACCCCTGCCAGCTCCCCAGACTCAGCACACCCTGCCTATGACTCCAGCAGCTCTGGAGCTTTATCCCTGTGGCTGGAACACCATGGAAACCTGAGCTGCCTGCCAGGAACAGGGCAATGAGGGTCCTCCTTCCCCTTACCTTGATGAGGAGCTCCCGGCTCAGCGAGTGGTTGTTCTCATCGGAGAAGATCTCGGAGAGCTCGTGGAATGTGCGGAAGCTCTCCCTGCACAGGGGGAAACAATTCACAGAATTCACAGTCAGCAGTGCTGCCACGGTGGGGTTTCCTCCTTGGGCTCTCTTCTGCTCCCCCAAATGACCCCAGTCATGCCCAGCTCCAGCTGGAGACCTTGCTGTTTGGGAGCTATTCCAAGGTATTTCACATGGAAGGGTGAGGTGATGATGCTTTTATTTCCTCACCCTCCTTAGGTCCCTGACACCCCACACTGGCCCTGGGTTTGGGGTACGCTCCAGGAGGCAATGCTGGAGCTGAGGTGATCCCATTCACACATTCAAGTGCACAGGATATTGTTCCCCTCAGAGGCAGCCCTGCAGGAGCTCCTTACCGCAGGACCTCGTCCCAGGTCTTCTTCAGCCGGTGCACGGCGTTGCACTGCAGGGCCGAGAGGATGGCTCGGAGGGAGGAGAAGTTCTTCAGGATGCGGCACTCCTGGGGGCAGACCAGGAAACCACAGGGTTTAGGTTAAAAAGAGCTGGAGGATCTGCTGGTATTCCAGCAGAAAGCCCATCCCTTGGGTGGAGGTGGGAGCTGAGCTGTCCTACCCGAGCCACTTCGATCCACCGCTCCACCACCTTGGCCCTCTGCTGTGGCTTCAGGGACCTGTCCCCGAGACAAGTGGCAATGACACAGTTGGCCACACTGTTGAACTGGGAGACCGTGGCACGGATGGTGGGGGCCAGGTGCTCTTTGCCCTTCTTGTCCCTCTGGGACCAGATGCAGCCCAGGCAGTGGTAAGGCACCACTTTCTTGAACAGCTCCTGGAAGATAAAGGGATGGAGAAGGGCTTCTTTGTGTTCTCTGGGAAGAGAACAGGCCAGGAGGAAAAAGGGATGGGAAGAGCCAGGCCTGTGCCCAGAGCACCACTGACCCGGCTGGTGGGTGACTACTCACAGCATCCATCAGTGTGAACTGTTCTGCCACCATCTCTGGGGAGAAGGAAAGAAAATCTGGCTTCCCATCCCCGACCCCGTTCTCTTCCACCAGCTGGAAGGTGCAGCTGCCATGGTCCACAGCTGCAGGAGACAAAGGTGTGGCTGAGCACTGCAGTGCCCACACCAACCCCCTGCAGACACCCACACCCCACCTCCCAGGCTCTTCATTCCTATCTGGCTTTGCACCTCCAGCAACAAGGCTCAGATAAAAGGATAGTAATTTTAAACCTGGGTGCAAGTGTCTACAGAGGATTAAAGGCAGATTAGCTAATCCATTTAGAAATCCCACTCCTGCTGCAGCTGGATTGGCTTCCCAGTGTACCTCCATGTAAACAGAGTTCATGGGTGTTCAGCCACGCGACTCAAGTTTTGGAGACCCTTGAAGCCAATCAGCAGCATTCACAGAATTCACAGAATGAGGTTGGAAGGGACCTTTAAGATCATCGAGTCCAACCCAGCCCTAATACCTGTACTAAACCCTGGCACCCAGTGCCCCATCCAGGCTTTGTTAAACACACCCAGGGATGGTGACTGCACCACCTCCCTGGGCAGGCCATTCCAGAACTTGATCACTCTTTCTGTGAAGAACTTCTTCCTAACATCCAACCTGTATTTCCCTTGGCACAGCTTGAGGCTGTGTGCTCTGGTTCTGTCAGTGCTGCCTGGAGAAAGAGCCCAACCCCACCTGAGCACAGGCACCTTTCAGGGAGCTGTAGAAAGTGATACGGTCACCCCTGAGTGTCCTTTTCTCCAGGATAAACACCCCCAGCTCCCTCAGTGGTTCCTCACAGGGTTTGTGTTCCAAGCCCAACTCCCTCCACCTGCAGCCCCAAATGACCCCTACAAGCCAGGGGAGGACCCCACCTTCTGCCTCAGCCTCGCTCTGCTCTTGCTGCTGGAACTGGGCCAGCAGGATGCGGGCTCGGCGCTCCAGGTCGGAGCCGGGGATGTTGTGGCGCACGTAGGAGATGAGCTGCTTGAGGCAGGCAAAGTCGGGGGGCTTGCGGAAATCCTCCGAGTACTGGTCCAGCCAGGCCCCCAGGATGGAGGAGATGGTGCTGCAGGAAGGGGGAAAACACAGGCAAAGACAATCAGGTGCCAGGAGAAACCTGTGTGCACCCCCAGGAGCCCAGGAGCAGCGCTGGGATGACACATCCCTCCCAAAGAGCTGCCAGCAGAGCCACCACAGACAGGCAGACTTACTTCTTCAGCTCCATCCTCTCGTCCACAGTGTGCCTGGCGTGGTCCCCGTTCGCCTGCACGTGGAGTTTGCCATACCTGGTGGGGCAGAGGGGAGGCAGTGAGCACCCTGCACTCAGAGCAGCCTCTTCTCCCTCCACATCACCTCCAGCTCTGCCAAGGGGTCAGCATGAACCTGCTAGGCAGTGTCCTGCTCCCCTCCCTCTGCCACAACCTCCCTGTTGTTACAGGAAGAGGGAAGCAGCCAGCACTGGCCACCTCACTGGAAGAGCTCCAGCTTTCCAGGAAGTTGTGTCCTCCCTGCCCTGTCCCAAAACCTTCACGCTGATGGAGCTGGGAGAAGCCACCAAACCCCCAAGGCAGGGCAGCAGAAGGTGCTGGGGCTTTCCTGGCCACCCCCAGGTGTGCTGTGGGGTCAGGGCAGCCTCACCTGTTAAGCAGCAGGTCCAGCACTTGCTTGGTGGTGGCGAAGGCCCGGTAAGTGCACAGGAAGATGGTGACATAGGTGGAATCATTGCCCTTGAAGGCTGAGACCAGGTACTCCACCAGCTTCTCCAAGGTCCCGGCTTTGATCGTCCGCACCTTACACGTCTCATAGAGGTTTAAGGCTGACTCATTCTCAAACTGCCAGGACAGGAGCAGAAATCAGTGGGCTGGGTGAAGACAGACACCAGCAAAGTGCTCCCAGCAGCTCCACAAGTTCAGCTCTAGGCTGGGATCCCCACAGTGCCTGAGGCCCTCCTAACTGGGAAAGGAAAGCTGAGTCTCCTCAGACAGCAAACACCAGCAACCCAGATGAGGACACCTGAGCACCTGGGAAACCCCAGGAAAGCCCTCAGGGTTGCCAAAATCTAGATACAAATCAGAGCTTCCCTATTTCCCAAAATGGGGCTGCAGATTGTTTCACCTGTGGCCCTTCCCATGCAGAAGAGGGCAACAGGTGCTCCCACTCCCTGCTCCCAAATAAATACATGATTCCCATGGCAGGAACATCTGAATCCTCCCCTGTGGCAGGAGGAGCTCCCAGCTTACCCCCAGCCAGCGCTGCCCTTTGTTGGCCGTGTGATGGAGCTGCACTTTCCGGAGGGATATGCTGTAGATCACACCATCCTCCAGCTCTTCTCCGATCTCCTGTGTGGAGCTCTGCATGGAAAGACAAGATACACCATGAGATAAGGAGAGCAAAGTGTGGCAGAGATGCTTTTGTGACTCCTACAAGGGATCCCAGCGAGCCAAAGGCAGCAGCTGGCTGGCAGTGAGTCTCCCTCACCTGCTCAGAAATGCAAACCAAGTGACACCAGCGTGTCTGGCCAGCTGAGCCTGCCCACAGTGGAGCCAGGGCTTTGGGAAGCTGCTCTTGGTCTGTCCCACATCCCCTGGCTCCATGTCTCAGCCCTTCAGCAAAGCCAGGCTGTGATACACCTCGCAAGGCAGGGAAAGGGACAGTGACAGCACAGCCCAGTGCCCAGCTCTGGCTGCTCCCCTCCCCTCCCTCTGCCTTTCCCATGAGGTGACACTGGCTCCTGGGCTGAGCAGAGTCTCAGTGATCTGTCCCTGCAGGAACCAAGCACCCCAGTGCATTCCCTAATAAATAATCACTGTCAAACCAAGCTGCCCACAGCACGAGGCACAAATCCAAAACTCAAAGCTGGGGGGAAATCCCAGAGATCTGCACCAGGGTGGGATCAGGCACAGCCAGGACCTGTCTGGGCACAGGGTTCAGGCACCTCTGGGTGACAAGCACCCAGCTATAAGGCTCCCATTTCTGCTCTGGAGGATGGAGAGCACCAAAAATTTGGTGAGGAAAGGGGTGATGCTTCTTGGGGCAGGTCCCCAGGCACACACCTCCCCCAGCACCATGCCAGCATGGGCTCAGCAGCAGCTCCAGCCCCACAAGGACAATTTGGTTCCCTCCTCCTCCTCCTCCCTAACCACGCTCTGCTGAGTCAGTGCCTCCCTTAAGAAGATTTATCCAGATCCTTTTAAACACTGCAGGGATCTCCCCCGCCCTCCATCCCCCTCACCAAATGGCAGGACATGGACGAACACACACCAAAACCCACAGCTCAGCAGATGGAGAAAATGCCCCAAAGCAGTAAGCTGGTTAGAGGGGGAGGTGACCATCGTGGGGACAACACAGGGCTGTGGGGACAAACCTCTCCTGCCAGAGCCAGCCCACAGCTTTCCCTGCAACTGCCCCTCAAAGAGCCCTGAGCATTGACAACACCACAGCTCACCGAGGAAGAAAGTGCCAGGAAAGGACTTAGGATGGAGCCCCAGCAGTGATCCTGCTCCCTGCAAAAAATCCTCCTCCAAACTGCCCTGAGAACATGGGGACAGCCACACCCAGGCTCAGGAAGGCTGCACACCTCAGAGGACAGGAGCAGAACACGACCACAGGACCCTGAGCTGAGGATCCAACGTGCTCCCAAATGCTCTTTAACCACCCTCCTTTATCAGCACCACCAAGCAGGGGTCACTGCCCTGGTATCACACCCTGCTCAAGCCATGGGCTTGTTAATCACAAGGAACCAAGGCAGGCAAGCTTGAAAAAGCCTCTCATTCATGGCTGTAATGAATGAGGGCAGAGAATCCCCCTGGGCAGGGTTACTGACTTTTTCACTTTCTGCTGAACCTGCCTTCCTCACTTCATGCCAGACTATGGAGAGCTTTGGTTTGCTGACATTCAAGGAGTTGTGAGGCTCTGCTGTGAACATCAGGAGCCTTTCCCAGGGTTCACTGGCTTCCAGACCAACCCTGAGAGCACCCACATGAGGCAGCAGACACCAAACATCCTTCCTGGCACTTGCATCCGTCCCTCTCTTGTCCTGTGTTCTGGGATAAATTATGGCACAAATTTGTGTTCAAGTGCACTGCCCTGGGGCCTGGCACAACCTTGGGAGAGGGCTGCCAGCACAGCTAAAGCTTTGTGTCCACTCTGAATCAACCATCTACACTGACAGCACCTAACTGAGTTGGCCAAGTTGTCTTTCTTCCACCTTTAGATGCTGTTTCAAAAAAGAAAAAAAAATAAAGCCATGGAAACACTTCCCAGTTTATCCTGGGCTCTTTCCCAGCCTTCATCACCCAGCCTGCACATCAGCCCTACCCCTATGTACCTCCCATTTAAGCTGACAGGAAAGCTCTGGGTCCAGCAGGACCAGAGCCCTGTGGAGTCTAACTCAGAAAAGAGATTTGGCTGGGCAGTTGTAAACCCCAGACAAAAATACCAAGAAAAATCAGATGCTTGCTGACATGCAATTAAATTCATAAATTAAATCATATGGGAGGAAAAAACCACCTCAGGATCAACCCATGAATCACTGGCAGCTGCTGTGCAACTACAGTGGAAAGTATTGCCACAACTGTGCAGGGTTTTCACTCTGCATTTCATGTCACGTGCAGGGGATACACCACATTCTGATGTGCATGAAAGCAAATTTCATTTCCTTCCCATATCCAAGACTGTCAGATTCATTCATTTTTTGCCTTGCTGACTTGTGCACTATCCCCCAAAGTTCCCCCTTTGCAAACCACACACGAAGGCCACGGCTTCCCAGCGGTCTGCAGCCTCCTGCCAAGAGCCAGGAGAGCTGCTACACTGGGACATTCTAAAATTTGGCTATTTATATTCTGTGTGAGCTTCCTCTTTCCTACGGCTGCTCCTCCGAGATGCTGATTGTGCATTCCACACATGTTGGTTAAAAACCAACCGAGCAAAAAAAGCGGCAGCAGGAGAAGCCAGAGGAGTCTCACTCCAACACCTGCACCAAGCACATTTTTCTGCCCTTGCAGATGAGGAGATGAGGTGGGAGCAGGGCAGGGACAGACTCAAAACCTCCACCTGTGGTTTATGTTTGTGCCGGCCGTGCGGAATCCTGCGCTCACACCAGGATTTGCAGCAAGTCAACCAAAGCTGAATGCATCCAAAATGGTCTCTAAAGAGAGAGATGAGTGCTGGTAAATATTGCAACAGCCACTGCTCCCCACTGCCTGCCCTGCACATCTGCTGGAATTTTCTGCCCCTCACAAGAAGGGAACATGAGTCAGGCTCAGCAGCACACAAACCCTCCTCCACCTCAGCCTGAGGGTGAGACACAGGTGAACAGCCCTTTCTGTTGGCACAAGGGATGAATCCAGCAGGCCCAGGCAATGCTTTAAACATCTGCAATGAGATTTGATGGTTTATGGCATCTGCACTTTCCACCAAACTCATCCAGGTGGGACTCAGCAGCCCAGAAAGTGAGATCCAACACATTTCAAGATGGGCACCAAGAAAAGGGAAGACACAGAAAAATGAAGGTTTGGTTTGATTTCTCCAGCTCAGTGTGCAATCCTGGTCCTCTCCACACATCAGGGCCTCTGGCTGGAGGGGCACAAGGAAAAGCCACGTGTTTAACTGTCCCCAGTTGGGCAGGGCAGAGGTTTTTGCAGAAGCAGCCAGGAGTGAACTCTGCAGGAGTTCATCCCCTGAAATATTAAACGGGAGGTCTGCACCAGATGGCTGCCCTGGGCCTGGGGACTGCCTCTTCCAAGTGCAGCCAGCCCTGGAGCTCCCACTGATGGTTCAAAGCCTTTGTGACTACAGCAGGGAGGAATTCCTGCTCTGTGCAATAAACTCTGCTGCTCTCTGCAGAATGTTCTTGTACTCGGCGTGGTGTCAAGCCCCACGTCTTCGCACAGAGGATTAATAAGGAGCTCTAAGATGCAGCCAAGGTTCCTGAGCCTGGAGGAAGGGTGTGAGGGACCCTGAGAGCCAGGCAGAGAGCAGCAGCAGCAGCAGGGACTCTGCCTTCAGCTCTTCCCGACAGATGAAAGGAGGGGAAAATGCAAAAGCCAAACAGCAAAGCAAAACATTGGCTCAGGCTGTGCCTTTTGGAAAGTGTTTGAGCTCAGTCACAAAGGTGGTTTTAGTAAAACAGGAGCAAAGTGCAGGATTAGGTGTGAGCATGGCAGCATCCACATGTTACACACAGACAATTACCCAACAATAACCAGGTCTTAAGAGCTCTGGTCCCGCGTGCCCCAGGTTAGCACACTGGCCTCCAAAGGCACAAAAATAATGAACTGTGAGTGGAAAAAGGTATTAATTTCAGCACACGTGGAGGAGGCACAACTGCTTAAAGTGCTTTTGCTGATGCTCTCTGGACCACAGCTGGTTTAACAATCAAGATATTTGTGTTACTCTGCTCCCTTTCCAGTCGAGTTACACAAAATGCCTGTTCTGCAGACAGGTACAGAGCAGCACCAGAGTATCTCTGCACCATGATTTCAAAGGACCAGCCACAAGGGAGGAGCAGACACTAACCCTGCTCATGGGAAGCCAGGAATGTGTGCCTGTTGGGAATTAACAGTCTCACTGGCTAAGGAGACAAGAAAAGGCAGAGCTGAGCCTTGGAGACGTCACCGGGGGTTTCCCATTGAAGCTCCGTGCTTGCACAAGCTCAAAAGAACTCGATGAAAGGTGGTAAAGCCAGAAACAGCAAGTTTGGTCTTTACAATCCCCAACCTCTTCTCAGAATAATCCCTTCCCACTAGCAAGGGGAAATGGGCTTTTCTGGAAACGAGAGAAACCGGCTCCAGCACGGCCCATGTCCGACACCAACCCCAAATTAACTTTCGTTTCACCCTCAGGAGCAAACCCTGAGCCCCTGCAAGGAACAGCAGGACTTCTGCAAACCCGAGTGTATGACATTATGTAAAAGGAAATAGGAAAGAAGTCACCCCTGGGTAGTAAAAGGAAGACAAGCTCAGTTCTGTGAACCGAAGATAAAAACCGCAAAAGCAGAAGCACCCTCTGTCCTGCATGCCCAAAACAAGCACACACAGCACAACTCTCTTCCCCATGGGGACTTCCAGGCTAAAAGCCCTGCGGTGGCTGTTCCCCCACTGCTCTGCCTCGAGGGTCATCCCCTCCTGGCACTCAGAGCTTCCTTCCCCTGGCTGTGCTCGGGAAGGCCACAAGGACTGCCCAAAGTGGCGAGGAAGATGACAAACATCCCATTTCGGGGGAAGGAAAGGTGCCCACGCTGGTGACTCACGACATGTCCTGTGGAACAGCAGCCCCACTGAGGGCAGGAGCACTTTTGCTCCACAGCATCATGACCGTGGTGGCTCTGGGGTGGCTTTCTCCAGCTGGGCAAGTTGATCTCCTGCTCTCCTTTCCCCCTGAGTGCTCCTGTTGCTGCTGATGGAGCTCAGTCCCTGCCACAGCTCGGCTGTGCACATCCCCTGCTCCGCGTGCAGAGATGTTCAGCAGAAGGACACAATTCCTTTGGGTTTTCAGCTCTGTGCCTTCCTTCCTTCCTGCTCCAAGCTGCCTCAAACCAGGACTAATTCCAGCAGCCCATTAAAACATGGCAACAAAAGGGGAAACAGGAAAAGAACAGAAAAAGGGCCAGAAGCTAAAGTTAAACCCACCATGAAAAAGGGGTGGTTTTGCCAGGACACCAGGACACTGCAAACATCTGAGGGCCTGTTGTCTCCCCATCAGCTGCTGGGCTCCACAGCTGGGTTTTCCTAACACTCTGCTCCAGGTGTTTCAGCATGGAAAGCTGCGCCCCAGGGGAACAGCCCTGGAGCCAGGGCAGCACCCAGCACCAGGATGGGACAGAGAGAGACAAAGAGGCCACATCACCCCATATCTGCCTCTTGTAGGGATCTTACACCTCCTCCCTCGGGCTCCGTGGGTCCTGAGCCCGACATCAGCCCTGGTGCTGTGTCTGTGACCCAGAGGGGCTGCAGAGGGTATCCAGAGGCAGCTTTCCCCACCCTGGCAGCTCAGGGAGAAGGGAAGCTGGCAGCTGGGTTACAGAGACATCTGTGACTCACAAACAGTGAGTCAGTGGCTGGAGCAAGGATTAGGAGCTTGGTCCAGGAACGAGAAAGAGCAGATAAGCAGGATTCCTCCCCCATTTGCTCCTGGTTTGCTTTAGAGAAAACTAAGAGCCTTCCCACGTGGAGAGACGTTTTCACTCTTTTTGTGGTTTGGAAATCAAAGGCTCTGCATGTCCACTCCATCCCCAGCCTTCAAGGGGCAGGCTCAGACCCCTGAGGTGGGGGAATGCAGGTGCTGGAGAATCAGCCTGACAGGGGGACTCACTCCCCAGGGAAAAGCAAACTCCAGCCACAACAGGGATGAGCTGCAAACCCTGTGTTTCCTACACCCAGGAGCAGAGATGACCACCAGCCATTTGCACCCCATATGGAAACACAACGTGCTGGGATGGGCTCCTCTCGCAGGCTGTTGGAAGAAAACTGCGTGCAGCAGGTTTTGCTTCCTCTCTAAGTCGATGGAAAAAAAGATCCCGCCGACACAGCAGTTCTGGCTCTTGCTCCACAGCCCGGAGCTTGTGATGGCCCCAGCAGCATCTCCCTGCCCGGAGCCAACGCCTGCACAGGGCCAGGCTCGGAGCAGAGGGACGCAGCCCTGGCTCACAGAGCAGCTGCTCTGCCAAAGACTCGCCCACACCCCCCGGGGCATTACTGGAAGTGAAACCAGAACGACACGGCTGGTGAAAAACGGTGCATCAAAAATTAATATAGGTACTGCTCTGCAAGGTTAAATAAAGACCAAGTGTCTCATCCCGAGTCATCTTGGCTCAGAACAAAAGGTTTGTGTCTTACCAAGATGGAACAGAAAAATCTGCAAAAAAAAGGTAACTGAAACTAGTTCAAAAATTGATTCCTTTCTGAGTGTACAGTAGCACCTGGAAGTCACATGCAACATGACAGTTGCCCAGTGCCTTGTTCAAATGTGAATTAAAACATGAGGAGTGTCCTGAAGAGCTCCAGCCTACCCAATCTAATGCTACTCCATCGATTCCACCTCTGAAGCAGGGCCCTGGTGCACCAAATGTGTTATTTCTGGGGCAGCAACACCTGCCAGGGGTATTGGGAGAGGGATGGAGATGAGTCTTGCACTCAGAGCTGATGTTCCTTGAAACTGATTGGAATAGTTACACCTAAAATGTCAATTCTGGATTCACACGTGTTCACCAGGACACACAGACTGGTTCCTTGTGGCAGCTCCAGGACAACACTTGTCCTTTGCATGGATCAGCACCAGCAAGTGGCTTCATCTTCACAAAAGTCTTCACATTCCCAAAGATGCAAAACTTTGAGTGCTCTCCAGCTCTCAGCCCATGTGCCAGCCCAGACAGCAAAACAATTTGTCTTAGGAAGTATCAGCCTCAATAAAACCAGCTCCTTTTGTCAAACCTGCCCCTTGTGCCCTGGCACATCCATGTCCTGCATGAACGAGGTGCTCACCTGGGCACACACAAGGTGGGCTGTGCAGGAAGGGCAAAGCAAAGATCACAGCTGCCAGGTGTAAAACACCAGCCCAGCCCCAGGAGGAGGCTTTCAGCCCCCCATGCTGTGCTGAACCATCCCACTGGCCCCTCACTGACATTCCCAGAGAGTTTCACCACACAGTGTTCCCAAGCAGCCTGGGTAAACTGTAAATGCAAATGCCTGCTGCAGCTTGCAGAGGGGAAAAGACAGCCAAGTCACATCTCCCTGGAATTTTGAAGGTGCACAAATTGGGCTGGCCAGGCTGTCCAAAAGCCACGGCCTTGCCTGGCCACGCTCTGGCTGACAGAAACTGCATCTTTCCCCTGCGTTTCCATTTTGAACAAGGTTCATTTCAACTTAGCTGAGACACATCCTTAGCTTAGATAAGATGAACCGAAATAAGTCCTAGTGAAATAAATGTATCCAGCCGTGTGTTTTTTGCCTTACACCGACATTTCCTCCACCAAACCCCGTGTGACTGAACGTGGGCAAAGCTGACAGCCCCAGACCTTTTGGGGCCCCCTAATTAAAATCCCATGGCCACAGCCTGAGCAGAGGAGGATGCCCCCAGCCCAGGCTGGCCCCGGGCACGCTCTGCCAGCCGGATCAATGGCACCACTGTGCTCCCGGGGCTCGCAGCGCCGGTGCCACGGGGACAGGCTCGGCCGTGCCTCGCTCTTTGTGTGCGTGTCAGCACCAGGGTGACCCAGTAAACAGCTGAAGCAGAGAAAATGCGGGAACAATCCAGCGCGGGGAGGCAGAGAGGGGCTGTCGGTGAAAGGACGGCAGGAATAAATGCGAGGCTTTGTTCTCCGGTCGTGCCCTCCTCGCCCAGCTCCCAGCCCGGCCGGGATGACGCGCGGCTCCTCCATTTGCTGCTCCGTTCGCTTCCCGGGCTCGTCCCAACCTCCTCCTGTCACCCGCAGCCCCAGCGTGTCCCGGCACAGCCCAGCTGCGGGTTTCAGGCCATCCCCTTGGCTCCGCAGCGATTCTCCCCTTGCAGGGCATCCCGCTACTTGTTCCCCTCCCCGCGGCGCCCGTGGGAAGGTGGAAGAGAAAAGAGCCAAGAGCGAGCGCTTCTGCTTTGTAATCAGCACAATCTCACCTTGGGAGCGCTGCTTAAATAGGTGTCAACGAGGCAGGAGGTGCTACGCGAGCAGGTGTCAACAAGCCGACACCCCGGGGTGCAATCGGGGTGCTCTGCCAGCTCCGAGTGATTTCCACAGCTCAGGCAAATGAGATTTTACGATTAAGTGGCACCTTTGGGGAGAAAACCACTGGGAAAGGATAAAAATCCCGCTGTTTTCAAGTGCCTGAACACACGCACCGGGAGGCTCAGCAGTGAGGTTTGGCCCCGGTCCTGCCCTGAGCGTGCCAGACCTGCGACACTCATGGGGAATGCGGGTGCCTGGGCTGGGAGGATGAATTCTCTCCCCAGACCCTCAGTCCTGCACTGTAGGTGCGGGTTTGGCCACGGACCGCGTGGGAGCAGCTCCAGCAGCACCCAGGTGCCTGCTCCTCATGGCTCAGCTCGGTGAGCCGGTACCAGCCCGGTCCCACCCGGCTCATCTGCTCCTGCCGCCCTGCCCCGTTCATCCTCTGCGATCAGCAGCCACCGTGAGCACTCCTGCAGCTCGCCCTCCCGGTTAATAGAATTATTCTGGCGGACACACCATGAGATACCCAAAAAGCTCAAGTGCACAATGACCGTGGGGCAGCACCGGTGAGGTGCCCACCTTCCTTCCCTCCTTTCCTTTCATGTTCCCTGGATTAAGGCAGGTCAAGCCTCAAGCAGCCCCATCCTCCCTGAGCTGACTTTTGCTGAGGAACACACCAAAATCCGTGGGAATGAGGACTGGGAGAGATGGAGTTTGTGGAATATCCCCCCCAAGAAGCACCTCAGGGAATAAGTGTTTGTTATGACACTGGTGTGATCCATAGCTACGCTCTGAGTCACCCCAGCGCTGCCAGGGAAGAACCAGCCAGGCCTGTCCCATCTTCATGCCAGCTCTCACTGTTGCAACAGGGACAGAATCGAGTAAACCACATTGTCTAGAAATCCAGTAATCCCAGTGAGTGTCACCAGCAAGGGGCACCGCCAAGGCAGGGCTCAGCACGGGGCTCTGACCAGCAGGGCTGCAGCTGGGACCAGCAGCCATTACAAATAGAACCAAAACCAAACAAACTGCAGCATTTGGAGGAAAGCTGGGCTGCTTTGAGATGATAAACCAGCCCGAGTGTTGGCCTTGCCCTGGACAGTGTGCAGTGACTGTTGGGGTTACAGCACAAGAGGGTTGGCGGTGATGGTGTCAGAGCTCCCAGGCTCTGCTGCTGCTCCAGTGCACAGAGCCACACCTTGCCAGCAGCAGGCCACCAACTGAGCCTTTCAGACAGGTGTCTGACTCAAATCCCTGGGGTTTCAGCCTAAACTGGAAGGTGAGGTCCTGAACCCCCCCAACCACACGAAGGTGGTGCTTCAGCATCCTTATTGACTTCCCACAGCTGAGCTTTGCCCCTGCCAGTCCCAGGCAAGGTGCTTTGCTTTGCCCAGCTTGGCTAAACCCTGGTTTCCTGAAGTCAGTTCCAACTCCTGGAGGTGAACCCAAAGCAAACACATAATTTCACACACTCTGGCTGGAGCAGGAGCCTGGGGCAGGCTCTCAGCTTGAGAGTCTCCATGGAGACCCAACCGCTGCAAAGAGCAGGGAAAGGCTGTGTGGTTTTGCTCCATCACATGAAAAGAAGTTCTGGTAAGATGGGTAGCGAGCCCTTTGCAAAGCAGCTTTCCACACAAGCCCTGGGTTCAGCTGCTGGAGTGTGGTTAGCAGAAAGCAAAGCCATTCTAAAAATAATGCCTCAGCATTCCACGTGAAGTTGCCACCGATGAGTTTCCTCTCAGATCTGCTCTGTTTGCAAGTTAGACCAACTTTTTTTTCCCCTCCCATCAGCTCTGAGGACTCGGCTGGTGCCTGGCAGCCGGAGCCATCCCCATCCTGCCTCTGCTGAGCCCGGGGCTCCCCAGGCAGCTGCTCCCCCGGCCCCAGCGCCCCACATGCAGAGGGAAGATGCCCTTTCCCGTCCCAGCATGTCCCTGACAGCAGAGCTCATCCAAATACCAACGGTGTAATGAAAACAAACTGCTGTGGAGCCAGCCGAGGCAAACGGGCCACGCCAGGAGCCTCTGCATGTGCCTAATCTCCAGTGACATTCAGCTGTCACACAGCTCCTGACCCTCAGGTAGAGGGAACTCGGTGTTACCTAACGTGAAAGTGCTGCCCTACAAGGCCAACACAGCCCGGGGAATGTAACCAAAAACCGGAGAGCTGATTTGCATAACATCACGAAAACAAACCAAAACCAGGTGAGAGGGACGGAGGTTTGAGGAGCTGCAGAGTCATCACTTCTCTGCAGCCCGGGAGAGCAGCGCCTGCCCAGCACAGCCCATGCTGGGAACTGGGAAAGGACTTCCCTGGCACCTCTGGCAGAGCTGCTCCCAGGTGCTGAGGGAGCAAAAGGCACATCCACAAACCCCCTGTGCTAACCCAGAGCAGCCCTGCCCCTGCTCTGACCCCCTCCCCGTGACTCCCTTCAGGCGCCAACCTGCCAGCCCGAGGAGCGGCTGCGATTACTGGGATTACTGGGATTACTGGGATTAGTGCTCTGTGCCCGAGCTCAGCGCTCCCTTTCCCTAACAACTCAGGAGCAAAGTCCAAATGCATCATTACTGGGGCTGCTGTGAGTCCCCACCCGGGCAATGAGACACCTGATAACTGCAGTATCCAGAGATCCCAGTCCCTCCCCTGCTGCTGGTTTTCCCAGGAATGCTCCAGCCAGAGGCTGCCACACGGTTTCAGCATGATGCTTCTTCCTGGGCACCAAACCCCACTGCCAGCATCACCTTTCAGCCCACAGACTCTGCAAAACAAAGGTCCCACAGACCCCTGGAACAACAGACACACATTTGGGACCAGCCACGGATGCTGCTGTGGGGTCAAACCCACACAAACAGCACGAGAAGAGCACATTAACCTGTAAAAGGAGCGAGTCCCACAACTCAACTCTTTCTCCCCAGCGCCAAAGGAATGTTTCAAACCCCAATCCTCCTCACCCAGAGCCCGCAGGTGCCATCCCACCAAAGCAATGCACAAATCCTGAGTGGCCACGAGCTGTGCTGGAGCCCCCCGGGGCCCCCCGCCAGCAGCTCAGCCAGCTTTGTATCCAAATCCTGCTCCTTAGCAACCACATTTTTTTCCCCCCTCTTGCTGAGTCCGTGGGAGATGAAGAAATATTTGAGAACTGAGACAGCCCTGCTGCAAGGATATATTTAAATAAAAGGAGCATGGACGTTTGAAAGCTGGTCATTAGGCAGCTCTGGAGATAAGGGTGTTAGAGAAAGTGTGAGCAGGGCATATCCAGCCTTTAAATGTGGTCTGGAGTGACCTAAATAAGCTCTTTCCTCCTCTTTCCTACACTCCCCTCGGGGGACACAGTGGCTGGTTAGAGAGCTGGGAGGGGAGATGAGGAGCTGCTGGTGGTGAAACCCTTCCTGTGGCCAGACCAACTCAGGGGCCCTAAAACCAGGTCGTGCTCTGGCCCTAAGTGTGGGGTGGTCACAGCCAGGCCCCCAGATCCCAAACAGTGCTGGGTGCCAGCTGAATGAGACCCATCCCTGCAGGCACAGCTGGCCTGGTGCTCCTTTTGCTCATCACACACCAAAGCCAGGCACGGGAAGTGGGGAAATACTCCAAGGCTGCATTTGCTTGCCCCTGCCTGGTGATGCCACCCTGAGAGCCAGAAAAAGAGAGGCTGCAGTGGAGCAAGAGTGTGATCTGGGACAGGGGGCTGAAGCTGAGGGATGCTGAAGCACATGGGGGGTGGTTTGCCCATTCAGCCTGTGAACAAGCACCGATTTCAGTTTCCAAGGCTGCCAGTCTGGTACCAAATCCACTAAAACCCCAGTGAGACCCCAGTATGGGGATCCCCACCCTTATGGAAACAAGGCACAGCAGCCTCTGAGTAAAACAATTATTACACAAACACATTTGGAAGCCTCTCTCCAACCATATCAAACAATAATAAAAAAATCCCTCCCACCTCTGTTATTCCCACCCTGCATCAGCCACCAACAATCAGCATCCCAGCCTGCTCCAGGCCCCACCAAACCTCTCTGGAAGGGAGCCAGAAGGTAAATCCCCATCCAAGAAATACCAACAGATGATGTTCATCTGGCAAATTGCAAGGGACATATCGGGTTGTGCCTGGGGGAGGAGAACAGGCTGGGAGAAAAGGATCTTGTTCCAAAGGCACCATAGGAAGTGAAAAGAAAATGGCTTTTAAGAGATATCTCTGCCCCTCCCTCCCAGCTGTAAAGAACAAGCACTGACCTACAAGGCATCTGGGCTGAGCAATTCAAGTTTTCAAGGATTCATTTAGCAATTGAAAAATCTCCTAATTGTTCAGAAAACAAGCACAGCCAGAATTGCAAGGACATGGGGTTTTTTTTGTAAGAATCAGCCTCCTCGGAGGTTCAGCAACATCAGCTTCATGAAAGTTTCAGTCTGTGTCATCTGCAGTGGAGTTTTAGGCCATTCCTGACCAGCAGGACTAGGAGGGCCACCAAATTCACTCTGTGGCTCCTGCTGGACTGGAAGGATTGACACTCACTGCTGAATACAGAATGTATTGGAACTGAAAAGGTCAAAACAAAAGGTCTGCAAAGCTGCTCTGTCAATCACCCCACTTGAGACAGTTTAAATTTTCCATCCCCTGTGGTTAAAATCACGGTGAGAACACTTGGCTCACACAGCCAGGAGGGCTGGGAGTGATGCCTGCTGATCGATACCGTTGCTGTGGGATACAGGCAAAGTCTTCCCTGCTGCCATCCCCTGGGGCTCAGCGAGGACCAGAGAGTGAGGCACATTCCCTGCAGCCTGCCCAGCAGCTTTCCAGGGATCCTCCATTCCCTGTGGGACCGGACTATCCACCCACGAGCTGCCACAGCTCTGCCAAAACCCAGCACTGCTCCCTCTGGCAGAGGTGACAAAGGTCCCACCGTGTCCTGGGGATTGTCACTGGGGCTCAGCAAAACACTGATGGTCCCTGGGGGTTCTTATTCAAATAATCTGCCTTCTCCTCTCAGTGTGCATCTACAGCTCTGCCTGAGGATTGCAACCCCACCAGGCCACCACAGTTGTCACAACAGTGACACATTTTTTCCTTCCCCCAGTCATGCACTGAACACCCTGTACATCCCAAAGCTGCTCGGGAGGCAGCTTTGCACCCCTCTGGGATGCTCCTTTTCTCGCCATCACTTGGAAACAGAAAAAAAGAAGGAATTTCTCTGTTCAGGACCGGGATGAAAACTCGAGCGAGCTGATGCTGGGACTGTGCTCTGACACAAACCCACACACAGGCCAGGGCAGAAATGTGGGCACAGAGAGCTCGGGAGGAGATCTGGCTGCCAGCTGTGCCTGTGCCACGCTCAGGTGAGCAGGGGCTTGCTCGGTGCCAGCGGGGCCATGAAAAGCCTCCCTCAGCCCCGTCACTTTTCCCTCATCGCCCAAGATGCTCCAAACCCTCTCTGAGCTCCAGAGCCTCCTCCAGCCGGGGCACACTGTGCCAGGCACGCTCTCCCCTGGGATGAGAGGAGCAGCAGGCTGCATCACCCCCTCTCTTCGCTCTTCTCCTCCCCCTGCTCTTGCTCTCGGTGCCAAAAGCGCGGCCCCTCAGCCCCCGGAGCGCCGCTGGACTTCCTGCCAGGCATAACACGAACCAGATGATGCACTCCAAACCGTGTCAGTACGCCCACCCCCAGGAGAGACGAGCAGGGAGGCGAGAGGGGGGAAAACAAGCTGGATGGAGCTTTCCTGAACTCTCCGCAGAGCTGATGAGCCGCTGCCACCAGGCCAGAGGTGAAGCGGAACAGCCGGAGCCTGAGCTCATCCCTTCCCGGCCGTGGCTGACCAGGAATTTCCATGGCAGGTTGTGGGGCTGGTTGTTCGGGAGAAGGAGCCATTGCCCTTCCCGAAACACTGGCTGCCCTCAGCGGATATCTGCACAGCAACTGAAGAGGCTTTAGTGGTGATTCCCCCCCTCCACCGCCCCCTTTCCAGCGGGAAGCATCCAGAGCAGCACATCTGCAGCTGGCTCTAAATCCCAGCACAGCCAGACTCGCTGACCCTCGCTGGTGTTAACCCCTGCACCGCCGGGGCTGCGACTTCTGAACAGCAAATTCTTCCTCCCGCTGAGCTTCTCCTGCCACACCGTTCGCTCCCAATCAGCGGCACTCCCACCACACCGATGACGAGCATCCATTACTAAGATAAAAGGCCCAGCTCTGACTCAGATTATTTCGGGTGCCTCCACATGCAACTGCCATCAACAAAGCACTCAGGCCTCGCTGGGACCAGCCTGACTTTGAACCACCCGAGGTCGAATCCAGACAAGCACAAATATTTTTGCATCCTCCAGGAAAGTCCTCCCAATGCCCGTAACCTTCCCAGAGGACGCTTTTGTGGTTTGGACAAGCCTGAAGCCTTTACAAGCAGCTCAGATCTGAGCAGACTCCTGCCTCCTGCAGCCAGAGTCTCAAATGAAATATTAAAAGCCCGAAGTTTTAACAATCCGCCTCATTCCCTGGGTGCCTGGAGGGAGAGAATCTGGTTTGTCCCTAGGGAGTCCCCGGGGACACAGGGACTCACAGCAAAAAAAAAAGTCAAGCAGGGGCACTCATTTATTCAATAAAATGAAACACCTAAAGTACCTAAAGGGGCCTACAAGAGGGCTGCAGAGACTTTTGCAAGGGCATGGTGTGATAGGATTTAAGCTGAAGGATAGATTTAGATTAGATATTAGGAAGAAATTCTTCTCTGTGAGGCACCAGCACAGGGTGCCCAGAGAAGCTGCGGCTGCCCCATCCCTGGAAGCGTTCCAGGCCAGGCTGGACGGTGCTTGGAGCAGCCCGGGGTAGTGGAAAGCGGCCCTACCCACGGCAGGGGGTGAGAAAAGATGATTTTTACGGTCCCTTCGAACCCAAACCACGCCGTGATTCTACGTAACACAATTCCGCGAAACACTCTGCGGGCGCTCACAGACTCCGGGCCATCCCTACCCACCCCACCAGCGAGGCGGAGCCCCCAGAGCAGCGAGGGGCCCGCGCCCAGCGCCCCAAACCCCGCACCGCACTCACCTCCAGCGGCGGCAGGTCGGGGTCGAGCTGCGTGAAGCTGTGCAGCACCACGGGGCTGCTCTCTCCGGCCACCTCCAGCCTGACGCCGCCCCAGAGGCTCCGCGCCCGCCGGCAGCCCTCGAACATCCTCTCGGGGCCGGCGGGGCCATGGCGCGGCGGGGCCCGGCGGCGGCTCACCATCGGCGGGGCTGCC
>VWZP01006427.1:93380-119568 GCA_013396995.1 Dicaeum eximium
GCATCCCCGGGCCCGCACCCCGCCAGCCCCCCCGGCTGCCCGGGGAGCCGCAGCGGGGACGTGGGGGCGATGCTGAGGGGGAAGCGCGGCGGAGCGGAGCGGAGCGGAGCGGGGCAGGCGCCGGGAGCCCGCGGCCGCCCCCGCGCCCCGAGAGCGGCCCGATGTCACGGCGGGGCCGGGACGGAGCCGGCTCGGCTGCAGAGCAGGGCTGGAGTTCCTCCCGCAGCCTCCGCCCGCCCCCGGGGGCCGGCCCGCCGCGGCTCGGCCCCCTCGGGGAGGGGGGACGGGGACACGGGAGGCGTGAAAAGCCCCGAGGCCACAAAAAGGGGCGGCCCGCAGGAGGAGGATGCTCGGGGGCTGCGGGAAGGCCGGGGTGTTACTGCTGATGGGAGGGAGTAAAGTCACACAGGTGACACCGAGGATCTTTGTGTCGCCAGGTGCTCGTGAAGCGCCTGGGGTTCACGCGCCACCAGCCAAAGAAAAAGCGTTAAGGTGAATATCGCCAGCACGTGTTTTCTGTGAGGGTTACCTCGGCCCCTGAGCTCAGGGCACTGCCCAGCCCCTCGCTGGCCACAGCTGGGCTTGGTGTTGTGACACGGGCACAGCCCTGCGGGGCCAGCAGGCGCTGTCCCCTGGCAGATGAAGTAATGTGACCCACGGCGAGTCAGTGCCAGGCCACCCATGCACAGGCTAAGGGGGGTTAGGGACCAGGGCAGCTGCTCTCGACCCAGCAGGGACTCCGGGAAAGCAAAACGAGCCTGGGGGACAGCAGGGCTGCAGATCCCACTTTAGAGAACCCCTGCAACATAATTTTGTTTTCAGAGGCAGAGAGAAACGGGCCGAACTGTTTGTCATTCATCAGCCCCCTGTGCTGAGCACAGCGTGCTCCTGCCCTCCGCTGCTCTTCCCCTTCCCTCCTCACACACTGCTGAGAAACTGCATCACAGGGCCGGGGCAGTTGCTGCTGACACCACCAAAACCTGGATTTTCAAGCCTCAGCTTCCTCTGCAGCTGAAATAACAGCGGCCTCCCAGCCCTGCAGCTTTATTTCCAGCGAGGACACAGAGCCAAGGCTCACATGTCCAGCTCTGCCCAGGGCACCAGCAGCTCCTGCCTGGGCAGGAAGGGATTAACAAAGCTGCCAGGCTGTGATAGGCTTCGAACTGCAAAGTTTACCAGGCAGAAGGATGAGCTAGGACAACGTGGGCTACTGTTCTGCTTTATCTGGAGCCAAAGAGGTCAAAAGGGACTTCCTGGACACCCTGGGAAAGGGGACCCAGCCTAGCAGCAGGGCCTTGCACTGCCTGTGGCAGCCCCACATCTTTGGGGGAAATGCACATTTTAAGCCTGCCCAGGCACAGAGATCCAGCCCTGATCCCTGCCCAGGTCACCCTGCAGGGCCAGGTGGGTCACTGGAGCTCCCCCCAGGGCAGGAGGAGGTGATGCTGCTCCCTGCAGAGGTGTCCCCAGCCCCACTGACACATCGTGCAGGGACAACATGGCACTGCAAGATGTGCTGTGAAACTCAGAGCTGTGCATCACTTTGCTCAGGACAGGTTAAAATCAGAGGCAGGGACCTGTTTTCCAGCAGAAATCAGTGTTGCCTCTCTGGGCTGTGAAATATTTGGGAGGGAGACTCTGCTTTGCTTCATGTTTGAGTCTTAGGGCAGAGTAATCACAGCCCACCACTGCACACAACAAACAACAGCACCACTCATTTTCAGCTGGCAAAGCCCTCCCAGAGCCTCCAGCTCCGTCTGACCTCTGCAGGAAGATGCAGCTCTGTTTGATGGGCAATTTTCAGCGTCCCTCGGTTGACCACTAAGGATGGTTTCAGGGGAAAAACACTTCTGATAATGGATAATAAATAATATAAGGCAGGAAGGCAACTGCAGGGGTTTAAAAATAGCCAGGCAGTTTCCTTTCTTCTCTCTTGGGAACCCTCTGGGTCTGAAAAGCAAAACACTCAAAGCAGGGTCAGGAGCCCAAGTTCAGGATGTTTGCTCTGCGTAGCTAACCCCAAACACTCAGCCGTCAGGGGCAAGGCTCTTGAAAACCGTGAGATTCAAAACAAATAACTTTTCAGGACTTCTTATTTGCCTCTAAGCACACAGGTGAAAGGGAACAGGCAGGATCACACCCTCAAGGTTTCCCTCCAGCACCCTTGAAGATCTAGAAATTGTTGCAAAATGTGGTTAATTGACATGCACGTGACTTCGGGGATTTAAGAAAACGACCAATGCTTGAGTGACTCATTAAAAAAATACACTGTCAATTTGCACTTGGCAAACTCAGCAAGGAATTTTCACAACACATTGAGCTTTTCGATGTCATCTGTAAATGTCCCATCGACTCTGGCAGGCCCAGGAACTGGGTGCTGTGGGAAGTCCATCAGTTTTTGTCTTTCCACCACTCTGAAATCAGCTCTTGGCTGGATAAATACAAATCCCCGCGGCCAGCACCGGCTCAGCTCCGCTCCTCTGCCGCAGTCTCCAGCCTTTCCTGCCCGGTCAATAACGTGCAGAGGGTAACACAGAGAAGCTTTTGGAAACTTTAAGCCAGTTTTTTGGTTTGGGAATCAATTGAGTCAATCTGTTAGAGTCAGGACCTGCAGATTCAGCCCTCAGTTAATAACTGGGCTCAGCGTGGACCCCGGGTTGTCTCTCCCCAGCACGTGGTGTCTGAGCTTTCCCTCAGCTACATCCTCCAGCCCTCCTTTGCTTTCATCTCCCTGCTCTGCTGCTCAGTGGGGCTTTCCAGCATATTTCCTACAGGCCAAAACTCACAGTGACCCAGTTCCCGTGCTCAGTGTTGCTGTGGGGTTTTTTCCCATCAAGCAGAGCTGCCCACCCCAAAGCACGGCTCACAAACACTTCCACAGGAGCTGCTCCTGCCTGGCATCAGCTGCCTGCAAACACCCCAGCGCTGCTGCCACCCCCACCGGGGCACTGCCACCACCCCCAGGGCACTGCCACCACCCTGACAAACCTGTATTCTCTTTGAGCCTCAGTGAAACCACAGCAGGACCGATGCCAAGAGCTGATCTCAGCCCCGAGCAGAGACGGCAGCAGAACCCTCCCCACCTCTAACTGAGCCCCTCTGGAGCATCACACACCTCCAGCTCCCACTGTGGGACCAGTGAGGAACCCAAACCAGCAGCTTCTGAGGGGAACTGGGCTGCTTTATGTGGGAGTTGCAACATTATCCGGCCTCTGTCCCAGCTCTGGCACCAGCTCACAAGGCGCGTCTGTGTCAGGCTCTGACATGGAGCCCTCAGCACTTCCTCCTATTGTGCAGCTGGGGAAGCCCTTTTCTTGCTGTTTTTAAGGCGTTTTTGGAGGAAAAGTGCTACCTAGTTACAAGAATTGCTAAGTGAAGGTTAGGCATTATGTGCTAGATCAAAACTTTTTGGGTATTCCAATTTTAATTGGAAAATACTTTAGTTTTCGCTGCCTAGGCTCAGCTGGAAGGTTATTTTGTAAGAAATAATAATAATAATAATAATAATAATAATAATAATAATAATAATAATAATCCAACAGTAAGCAACCAGTACTATCTCTCCCACTTCAGAATGAGGGGGAAAGCTTGTGCAAGAAGGGAAAATTATGTCACTGCTCCATCCATACAATCTGTACAGAGATGTGAGATTGGGTACTCCCCAAATTTGGGGACCAGCAGATCTCAGACCCTCACAGACCCAATTCTCACTCCCAGCGTGGTCAATGCCCTGATTTAACCAGATTTTAGATGAGAGCCACCCACCACTTGCCACAGCTCACAGCAGGCATGGATTTTAGGAAATTCTCTGCTGAATATTTCAGATCCAGGGCAACCCAGATCACGCTGCCTTCAGGTTTTGGGCATTTTTTGGGGCCGTTTTTGACAGATCAGGCACTGTGAACTCTTTGTGCTGGCAGGGAGGAAGGCTGGCTCGGGCTGCCCTGCCCTTTGTGCCCCTTCTGCCAGGGACAGCTGGTCCCCAGCTGCAGCACCCTGCTCCCCTCGGCCCTCCACGGGCAGCCACCGATCCAGAGCCGGGTTAATTCGGGAGCTCTGCTCCACACCGAGCATTAACACAGCCAGGCAAGCCCCTAATTACTGTCAGCTCCTAGCAGAGGAAGCACAGCAAATCCCCGGGCAATCAGGATCTAAAAGTCTCCATCCAGCTATTCTGTGTTTCATTTCCTGCAGCCCCTGAGCACAGCTGGGCTACGGCATCTCCTGCCGAGGCTGCCGGCTCCTGGAGCTCAGCAATTCTTCCACAAGCCTTGGAGAACCAACAGCCTGCAGGAATATTTCTCCTCCATCCTACTCCTTACACCACCCCCTTGGCCGTAGCAGAATCACAGATTTTTGGGGGGGTTGGGTTTTTTAGATTTCAACAGGTTTTGGTTGAAAACTTTAAAGATCTTCTCATCCAACCCCTGCCATGGGCAGAGACCTTTCCCTGTCCCAGGCTGCTTCAAGCCCCATCCAGCCTGGCCTTCCAGGGATGGGGGAGCCACAGCTTCCCTGGAAAACCTCTACCAGGGCCTCACAGGGAACATTTCTTCCACATATCTAATCTAAACCCACTCTCACTCATTTTAAAGCCATTGCCCCTTGTCCTGTCACTCCAGGCCCTTGTCCAAAGTCTCTCTCCAGCTCTCTTGAAGCCACTTCATGCCCTGGGATGCAAAGATTGCCCCAGAACCTTCTCTTCTCCAGGCAATTTATCAAGTATTTGAGGAGCTTCCATTAAGGCAGCAAGCAACAATACAAACATCTGCTTTCCAAACTTTCTGACCCCTAAAAGCTCATCAGAACAAGGCCAGCATGTGAGGTGGCGGGAGATCAAGCCACTTTCTCAGAAAGAAGTCACCACAGCACACTTCAAGCAGGCACCTGGATTCTTTCTCAGCAAAGAAGAAAATACTCAGAAAAATAAGAGGCAAGATACAAATAACATCAAAATGTGCCCAAAAAGCTGAAGACAGCAGGGCCCAAGGTGTGAGAAGCACCAGGAGAGTTCAGCAGGGTTTAAGCTGCTGCAGCCTGACACGCTGCAGACACACCGAGCTAAGGACCATTAATTTCTTGAGCTGTTTGTCTTTAAAGGCAGCTTTTATCTCCCTATCACCTTTCTGCCAGAATGTTCCAGTCAGCTCTTTTAACAAATACCACCTAAGGTGCCTGCAATCAAAAGAAAAACAGGAAAAACATTTCTCCCTGTTGCTTAGCAATCAGTGTGTGGTCAGTTCAAGCCTCCCAGGTGCTCCGTTATTGTAATTTCCATCCTCGCTTGCTTGGCTTCTCTGCAGAACAGCCAGGGAAGGGAAAACCGCTGGTGGAAAAGAGGGGAAAGGTTACGGAGCCACAAAAATTTGCAGGGAAAGGTGGGAATAGGTGTAGCCCCTGAAGATAAGAGAAACTCGTTTCTGAAATCAAGCCATTCCTTCTCATCTGCCAGAAAAATCAAATGGAATAGTGAGATTTCATTTTATAGTGAAAACACACACCCACCACCTGGGTGGATACAGAGCAGAGCAAAGCCCTGGCTCTGCTCACCTTTCAAAAACACGTCCAAGGGCAGGCAGTACAATTTTCCACCCACGACAAGCAGCCAGGATGACACGTTCAGCTGAATCGTGTAAAAGGAGAATCCCAGAAACGAGAGGCTCTGCAAACTGATCCATGGAGAAATCCCAGTGGATAACAGAGAAACTTTGCTTGGCAGAGCAGCTCTTCCTCCTCCTCCTCCTCAGCTCCTATCCCAGCCCAAGCTGCAGCCCTGCTCCCTGGTGGGCTGTGCTGCTGCAGGGACAGGTACCCCCACCTCACCTGTGCCAGACGGGGAATTGGGACTGGCCTGTGCACCCCATGCTCCAGCCAGGAGGGCAGCTTTATTCCAGCTTTATTCCAGCTTTATTCCCACTGGCTCTCCTGGGCTAGGGAAGGCCAGCAGAGGCTCCCTCTGCCCAGGTGACAGCACCTGCAGGGCATCCTCGGTCTCCCTGGGGACAGCCATGCAGGCTGGCATCTGTGTCACCACCTCAGCAGGCCCAGACTCAGCTCCCTGAACCTGAACTGCACCATTCATTGCCCTGCTGCTGGAAGGACGTGCCTGGACACACATAGGGGAGGGAATGATGCCATGGAGCTGCTGAGAAGTCCAAGAGGAAAGTGATGCCGTAGCACAGGCACAGGGAAGAAGCACATGGAGTTGATACCTTGCACAAGATTAAATTATATCCAAAGGCCAGCTTAGAAATGGAGCCAAACGGGTTGCAAGGTGCTGAGTTGATCTGAAGAGATACAGGTGGGGAAATAAAACAGATTTGCACAAAGTTATGCCAGTACAGAATAAGGTGGAACAGATTTAAACACCAGATCATGGGAATAAATGAAGCGACAGCAGAGTGTTACACACACAACATTAATAACACCAATAAATAACTGAGATTACTGAAAATAAGAAACCCAGTTAAACAGGAACAGAGGCACTTAAGAGGGGATATGAAAAGGATGTTCCAACAATGGTCCTGTATCTCCTTTGACCGCACAAACGTCAGGGAAAGCACAAATCAAAACCCAGACACGCCGGGAAGCAGCAGGAAAGCTGACTTGATCTGAAGTGAGGAGTGAAACCTTGGAGCCAGGCTCCAGCAGAGTGAAGAGCTGATGTGATTGAAAGTGAGCAGCCAAGAGAGGAGCCAGAGGGCCGGGAACAGCCGCAGGGGTGAGGGAGAGGAGCCGCAGGAGGACCAGCAGCAGCAGAGACATCCGGCAGCTGGACCAGCAGCCAGCGCGCCCCAGTGCTGACCCTGCCAAATCCTCTGGGCCAAATTCTCCATGGGCTGGGCAGGGACGCACTGAGTGGACATGAAAACATTCTGCTGTAACAGCCTGAGCACACACTTACTGGTGCTGGCCACGTGAGTTGGGAAAAGGGGCTGGCAAGAGCTGGAAAGGGAAAGTTTCACTGCCCAGCCCTGAGCTGGCTATAGCAGAGATGAAACAAACAGTGACATGGCTGAAAAGTCAATTAAGAATTGGAAAAGTCCTTCAGTATTCCCAGGTATTGTTAGGCTCTCAGACAAAGGATGTTTAAAAAAAATTATTTTCCCTTTGGTAATTACCACTTTGAAACGTTTCCGCTCCGCATTGTTTTAGAGGGGGAAGTTATTCCAGGGCCTCTCTCCATGGCCAGCAGAACTCTTCTTGTTGTGGGGGTTTTGGCATGGAGGAGCACTGTTGTCCCAAACATTACTGTAAGCCAGTGGCTGAGGGCTGGGTTTGTCCCTCAGTTACAGTGGCAGAAATATCAACAAACTCATCAAGTGCCACGGCTGAGTCTGGCCACGGTGCTGCTGACCCTCCCAACTTTCTACTTTCGAGTCCATGATTTATGTTGTTTTTCCTTCAAGCCCTGGCTCTGGGAATCACGTTGACTGCTGAAAGGATTTCAGGTTTTATTAAAATAAAATTTATCCCATGAGCACTGAAATGACTTGTGTTGCTTCCTATGGTTTTGTGTCTCGAGACTGGTTTTGGTGCCTAAAAATGTATGAACCGAGAATGAAAATGTTTTTGTGGTTAAGTGTTTGTAAGAAGCATCTCCCACGTGGATTTGCTGGTGTCTAATAATACATGAACACATGCTACAGATGTTTTGGGGCATTTACAAGATTCTTTTCCTCCTTTCAACCACCTCATTTCATCATCTCTGCATAGACTTAATTATCTGTGAGCCCTCAGCCAGATCTGTACAACGCAGGTCAGCAGGTTCAGAAGTCATCTGGGAAGAGAGGGCACAGGCAGAGGGACAGCACCAGCCTGATTTTGGTAGGAAATTAGATTTTAAGCTCTTTCTGGCTTCCCTAAGTGCAGGGAAAACAGCGAGGAACCCCAACCCGAGCTCCTGCAGGAGGGTCAGGGAGCAGACGGCGAGTGCAACAAGCTGCTCCCCGAGGTCTCACCCAGACTTTCTGCAGCAGTGGGGCCCTGAGGAGCTTCTCCCCTCTCTGCCTCCCGTGGCACAGAGTGCACGGCCTGATCTATCCATTCCTGAGCTGCCAGCATCACTGCAGGGTGACTTTTTAACCCCAGCAGTGAAGATTAGACCTGTATCGATGGTTCATCACCCAATGCCACTCGTGCCACGCGGGTACTGAGCGGTGTCAGGGTTTCCATGACACATGGGCACGTAACACGGTGGCACAGACAGTGCCACCCAGCCAGGGCATGCACTGAGTCATCTCTCACAACAGCCAAACCCCTGGGGAGCTTCCCTTTCCCCCTCCTTGCCCCAGCCCCGGCTGAGATCACCTTTTACAAAGCTCCTTCCCAGGGCGGGTGTGCCGGGGCACAGCTGGCACTCGAGGGTCCCTGGGAATGGAAGTGTGTCACAGGTCTCAGATGGGGTCTGGTGCCATTCTGTGGCCAGCTGGACTGTCAGCAGCAGCCAGATCTTCGATTATATATAAATAAATAACTGGGGAGGGCTGGGAGGGCCAGTTCCCCCCAGGGGCTGCGGGTGCAGAGGCGTAGGGAAGAGGTGGAGCTGCTCCCACTTAACTTGTTCGTCTCCTCCCTTGTGCTTCCCGCATCCCTCTCCGCCAAACAGAAAGGGAAATCCGGGATTTTCAGCTGCTTTTGATTCCCTCTTGCTCTGCACACAGCTGGGTGGGGAGGGATAAGGCTCCATTTCCTGCCTCCAGACAGCTCCAGGGCTACCCAGGCTGGATCCTCCTGGCCAGGGGCTCCCCGACCCACAACCACGACACTGCCAGACGCTGGAACAGCTCCTCCATCCTGCTTCCCCTGCCCTCAGCTCTTCTCCCCAGAGCCCCCAGAAGTGCCTCCCAGCTGCTCTGCTCGCTCAGCCCAGGCTCTGGCACCACAAACCACATTGCCCCTCCTTCCTCGCTTGGTTGCAGTTCCTAACTCACGCTCACTTTCCAGTATGGGAAGGAGAAGTGCTGGGGAGGGCACAGTGATGAAAGAAAAACTCCTGACTCTCAGAGCAATGCAGACAGGCACCTAAAGGGAGAAGGATGAGCAGAAAGGGGTTATTAAGGGAGATTTTTGGCTGCTGCTTTCCTGGCAGGAAGGAGAGGAAGCCCCCTTGTCTTGGGTCAGCACTGCATTTCCCTGTCACCAACATCACAGCCAGGCACTGCCAGGATTGTCACACCCAAACCAGCCCTGTCCTCAGAAACAGCTCCTCAGTATCTCCAGGTGAAGGGCCTGGTGCTCACAGCTGTCCTCTGGGAGCTCACAGCACCTGAATTACAAAGGCAGCTGTCAGCAGGATGGGATTGGGTATTTCCCACTCCTGGGCTGCCAAGAGGAAGAAAAACCCAATGTCCTGCTGCCAAAAGCTGCTACACACCAAGGGACAACCCCAGCACAAGCCCAGAGAAGCCAGGAGAGGAGTGAGGACACAGGGCTGAGGAGATGCCTACACAGAGATGACACAAGAAAATCAACAAATGAGATTTTGGATGCAAACAGCCTTTGAGGTTCTTAAAGTCAGGCCTTTATCAGCATCTGCATGGAGGTGGTGCCCCAAAGCCCGAGCTCTGGACCACAGCACTGGGGTGCACCACGTGCTGCCCTCTCCAGACACCACGAGTGATGCCACGCACGTGACTCCAGGAGCCAGGAGTTAAAAACACCAAATATCACAAGTTCTGCCCCAACTGAACCAGCAGCCCTGCCTGTCCTGTTACACCACTGTCATACGATGGAGCAGGCAGGAGGAGCTGGGGAGAACCAACTCCTGGGGCAGTGGAGCCCATCCTTCCAGAATGTTGATACCACAAAGCACTCCAGGTTCATAAAAGAGCCAGCACCAAACTGCATCTGGCTGTTCCCCCTCCCTGCAGTGTTTGACCACCTCAGGAGCAATTGCACTGAAACCAAAGATGCTCTTTGCACCTCAGCAGCATTTAACAGCCAGCAGTGGCCAAATGGAGCTGGCACAGGACAGGGCTCCTGGCAGGGGAGTTTCTTAGCAGTATTTGAAGCTCCCATGGCTAAATCCAGCCCTTCCTGGATACAGCAGTGGCGCCTAACTGTGCTTGGCAATGCTTTACAAATGCTCTCTCCTGCAGGGGGACACCAGTGACCAGCGAGGGGCAGGGATCGTGTGTTGGCTCTGGAGCCGAGCCAAGAGCCTCGGGCTCATCGGTGCTGCCCCAGGAGGAGGAGCTGTGCAGGCTGTGTGTGACAGGAGGACATTTCAGCGATGCCACGGGCCACAAGAGCTCAGCTCGTGTGAGCAAGGAGTGGTGGCAGCCACATCCAAGGCCAGGCAGGGTCCAGCTCAAGGCGTGTCAGGCACACTCAGCATGGCCACTCTCAGCTGTCTCAGCTGCTGCACAGCCCCAGGGCTCCTTGAAACACAGGGTAATTAAACAGGGTCATCCATTGAGGCCAACCTGTGCCCTAACACCTCAACTAGATCATGGCACCCAGTGCCACATTCAATCTCTTTTTAAACACACCCAGGGATGGTGACTCCACCACCTCCCTGGGCAGGCCATTCCAGAACTTAATCACTCGTTCTGTGAAAAACTTCTTCCTAATGTCCAGCCTGTATTTCCCTTGGCACAGTTTAAGGCTGTGTGCTCTGGTTCTGTCAGTGCCAACCCCAGCTGGGCACAGGCACCTTTCAGGGAGTTGTAGAGAGTGATGAGGTCACCCCTGAGTCTCCTTTTCTTCAGACTAAACACCCCCAGCTCTCTCAGTCGTTCCTCACAGGGTTTGTGTTCCAAGCCCCTCACCAGCCTCGTTGCCCTCCTCTGGACGTGCTCAGGCATCTCGACATCCTCGACATTTCCCCTGTTTGCAGCTGGCACACTCCAAAGCAGTGGCTGTAGTGATGATGGCAGCCTTGTCCCTGCCCCAGCCCGGCTGCAGGACCTGCAATGGGAGGCTGTGCAGAGCAGGGGACGGAGCCACGGGCAGGCAACACCCACACCTCCAACTCCCCACCTGCACTTAAGGAGGGCGGGATAGCCAGGGGCAAAAAATCCCCGGGGTGCTCTGGCAAAGCCCCAAAGCAGGCAGCCTGCCTCTGAGGGCCTGAGCCGTGCCAAAGCAGGCAGCAAACCGGATTTGCCTCCTTTGGGCACACGGGCAGCGCTCACGGCACGCTCCTGCAGCAGCTGCTCCTGCAGGCGCTCGGTGACAGGTGACAGCAAATTGCCCTGACGGGCCCGTGCTGAACCAAAGTGTCAGGAGGCAGCTGTCAGGTCTGCCGTGAGCCAGGGTGCCCAGCCCCAGGCAGGGATGGAGCCAGGGTGCCCAGCCCCGGGCAGGGATGGAGCCAGGGTGCCCAGCCCCAGGCAGGGATGGAGCCCAGCCCCGGGCAGGGATGGAGCCCAGCCCCAGGCAGGGATGGAGCCCAGCCCCGGGCAGGGATGGAGCCAGGGTGCCCAGCCCCGGGCAGGGATGGAGCCCAGCCCTGGGCAGGGATGGTGCCAGGGTGCCCAGCCCCGGGCAGGGATGGAGCCAGGGTGCCCAGCCCCGGGCAGGGATGGAGCCCAGCCCTGGGCAGGGATGGTGCCAGGGTGCCCAGCCCCAGGCAGGGATGGAGCCCAGCCCCGGGCAGGGATGGAGCCAGGGTGCCCAGCCCCGGGCAGGGATGGAGCCCAGCCCCAGGCAGGGATGGAGCCAGCTCTGCCAGCAGCTCTCGGCACCGGGACCCGGCTGTGCAGCTGCCTCGGCAGTGCCCCGAGCCACGAGAAAGGATCTGCTGATCCCACAGGATCGTCGGGATGGAAACTGAGAGCAGAGAGTCAGAGAAGGCTGAAAGCGCAGGGAAGGGATCCCATTTCACTGGAGAGAGGGAAAGTGCAAGAGGCAGAGCCTGTACCTCTGGGAGAACCACATCTACGGAGTAAAAGCTGCACGGGGAGCAAATTCTCACATTGCCCTCAAGCTTCAGGCAGAGAAATTGCTGCTGAAGGATGGGGAGGAAGAGCAAAGAAACAGAAATGCTCAGGAGGTCACCTTGAACATCATGTTCTTAGCTAGGGACAGGCTGTAATGCCACCAAAATCGAGGGTTGACCTTGATGTTCACCAGCTGAGGATGTGGCACAGGGTATTTTACCTTGTTTTCTCCCAAGCACAGACCCAGCCAGGCCACTTAGAAAAACTCATTTAGAATGGATCGACTGAACAATTACTGGAAACATTGGCTCCTTCTGCCTCGCAATACACAGAGAATTAGCATGGCTTTAATTGCACCAGTAACTCTGGTCAGGCAATTCCAGCCCCTGCAGGGAGCACAGGAGCTGTGACACGCGTGGGTGACCACCACAGACCCACGTGGGCAAGGCACAGACATCTGCTGAGCACCAGGGATCTCAAAACCTGCAGACAGCATGTCCCAGAGGTGACAGAGGCCAGGCAATAATGACAGGCCCTTGGCCAGCATGAGCCCCAGGACAGGCTGTATCCCAGGGATTGGTGTTGGATGCTGGCTGAGGCTCCAGAGGTCTGTACTCTATTCTACTTCAGCAGCTCTTGTCTGCATCAACACCATCCTGCTACCTGCCTATTTGCAGTAACCCTGCTATTACTGGCACTCCCAGGGCTGTATTTAATGTTTATTCTGTTTATTCTGTGTGGGAACACAGGCACAGGTGAAGACTCTGGATGTTTCAGCACCAGTGACCCAAACAGCAGCAGCTGGGGACTCTTTTCCCCACCCCTTTTAAACCAGTGTAAGGGCTCAGCCACCACACCAACTCTTCCCTCTCTGAAGCCTTGCCCAGGGCTGGAAACAGGGATTGCCACCAGCCCAAAAGCTCCTGGGACAGCATCAGCCAGAGGCACGAAGCAGGGTGTTCATGGCCTGGCATGTTCATCTGGTGGGGTTCAGGTGGCTCGTGGGGCTTTGATGGCCTCCCCCAGCACAGGGGTGACACACAGCCCCGGGGCTGCAGGGACACCCCCAGCACCACATGGATTCACACCTGGACGTGCACAAATGGTGTGGGATGGGCCCTCAGCCTTGTCAGGGCAATTCCCAGAAATCCCAAGGTGCTCCTAAATCTCTGCCCTTACAGGTGAGAATTAAACCTGGGAGTCTTTTTCCATAGTTTCTCATTATCTCCAAAGAAACCAAGCGATGATTTGCCCGAGGGGAGAGTTTGGCCAAGAGCAGGGATGGAGGGATTTGTTGTTTTTGACTGTAACCGTGGTCAGGAAATGGTCCTAGAGCTCATTTTCAGCTCCTCCCTCTCGATAACATCTCCCATATGCATGCAGTGGAAAAGAAACAGCCTTTCATACAGACACGGCAGACTTGGATTCACCTTTGGCAGCTCTCACTTCACCCCGGCTTCAACCTGGGACTGACACGGGCAGCAATTCCCTGTCCCTGTTTGACTCCCAGTTAAAGCCTTCCCAGCCCCGATGGGGGAAGTAGCACCATTCCCACCCAGTCCCGCAAGGATTAATTGGCTATTAATGCAACACTCCAAGGTGATACCGGGGCTGCGGACAGGAGCAAGGAAGCCGGAAATTAGTAGCTCATTACTGCTGGTCTGAAAGTTTTCTATGTGCCAGAGGACAACGTTTCACTCAGGATGCCTGGGTTGCAGGCAGCTAAAACTCTTAAAACTCCGCCGAATGAGATCTCAAATGCGGCAGGGAATAAGCCTGTGCTACAGCAAACCCTGGACTAATCATTTGTTCCCATCTCCAGCTCCTCTGAGCCTGGCTCTAAGGTCAAACCAAGCTTTTATCTTCTCCTGTATTTCAGTATGCTGAGGAAAAAAAAATATATTAGAGGAATAAATTAGCATGTGAAATGTAATTTAACTAATTAGCTCAGTGGAGTGGAAAATATTTGCTAACCACTTTGAAGTCAGACCGACCGCACTTATTAGGACATCACAGAGAGGAGAAAGGAAGAAGGCAAAGATGTGGAGACGGCCAGGACAGGTTGCGGAGCATGCAATGAGATTTCCCCCGATCGCTTCTCCCTCCGCCGGTCCGGGAGAGCCCCCGGCTGTGCCGCTCCTCCCTGTCCCGCCGCACTCCGCACCAAGGGAGGGTTTTCCAGCGGTTCCCATGACGACACAACGCTGTGACAGCTGCGTGGCATCATCTGGCGTGCCCTGGGATGCCCGGAGATGCCCAGCACGGGGGGACAGACCCAGCAGGCAGAAGGGATGCCCCGGGAGCGGGCAGCAGCTCCCCGCTGCTCCCCTCCATCCCCCCGGGCTCGCACGGGCAGGAGTGGATGTCGCCAATTAAGCTGACAAACAGCGAGCCATAAAGCTCCATCATGTCAGGGAACTGCCGGAGATGCCACAAAAAGCCGTTCTATCACTTGCGACAGCCTGCTCATTGATTTCCCCACCTCCCAGGCATAGAAACTGTTGCTCTTTTATTAGCAAAGCTTTGGAAATCCCTCCCCATCACAGCAAAAGAGGCAGGCTGGGCAATTTTGCAACTGCCGTGGCTGAATTATGAAAGGGTGGATTGACAACGCCACTGAAAGCAATGAAGGGAGGCAGAAATGAGAGTCTCTTCTGCCTGATACACAGCACCACACTGAGGGTAACCTGGGGGAGATGTTCCCCTTCCAGCTGGCCACCCACAAACGTGGGCATGAGCACCTGCCAGCTGCTGAAATGTCCCCCAAAAGAGACCCAGTCCACTGCTGGGGCAGAGCAATTTCGCTGAAAAAGAGGAATGTGAGATGTTGACCCAACAGAGTTGCTGCCCTGGGAAAAGAGACTTGAGCCAGAGGTTCATGTTTTTGTGGGGTGTCCCCAACCTGGGCTTTGCCTTGCTCCTTTTTGAAGCCAAAGCTTTGCTCCCTGGGAATGCAGCCTGAAAAAGGTCAGCTGTGTGTTCAGTGAATGGATTTGCAGCAGCAGTAGAGCCCATTTTTCAAGCCAGGCCTCCCCACAGGGATGGTCCCACGGACAGACAGGATCCTGCAGAAGAGCCCCAGGTAATGCAGCCCCTGAACTTTTCCCAACCTGCCTGTGTCATCTCTGAGAGAAAAAAAAAAAGGAAATTAACGAGAAAAAATAGAAATTAAAGCCCTGAAATAGAGGGGGAAATGGCAGCACTGCTCCCTCCCTGCTGCCCACGCAGCCCGGGGAAGCGACGGCAGGAGATGAGCAGGGACCTGCGGGTGGGTGTGAGACACCAAGCCCTGCCTGCCAGGGGAATGTTCCAGCTCGGAAAGAGGAGTTTCTCCACCTCCCCACAGACAAAAATGCCACTCAGGATTTCCCTGCTGGCACTTCCCAGTCTGTGTTCTGCAGCAGATGGAGCTCCCAGCGATGGGACCTGCTGTGGCCCCGATTTCCAGGAATGGGAATTGAGCCTCAGGGGTACGTGAGCAGTCCCTGATCCACCTCCTGCTCACGGTGCTGCCAGACAGGGCTGGACCATGAGGGTTTCATCCCCCTCTGCCCAGACAGGAGAGGGCAGGGGGTGAAAGCACCGGTGAGTCAGAGCTGGGAGATGTGAGCATGGCTGGGAGATGGGAAAAGGGTCCCAGTGTGACCCCCTGGCAGCTGGAGTTTCCACAGGGAAGCCCGAACCTCTCCTGTCCTGCACTAATGCCCTGGCCATGACCTGAGATCTGGGGACACCCTGAGGTGCCAGTTACCACCCAGAGCCTCACCGTGACACTGCCAGGACTGGCTGTCACCCAGCAGCCTCCAGAGGGCTCGTAGGAATTGTTAAAAACCCAACCAACCAAATAAAAAAACCCCAGCACTAACATATTGCACAGCCCCCTTAATTATTTAAATTTTTTTCTGCTAAAAACCAGGAATACAATAAGCAAGCAGAGGCCCCTGAGTGAGCCAGGCCAGGGCATTCCCAGCCGATGCCCAGGGCAGGGAGGGAAGCGGGGAAGCCTCCACCTGTGTCGGGCAAACCCTGAGGATCCCCCGTGCTGCACCAGGGGCTGCAGGGAAGTCCAGCACCAGATCGCACTGCTGAGCAGGAATGGAAACGCCTGCCGTAAACCTGGAGAAATCTGCTGCTTAGGAATGGAGCTGAGGGAGAATAAAGCAGCCAGGCACTGCTTCACCCGCTTCATCCCCTGCTCCAGCCACCTCCCTCCCTCTCCTTCCCAGGGATGCTGCAGGAGGCACCTGCCCACCCCGGCACACCCCAGCAGCTCCGCAGTGGCCGTCACAGGTATCCTCATTATCCTCATTAGTGCAGCAACGCTCTCGATGCTGGCAAAGCCCCCCGGGGTTTTTCTAAAAATAGGTGGCTCCCTGCAAGTCCCCTGTCCCTGCAGGGACACTCGGGATGCTGGGCTGGGGCTCCCCAGCCCTGCCGGGCTCCAAGGCACCACCCTGCAGGAATGTGCTCCCTCCTCCCGGGGAGCTGGGCTCGTTTTTGTGCTCTCGTTTCACCTCTCTAAACACACGGATAGCGCTGAAGAGAAGGTAACAGTGGTTGTGACAGATCAGTTGGTGGCCATGGAGAAAATCCAGATTTAAGGCTCCTGCAGTGACACTACACGGCCTGAGCACATCCAGCAAGGGATGGGCTTTCCCTGCTCCAAAAATCAAAGCAAGTTTTGTCCCAAATTTTAACAGCACCTGGCCCACACCCAAAACCCTTACACAGGTGGGACACCGACCGCTCACCTCCCACCAGCCCTAAAAAGCATCTCCCCTGATTTTGGGCTCTCCAGTAGCTTTATCCCCAGGTCCTTCATGCCCAGTCAGATTCGGGGTGTTTTCCTGCGAGGGGCAGAGCTGAGGTGGCAGGAGGAGCCCTCAGGAATTCCCAGCAGGAATCTCCTGACCCACATCGGGGCGGCTCTGCCTCAATGCTGCAATCCACACCAGATTTTGCACCGTGAACCAAACCCTGCAGCTGCAGCAGAGCGAGGGGGCAGGAGCGGGGCTCAGGGATGGTGACAGCAGGCAGGGCAGCCACCAAGGTGGGTGAAGGCAGAGCTGACTCCCAGGTTTTCACACCCACCAGCCACTCCTGGCAGCAGAGCCAGGACACGCACAGCAAACGCTCCCTTTTGCATGGAGCCACACCACGACTCTTATTCCGCACAGAAAGGCTTCCCCTCCCTCCCTCCCAAACCCAAACCTCTCCTTTCGCTTTGGTGCCCCGGGTTTGGCAAGCGCCAGAGCCTGCCTCAAGGTACAGCACTTGCGAGAGGAAACGCTCCCGTCCGGAGGCGGTGCCAGCTCTCGGCAGCCTCAACTTTGCCACAAGTTCACCACCCCCGGATGGTGCCGGGTGGGGTCACACTGCCCCTCACACACCTCGCGTGTCCCCGAGCCGGCCCCGGGCTGGCAGCTGCCTCGCCTTGTACTCACATCGTCATCCTGCACGCTCAGGGGGATATCCAGCATGCACATCTGCACAGGCTGCACCAGAGCCTTCTGCACGTTGAACAAAGGTTTTGCCTCCATCTTCCCGGGCATGGAGGGGCTGCTCATCCTCCTCTCTCTCCTCCGCCTCTCCTCTCCCAGGCGGCAAAACCGATCGGAGATCTCTCTCCCGGTCCAATTTTGTCAGCACATCTCGCCAACAGCTGCTGCTCGTGCCGCTCCTACGAGGTTTTATTTCCTCCCTCGCGAATCAAAGAGCCGCGAGGAGCAGCGCCGGGAGCTGAGCGTGCGCGGGTGCGAGCAGGGCGTGCGTGTGCCGGGCAAGCGGCCCTGGCCAGCCCGCCCCGGCTCCCTGCCTGCCCACAGCTTCTCCTTTCTCTCGGGATAACCTCGGTGCTGGCTCCGGCTGCTGCTCGGCCCCGCCGGGAGCTCCCCAGCCTCATCGACATGCGTGGCACTCGCCAAGCCCGCGCATTGTCTCGGAGACGCACAACAGGTCCTGCCTGCTGCTGGTTTGTGATTGTGATCAAACCGCGTCTGCAGCACTCACAGCGTTCCCCTCTGGCTGTTGTGACAGGCAAACAGGCAGGGCTGGAAGGACGAGAGGGTGTGAAACAGAGGGAGCATGAACGGTCGGAGCTGGAGCCTCCCCCTTTCTTCCCGTCTCTTCTCCCATCCCTGTTTTCCATTGTCAGAGGCGGTTTCAGCTCAGCGCCTTCCTGCACTCCGAGGACCACGGTGAGGCTTAAATAATTCACATCCACAGAGTGCTCGGGAGCCTTATGGCACTGACAGACCAGCAGCACTGGTGACACTTCGTTTGTAGGACAATTGTGCCTGGGAAGTTTTGCCCAGGTGAGCATTCCCAGCTGCCTTTCCCAGCAGAGAACCTGTGAATCCAAACTGGAGCTTTGCTAAAGGAAGCATGGCACAAAATCACGTGAAAAGCACCTTCCTGTGGAATTTTCACCAACAGCAGCAGTGGGGTGGGAGTCTCAACATGGAGCAGCTCGTGTTGTCACCTGCAGCCACAGAGCACAGGGATGTTACTGCTCTCACAAACAAGAGGGAGCCTGGGGCCAAGCCCCTGGGCCATCACCTCACCCCCAGCAGCTGCAGAGCCCTTGGTGACAGGGGTGACACCCAGGGTGGGCAGCAGGAGAGAAGCAGTTTGGTGGGTTCATCACCTCACACCCAGCCAGGGAGACACTGGGGCCAGCTGCATACCCAGCACAGGGGGCAGGGTGAAAAGCCAGTGAAAATCCCCACTGCCCTCAAACCAACAGGAGTTGTTTCCTTACAGTGCCCTTCTTGCTGGCCCAGCAGGGATGATGGAAATGGGATGAACAGACCCTGCTCCAGGCAGCAGATTTTGGGTGGCTTTTTGGGTCCCACTTTGAGGAGTCCCTTGCAGGACAAAGCTCTGGGACTGTGCAGCCTTTTCCCGGCTTTCCCAAACGCAGCCGCTGCCCGAGGCCACAAGGGCGGCTCGCAGCACGGCCGAGTGCCGGAGCAGAGCCGGAGCCCCGCTGAGCCGGGCATCCCTGCGGGGTTAGGTAAGCCGGGCTTGGCTGGGCCACGCTCAGCGCCAAGCCAGCGCCGGCCTGACTCATCCGCGCAGGAGCCAGAGCCAAGAGCCGGGCTTAGAGGGGTCTCACACACACACGGACCCTCTGTGCCCCTCGCAGCCCTTTCCCAGCAGGTCGGGACAGAGTGTGGGACTGGAGGGTCTGGCCCATCATTCCTGAGGGAAATTCAAGGAGCAGAAAACCAGCCCTTCCATGCTGCAGGAAGGGGAGCTAATGGGCAAGCCTGGAACAAGACCAAGTAGGGATAAACCGACCATAAATTAAGTTTTAACTGGAAATTAGGCAGATTTTTCATCCACCATATGGCTGTGATGAGCAGCAGTGAGGACAAGGAGGCAGTGCTGCAGCAGCCCCAGGAATGGATTTGCAGGGGAGGAGAGAGGGCAGATCACAGCTGGAGCACGTGGACAAGGCAGAATTTCCAGGGCCATGCCCTAGCTGCTGACTGATAGAATTTTGGCAACTCTTGTCATGGCCACAGCCCTGAAACTCCCTGGCACAGGCAGTCTCTGTCCTGCTCCTTTGTGATTCCTTGGTGACTCAATGCAAAGTGCTTTCCCATGGAGGGCTGCCCCACATTTCACCAGCACAGGCAGTGCCCACAGCCCTGGCTCCGGGAAAGGTGATTCAAACCTCTGCTTCAGCCCAGCTCGGGTTACTCACCTGCCTGCAACAATTGGTCAGCACAGCTTGGCTTTCCAACAACAACTTTCCAGTAACAAGCAGGGCTTGGTCAGCTGAGATTGCAGCTTCCAAACATCCTGAGAAGGACACAGATTTCACACTCGAGTGCCAGAGTCTCCAAGGGCTACCATTCCCAGGAACTCATTATCCTGTTCAGCAGCTGATCTGTGCCATGGGAACAGGAACCTCTGCAGAGGTGGTGTGGAGGTGTAGAAGTCCCATCACCTGCTGGTCCCTGGTTTTTAGGGCTTCCCTGGACTTCAAGAGCTAGGGACAGACTCAGAGGTTGTCACACACCTCTGCCAGGGCTCAGTGTGCTCTGCTGATCCACAGAGCCCAGTGATCTCCCCCCGGCAGCCATACAGATGCCAAAAGGGACAGTCCTTCTGGAAAAGACACAAACCACACAGGCAGGCTGTGAAGGAAAGTAAAACTCCAAGTGCAGAGTCCCAGGAGGGACACCAGGCAAAGCAGCAGCAGCAGAGGTTGGACAAAAGAAGAGATGCTCCAGAGATCCATCTCAAACCAACAGGAACGGGACACGGTGGAGTGATGGCACATAGGAGCTGCTGTGCATGGAATGCTTCAGTCAAAGGTAACCAGCCAAATGTGGCCATTCACACAGCCCCAGAGATGGTGAGGAGCCTTCAGCTCCTCTGCTGGGGCCAGCTCATGCATGCCCACCCCCCAGTGTCCCCAGTCACCTGCCACCAGGGGAGCAGAGCTGTCCCTCTGCAGACACCGGCTTTGAACCCTTCCCACTGGGAGATCTGCAGCAGAAACACAAAGCAAAGAATCCCCCACTGTCAAAGCAGCCCAGACAGGATGATCCTACGCAGATGTTTCAATGACAGCTTCACCCTCCTGCTCCTCCAGCCTGGCTGACGTGAGTGGAAACCGCGCTACGAGCCCAGATCTGCCTGCAAGAGCAGCTGAGCGCCAAAACCATCCCTGTGCGTGGAAAACAATCCCCACTGGCACAGGACTGAGGTGCTGCTGGAGCCCCACAGCAGCGTGGGCCAGCTCCGACAGGGTGAAGCAGAAATCTCCTCCTGGTGCTGCCTCTGGAGGACAGGGAAGCCCCAGCAGAGGCGCGGATGTTTCCCCGTTTAATTTCGCTCTGGAGCTTTATTGTCGCAGCTCCAGCTGAGCAGATAAAGCCCATCATGAGGCCTCAGTGCTTAGCAACCATTACTGGGAAAATACTGTTTTCCAGTAAGAGTCTTGGCAAGAACAGAGCAACTGCAGGGCAAATTCATTGCAATTCCTATGCTGGGTGCATTCTGCTCTCAACCGCTCCGCTGCTGCCCCAGGGAGAGGCTGGCTCCAGCACTGGGAAGTGCATCCATTCCTTAAGGTCCAAACAGCCTCTGTCACCCTGCAAAACCATCATTTTGAGCACCCCACGACTGAATGCACGGGTTTCAGGGACAAACTCATGCACAGCAGGATCTTAGCACGCAGTGGTGTGAACATTTGGGATGCTCCAAAATCCAGTGACCAACCTCTCCCATGATGTTGGGCATTCCTGAGCCTCAGTGACTCACAAAGGCCCACCTAAGGAAGACTAACTCCAGTGCTTGATGTCAAGCATCAAAGACGTCCACAAAATGAAAGGAATTCCCCAGGAATAACAATGGCGAGTTTGTTTTTCAAAGGAAATTGAAACTCCATGCCCAAACATCACAGCATCCTGCAGCAGAGTGAGGTACTTTAGAGAAATGACACAAAACCTGTGGGTTTATTTTCACTGTGTGAGGCTGATAGAAAGGCAAAGGAGAAAGAAAATGGCATGACAAGTAAATGGCAAATGGAAAATCCCAACAGCTCTTCCCCTTTGACACTTCTCAGTAATAGAAAGAGGAAACCTGGTTTCAAAACCACAGAAATCCCAACCAAGCAGCATTTCCCAGGAGAAATGTGGTGTTTACAGAAAGCCTGTGGGTAGATTTAGAGAGGCAGACATGGAGATGGAGCCTGGTGGAACCTTCAGGAGATCATGTGCAGGTAGGACACCTTTTCCCAGTGAAAATCAAAACCACCTTGACATCTAAGAGGGATTTCAAACAGAATATACAGAAGCACCCACAACCTGTCTTGTCCCAAACCAGTTGTGGGAATAAATCCCATTGATTTGAACCTGCACCCTTGTTTTTAGGCATTTATTTGGAGAAGCTGCTGTCATTTCCTCAAAGTCACTCCTGAGAGCAGGCCCAGCCTGTGCTGCACCTCACGCCTCTGGAAAGCCCGTCTGGCATTCAGCATCCTGAATAAATTCCCATGCTCCCCAGAATAGACACACATGCAAAATTAATTCACAATCAAGCCCGTGCAAAGCGTGAGACGGCCTTTAAATAGGTGCAGAGCAGCAATTACCAGAGTGGAGTGAAAGCCAACAAGCACTAAAGGAGGGGTGGGGAAAAACCAATTAGGTTTCCTTGGGATTCCTCCACACATTTGCCACTCGAGGCATTTCCATTTTCACGTTTCCCTGGGGGCTGAGATGCACCCCGGGAGTGTCCCCGTGGGGAGGGGGACACATCCCCTGCCGCGGTGCCCGGGATGCAGCTGTGCCGGACCGGTCTCCATGGAGACTGTCACCGCAGCAACGGGGACCTGACGCTCCTGGGGCTGCAGAGGATGCGCAGGGACCGGGACCGCCGCTCCCAGCCGGGAAAGGGAATATCGGGGACCCACACGCCTCCTCTCTGCTTCCCACGGCGGCAAGGAAAAGGGATCTGCTGCCTGCGGGGCTGCAGCCCCGGCCCTGCCGGAGATGGGTGCCAGGGGAGTTGGGAATGCCGAGCTGTCCCGGGATACAGACCGGGAATGAGCTGGGAATGCCGAGCTGTTCCGGGGGGTACACACCGGGAATGAGCTGGGAATGCCGAGCTGTCCCGGGAATGAGCTGGGAATGCCGAGCTGGGCATGCCGAGCTGTCCCGGGGGGTACAGAGCGGGAATGAGCTGGGAATGCCGAGCTGGGAATGCCGAGCTGTCCCGGGGGGTACGGCACCGGCACCGGCACCGGTACCGGGAGGGAGCCGGGCTCGGGGCTGTCATAGCAACAGCTGATGGATTTTCCACAGTCCCGGTTCCTGCGGAGGTGGGGACAGAGCTCGGGGTGGGAACAGCCCTGCAGCAGCCCCTGCACGGGCAGAGCTGCTCTAGGAGGGGATTCCTGCCCTTCCACCGCCACCCGGCCACTCCAGGAGCGCTCTCACACGGGCTGGGGAAGGACCCCGTGTCCCTGGGCAGATCTCCCCTCCCTCCTGCCCCCCGTTCCACCCCACTGCGGGAGGGGAGGAGGAGGACAGGACCACACACCTCCTTGCAGCCCATGGCTGCTCCCACCACCCTTTTGGTTCGCCCCAAAATGGTTTCCCACCAGATGACACCTCCGGGGTGTCCCCTCCCCACCTGCAGCACACGGGGCAGACCCGGGCGTGGCTCTCCCGCCGGGAAATCCCTGGCACAGGGCCCGCAGATGTTCGGTGCCCCTTGCTGGGCTCTCTGTACCCCTGCACGACTGCCCAGGCTGGGCACACACCTCAGCCTTTGGACCTGGCACTGCAGGACGATGCCACAACCTGCCACGTGCCCGTCGCTGCCCCTGCAGCTCCAAACCTCAGGAAAAGCCTCATCACTTCCCCAAACACCTGCCTGGCAGGGAGCCTGCAGCATAGGCAGATTGGGGACAAGAAGAAGCTCCCAAATGTCGGCACATCCTGTCCCCTCCAGGGCCAGCTCTGGACCTGACCTTGCAGGGACCAGGTGGGCACAGCACAGGTCACAGCCCAGCAGCAGGACCAAGTGCTCCCCACTGCAAACACCTTTGCTGGTGAAGAGAAAGATGCCAAGGGCAGCAGAGAGCTGAGGGTTTTAGCGAGCCAGGACAGTCCCCACCGTTGCCCATCGCGATTTTTCCGCAGGGATTTGTTCCACCTGCCAGCAGCCCGGAGCAGAGGCCGTCTGTGGCAGGAGCAGGCTGGCAGCAGGGCCAGGGCAGCTCTCTGGGCACCTGTCTGCAGGCAATGAGAGCTGGTGCCCAGCTCAGCACGGTCTGGAGCGTTGGCCAGAGATGGGGCATCCACTGATTCACCCACTTGGCTGAGCCCCCAGCTCTGGGCAGGGCTGCTCCCTTCAGTTTTCCAGGGCTTAAACAAACCCAGAGGAGGAGGTTCCAGTCTCCCCAGCCCTGGAGCTTGCTCTCACTGTGCTGCTGAACACAGCCCCAGCTCCTCAGGCGTGCTTTAACCCACATCTCCCGTGGCCAAGAGGTTATCTACAGATCCACACCGCTGCAAACCCCAGAGATAAGAGGCACAGCCTTGGTAGGATTCCAGCCCTGCACCCTGAGCCAAAGGCTCTCATCAACCTCCCTCTTAACGCCTGTTTGCAGCCTCCAGGGATTAAAGGAGTCTCCACCACGTGCAGTCCCCCCTCTAACAGCCAAGGGGATGGGGAACACTTTCTGCACGGCCAGATTCCTGAAGCAGGTTGATTTTTCTGGAAGTTTCCCTCAGGGCTCCGGTTCAGCAGCTCCCCACCCTCCCACTCTGACAGGGAAGGGTTCCAGGGGCTTTTTTGGCTGCAAGGGGAGCCTTGTGCAGAGCTCTGCCGGGGGGCACGGCCCTGGCTCAGACAGGGAGAGCCATTCCAGCCTGGAATGCCCTGCGGGAGGGCAGGTACAAGGCAGGGTGGCACTGAGCACACCCCAAGGCTGGCAGCTCTGCCGGAGACAGCCCAGAGGGCAGAGAGACCCTTCCCTGACCTCCCGGGAGCTGGGGGCAGACCGGGGCTTTTCCAGGCGTGGCCCCAGTGCAGTGGAAGGTGCAGCCCAGCAGGAAGGTGCTGGGACTCTGCTGCTTGTTGGGGGCAGCAGCCGTGAGCTCCCTTTGCACCACACAGACTCACAGCCCACCCTGCCACCCTGCTGTCTCCTGAGGTTTGCTGGCAGCAGAGAGCAGGCAAAGCCCCCCAGCACTGCAGAGCAGCACCTGCCCTCAGCTTTCAGGTCAAGCCGTCATTTTTGGCTGAAGAAAGGGAAAATTCCCAGGTCCCAGGAATTCCTGTGCACCCGCCCAGCAGCAGACACAGGAGCTGGGGAACATCCAGCACTTTGGGACAGACAGCCAGCACCAGGGGCTGCTTCAGTGCCCTGCCTGCCCCTGGGCTCCCAGGCAGGATCCCGGTGGGACCCATGGCCAGTGAGTGGGCTGAGAGCAGCCTCTGCATGTCAGAGAATCCCAAACTGGATGGGACCCACAGGGATCATCAAATCAAACTCCTGGCCCTGCACAGACACCCCAACAGCCCCACCCTGGGTGTCTCTGAGAGCACTGTCCAAACCCTCCTGGAGCTCTGGGGCTGTGCCCATTCCCTGGGGAGCCTGATCAGTGCCCCACCACCCTCTGGGGGCAGAACCTTTCCCTGATGTCCAACCCTGGCCCAGCTCCAGCCTTCCCTTGGGTGCTGTCACAGCTCACCAGAGAAGAGAGATCAGAGCTGGCCCTGCACTGTCCCTCGTGAGCAAAGTGCAGACCTCAGTGTCTCCTTTTCTCCAGCCAAAAAGCCAAGTGACCTCAGCCACTCCTCAGACGGCCCCACCAGACCCTTCACCATTTTCTTTGGGCGCTTTCCAACAGCTTTACATCCTTTTTTTCCTTATTTCCAGGAGGCCCCAGCAGCGTGGGGAGCCCCACGGAGGGGGCAGCACGTCCCCCCCAGCAGCCCTGGCCACACACCCGAGCTGTGCTGTGCTGTAAATCAGATGAGGCTCATTCCCAGGGGCCCACCATTGATTTCCGTTGCCTGACGACAGGAAAGCTTTATAATCCTATTAACTAAACACCCTTCCAAGCAGCACTGGGAGAGTGCAAAGGGGACTTGGATAAGCAGTCACAGCCACCCCGTGCAGCACCCAGCCCCAGGAAATGCTCCAAAAGCTGGGCTGTGACACCCACAGTGGCCAGCACAGGGAAAATTTGGACCCCACCACAAAAAAAAAAGGGCTCTGCACGTCACTGAGCCAGGAGACTTTGCACAGGGACATGGTGCCCACACAGGCACATTCACAGGAGCTGGCCCCTGAAATACTGACAAATATCACTGCACCTGGTCCTCCTTATGGGTGTTTGACAGCAAAAGACACACAGCTTGGGCCAAAATACGTAAACATTCCATGGGAGAATGGGAATTTTCTTGCTGCTTTCTATGGAGAAAGGATACATTTAATTGAGTCTGTGAAATGTTTCAGGGGTGCAGCCCTCCCCCCCAGTCAGCATCGACAGCCAGAGTGGGGGAAAAGACAAAAAATAAAATAAAATAAAATAAAATAAAATAAAATAAATCGAGCACGCAGGGGATGTAAAATCCCAATTTCCAAGGCAGTCCCAGGTACCCAGAGCCATCCTGCATCTCCATGAGAGCGGGAGAAGCCCCCAGGCTCTGCTGAGCTCCAGGGAAACGCTGCTGAGCCCCACCAGGGACAGAGATTGGAGGGTCCTGTGGCCACACCCCCTCCAAAAGTGCCACATCGGGGGCTGTGACACTGCACAGAGCAGGGATGG
>VWZP01006427.1:121091-160245 GCA_013396995.1 Dicaeum eximium
CCTGCCCCCTGTCACTCAGGAGTGTGGCTGTGTTCCTGCCCCTGTCACTCAGGGACATGGCTGTGTTCCTGCCCCTGTCACTCAGGATGGTGGCTGTGTTTCTGCCCCCTGTCACTCAGGGACATGGCTGTGTTCCTGCCCCCTGTCACTCAGGACATGCAGCAGTCCCCACGAGCAGGGTGCTCCTGCCTGCCCTGGACTTTGCCACGCCACTCTGGCTGCCCAGGGGTGGTTGAGATTCACGGATGTCACCCCCCGGGGGAGGTGAAGAGCTGTGGGACACAGCCGAGAGGGACAGGCAGGAAACACTCGGTGGGAAATCCGCCGTGGGATGGAGCCAGCGGGGCCAAAGAGCAGGGCAGGGCGGCTGCTGGAGACTCCAAAGGGACTCCTGGCTGCGCTCAGGGATGACCTCGAGCTCCTCGTTCCGTGCTGAGGCTCGCACGGAGCCGGCCGGGCTCCCTCCGTTCGCTTCCTGCCAGCCCAGGCGGGTGTTTATGGCAGGGAAACAGCGTGGGACTGCACGGGAGAGCAAAGATAAAAAGGGACAGCGGAAATCCCGAGAAACCCACGGGGTGTTATCAGCTCACACGGCCACATCCTGAATCCTGGGCACAGCATCACTCCAGGCTGTGCCAGAACCTGCACGGCCCCTCCGGGATGCCTGCGGTGCTTCCTCACTGATCCCCCCTCGCAGCACCGGCAGCAATGTCTGCACCACACCTCACTCATCTTCCCTCCTCCTCCTCCTTTTCTCCTCTAGACCCTGCAGGGAAGTGTGTGGGGCCTGATCTGGGATGTCTTGACATCCCACATGTTCCGACATCCCAGAACTTTGCCACCACATCTAAAGCTTCCGATTCTCACCAGACACCACACAGGGCAGGACAGACCAAGGAAGGGCTTCTCCATCCTCTCTGACCCATCAGGGCACCACTGCCCCCCTTCCTTCTCCCCAGCCCCGTTTCCCTTTCTCCACCTTTGGAACCCCTCTCCAGGCAGGGTGGTGAAGGACACGGAATCACAGCTACCCGGATTGCAGGCAGCGTGTGAGGCTCAGCAGCTCCAAGCACAGCACACAGGAGCCCTGAGGGCCACAGCAAACCCGGCAGCACCGGGGAGCTGTAAATCCTTGCAGAGGATGAACTCCCGCTGCACTGCGAGGCCTCGAGGGAGCGGAAACTGCGATCCCTCAGCACCGAGCCGCCTTTGACGTCAGCCGATGTCTCCAAGCTTTGCCTTTGACCCGCGGCCAAGGCGTGCTGCGCGGGGAATGGCAGCGCACGCAGCGAAAATGCGCGCAGCCACCCGCGCAGAGCTGCCCTGCGCGCACCCGCGGTGCCCTGGGAGCCAAAAGGTCCCCAGGAAAATCCGGCCACTTAAAACAGCAAATCCTCAAGGAAAACAGAGGGGTGAGCCCCACCGCGGGTCACGCGGGCTGGACTCGGGAATCCCATCAGGAAAACCTGTCAACATCTGGAGGCTGCGCCAGCGCATCCCGCGGCGCCGGGCAGGGCGGGATGGATTTGGTTTGGGAACAGCCAAAGAGCTGCCAGCAGCTGCCACAGCCACCTCGGAACGCCGGGGCTGTGACAGCCCGGCCACAGCGCCCCGGGCACGTGGAAAACGCTCCTGATGTGACAGCGGCGGCGCGACGCGATGCGACAGCCGGGAAAGCGGCACGGGCGGCTCTCCCTGCCCGCCCCGGGGAAAGGTCACGGAGCGCCGGGGGACAGCTGGGGCACGGCTGCGCTGCTGACAGCGGGGACAAGCACAAAACGGAGCGGGGGATCAGGGATTTCTTTTTATAGGAAGGACGCGGTGATTGACGCGGCCTTGCTGAGGAGTCCCACGGCGGCGTCGGGTCGGGGCTGAGATCTCCGAGGATGGAGCTGGCTCATGTCACTCAACACAAACACGGCTCCTCCTGCGTGAGCAGTGCCCGAGCACCGAGCTCTGCTTGTCACAGCAGAGCCCGCTTTGGCGTGCTGGGCTTTCCCAGGAGCCGAAGGCTGGCCTTGTCCCCCCTCCCATCACCGCTGACCCTTCCCGGCGCTGAGGAAGCGAAGCCCCGGCAATAACTCACAGGGAAAACAACAGTGCCATCTGCTGCACGGCCCCGCCGGGCTGGGACAGCCCTGGCCGGCCACGCAGGGTCACACAGCCTGGCGGACCCGCCGGGCACAGCACATCCCCAGGCAGCATCACCCACAGCTGTCCTGACGGCCAGCCACAGCTGAATGGGCTCTGGTTTGCACAGAAAGCACAGGACAGCAGGGTGAGAGGCAGAGCAGAACAGAGAGGGAGCCCACCTAGTGACTGCAGAGTGTGAAGGACATGGAGGAGGGAACAGGCTCTCTTGGTAAAAGCAGCCAAAACCCCTCCTCTACCAGCAGCCTGGAGCTGAGACCCATCTTCCATCCTCTCCACAGGTAAGGGGAGGGGGGAAGAGGGAAGCAGCCCCTAACACTCACCAAGACTTGGCGAGCTCCTTCACACCACCCTGAGCATCTCCTCTGGAGAGAAATCCCAGATCCTGGCACTGGACACCGTGCACTCCCCCTGTGCTGTGTGTCCCCCCGATATCCCAGGGAAACTCCAGGTGCTGGGGACACCTGGGAGAGCAGGGTCAGCCCGAGGGAGCTGGCAGCAGCTCCTCTGCCCCTCCAGCTCACAGCTCTGTGTGGCTGCCAGTTAACCAGCCCTGCCCCACGAGTGGTGGCAGCCTGGTGGCAGGTGAAGCAGTTTCCCTGCACACACTGCCTGGAAAGCACGCTGGCATCCTCGTCACATGGGTTGCTATAGCAATGGGAAAGATATCAGAAGCAAAAATCCATCTTGATGGATAGTGCAGATTGCTTTGGAGATCACCACCTGAGATCAGAAGCCCTGATTGCCCTGATCAGGTCCAGCAGTCAGGCACCATTCAGGGAATGACAGAGTGAAAAAGCTACGAGGAGATGAAAACCACAACCCCAAAGATGCCCAGAATAACCAAAGTCCTGAAACCCCCTCATTTCTTCACTTAGAGAATCACCTCTGAGCAAGCTGGCTCAGAGATAACCCACTGCACCGAGCCAGGGGATGTCAGATCCATCATTACAACATCCAGAGATTTATTCTGGAGCCTGCAGCAGTGGCTGCATCCTCTGCTCATGTCTGATGAGCCCAGGCACACAGACTCGGGCGTGAGTGGGAGCTCCAGATGGAGTGGCTGAGCCATGCTGAGGAGGGACTCTGCATCTCTCCACCTGCTGCCTCCCAGCCCCTGCTGCCAGCTGGACCCTTCCTCGCTGTCACTTGTTGCCAACTCGCCCCCCTGGCCCTGCAGAGCAACACCAAGAGTTAACTCGGAGCCGCTGGAGCCACTTCAGACGCTGGGAGCAGACGAAAGGAAAGACAGAACCCACCGCAGCTCCAGCCCTGCTCGTCCTGCCCCCAGCCAGCCCCAGACTGCTCATCCACCATCTGCTCCCTTCTCCTGCCCAAACGGCCAGAGAGGGAGAGAGGAGGTGAGTCTGCAGCCCTGGGAGCTCAGTTCAGGATGGAAGCCACCTTCTGACCCAGCTCAAGAGCAGGTTTCCGTTTCAAAGGCTGAATTCACCCTTGCGCGTGAACTTTTGCTTTCACATGTCAGGACACCTGGAACAACACACCTGCAGCACTGACAGATGAAAAAAAAATCTTCTTGTTTGCTCAGCTTATTTACTTTGCAACACTCAGTTTTACCAGTTGTTTGTGTGGGTCTTTCCCTTAGCAACCAAGGAGAGGAACATTTACAAGGCATGAAAAATGTAGCTGTACAGCCCTCAGAACTGGCAGGGTGCGGCTGCAGCTGGAAATTCCTCTTAACTGGTACCCACAAACAACAGGACCTCAATGAATTGCACCCCTTAAAAGGCAGAGTGGCTCATCCTCTTCAGCAGGCAGAACCAGGACTTTAAACCTCTGCTCTCCACCCAGGCAGGATCCTGGGCCTGGAACAAATACCTCTACGTGCCTCAGTTTACCCATATAAAATATACCCATAAATAAATATATAAAATGTGGTAAGCATAAAAATGTGAGAAGAAGACTAAAGCTGAGACCTTAATGCAAAATATTCCATAGGATGCCACGTGCATTTCCCAACCTGGGAGGCTGAGGTCTGGACATATTTTTCTAGACAACCTTATGCCTTTAATTTTCTGGATCTTCCAGCAAGATCAATCTTCCCACTCCATAATGACAGAAAACTCTCATTCTTGACCCTAGGCAGGGGCAGGACCCAACCTCCAGTATTTTGGTTGCCAATCCCCTTTTCCAAAGGGACATGCCACCACCCAGCCCACACTGGTGTGGCACTAGGGCCTGCCTCCCACACGTGCCCCCAAGAGAACTAATTCAGCTTTTGTTTATTGGGCTGGACCAGGGTGAATGAGGCCCAGACCAAAGAGACCCACAGGGTGCAGGAGGCAGCTCTGGAATGCACATTTCCCTGTCCAAAAATGGATGCTAGCCCACTTCTCCAGCACAGCATCAGCCCTTCCCTTTATTCATTCCTGGTCTCCAAGGAGCCATTGCTGCCCACTTACCTTCCCAGCACACCCACAGGGGCAGCAGCATTCCCCCACCTTCCCAGGAATGGGATCCAACATCAGAAGAAGAGAAAGTAAAAAGCCAGAGGAACATCAGGACCAAACCCAGAGTCATGTCCTGGTGCCACCCCCAAATTTCACACCTTTGCTTCATCCTCCCCTACCCCAAAAGCACCAGTGGGTTTGGGGGTGCAGAGCTTTAGCCCACCTCGGCTCGATTTAGCTTCTTTGGCCTCATAAACACACGAGGCAGAGACAAGGGACCCGCTGATGCCACTCGGCCCGAGCGGTGCCAGGGGAGCTGGCCCTGGCTTGGCAGAGCACGCAGCAGCATCGCAGCACAGCGGCTGCTGCAGCACGGCCGCCCCTGTCCCAAACCGCGTCCCTTTCGTCCCCCATCCTTCAGCTCCTCTTCTCCCAGCCGCGTCAACCATTATACAAACAGAAAGCGAAAAAATTCAGAAAGAAACACTGAAAAACAGACTTCCCCGTTCTTCTCACCCCGCACTCCCTCGGCAAAGCTGCTGCTCCTCCTCCTCCAAAGCCCCGCTGCAGAACAGTGGCCCGGGCTGCTGGCACGTACAGCGACCCCGGCCCAACAGGCAGCAAGGGACGGACACCTGCGGCTACAGCCCTGCAGCTACAGCCCCACAGCTACAGCCCCACACCTACAGCCTCACACCTACAGCCCCCCGGCAAGCCCCTCTAGAGCCCCCCGGCACCCCTCGGTCACCCGCCGCGGACACGCGTGGGCCGCCCCGAGCCCCGTCCAGCGGGGGTTCTGCAGGGCACGGAGCCCGGCAGCGGCGCAGCGGCCGGGGCAGCTCGGGGGGACAGAGCCGGGGGTGCCCCGCACTCACCTGGCTGTCGATCATCATCGTGCCCCGCTCATAGCCCCAGCGCCGCGCCGAGAGCCCCGCTGCGGGTCCGGGGCCGCCCTCAGGGCCCCGCCGCGCTGCCCGGCGGCCGGGGGCGATGCTCCGAGCGGGCCATGGGCCCCCGCCGCCCCCGCCGAGCCGCCAGCGCCGAGCGCCGAGCGCGGCCGGGAGAGCGGAGCGCGGGGCGGGACCGGGGCGGGCGCAGCTGCCGGGAGGGAGGGGACGGCCCCCGGCTCTGCCCGGCCCCGTTCTCGGGAGGGTGGGTGCGCAGCGCGGACAGCCGTGGGCACCTCTCTGCGCACCGCTGCGGGGGTACCGGGGCACCCCTTCGCTTTCTGGGTGTGTTTTTCCCCGGGAGTGACGGGGGGAGGCAGGAGCCGGGGGAAGGCACCGTGCAGACCCCGCCGGGGGCGGGCGGTGGGGCTGGGGAGCGGCTACAAACAGGAGAAGAGCTTGGGGCCGTGGCTGAGAGAGAACCCCGGAACCCCCGGGCTGTCCCCCTCAGGAGCAGAGGCCGGGGCAGGTGACACGGGACCCCCGGCTCTCATCTCCGCGGAGCCGGGCACCAAACGGGGCACGGGGGGACCCCGGCAGCGCTGCTGGAGCCGGAGCGGGAGCCGGGGAACCGGCGGGGTTGCCCTGGAAACAGAGCGGCTCCGGTCCCCATCGTTTGTCATCGTGAGACCGATGACATGAGCCATTAGAGCGACGGCAGGAGAAGCAGGAGCCGGGAGAAGGCTGCGCCAGTCCATGGCCGAGCGCTCCCGGGCGCTGCAGAGCTGCTCCTGGGCACCAACACCCCGCGCCGGCCCCAGCAGCACCCCCCTTTCTGCAGGGTCACAGCGGGGATGAGCGACAAGGCACAGCCCATCGCACCTGCCCGTCCCCTCCTCCGTGGCCCCGGGCCAGCTGAGCCAGCAGCTCTGCCTGGGGAGGCAGCCAGGAAAGGAAAAGGTGCTGCCAGGGCTCGGGCTCTGGCACTAGATGCTGCTACAGAGCAACATCATTCTAATTATAGTAACGGTGTCAGCGCTCAACAGTGAGAAAAACACGCACTTCAAAAGGTCTAGAACTATGTAATTTGCTGCTGGCAAAACTCACTAAAAACCACACCAGAATGAAGAGCTTTTAAAATGTAATTTGTACTCATCTTGCTTTAAGTTGGCTAAAGGTTCAGCAGAGGAGCAGGGGGATGATGTGGGCATACAAACAGTAGAGATTTGTGGTTAAAACTGCCTTTCTACTCCTAAAGCTTTACACTAGTTTTATACGAAACAGCGACATTTGGTGGATCTATGTTTAAGCTAAATATAGCACAGGAAAAGTCACGTCAGTACAGCAACACTCGTGGAGAAAGGAGGGAGGCTGGTGGGCAGGCAGACACTCAAATGTCACTCTTCAGATGTGTTTTTCTAGTGATGCTTCCCTAAATCATTTGATTGTGTGGAGCAGAACTCCAGGGCTGGGGATTTACCGTGAGTAAAGTACAACCCAACCCACTCCTGTAACTCCTTCTCCAGTTCCTGCTGTCCCCAGAACGGCCTGTCACTGTCACTGTCACCCTCACTGTCACTCCCCCTGGAGAGCAGCTGTTGCTCTCTGTGTGTGTCACCCTTGGGGTCCCACGGGGACTTGCAGGGGGAGGAGGTGAAGCAGAGCAGGTGGGATTCAAGTGAGAAAATAACAACCTTGGTGCTAAGAGCTGCCCTTTGAGATTAGAGCAAATCCCCACTGAGTGCAAACCCAGAACAAGAGGCAGAGACAGTCCCTCCCTCAAAAAGCTGAGCAGGTGAGGCAAAGGGCAGGGGAGTGAACCCAGCAGCTCTGGCAGGGAGCTCCCAGCCTTCCAGCTCCTTTCCACCACCAGCTGCATGAAGCCAGCCAGGTGCACGTGGCTTTTCCACAAGCTGGTTTTGTGCAGGGAATGTGTAACTGATGTTCTTACCCGTCCTCACCCCCCTCTGCTCAAAGATCATCTCATTTCCGTGCCCCACAGCCACAGATCCCACCCACAGAAAGTTTGACTAAGCCAGTCCTTTTGTGACTGTGTGGTACAAAATGACATTTCTGGTCAAAACTGTCAGGGAACATCACCTATGGAAGGGTTATGGGAAATCCAAACAGGAGTGGAAAAGAATCCTAATCTGGCTAAGTGGAAATGATTCTTGTCCTGTCACTGGGCAGAACGGGAGGATCACAGTCTGGCCCCACCTCAAATCATGGTCAGTGCTGGAAGTTTCTGTTTCACACCACACAGAGAAATTTGCCCTTTGGGGGTGGATGCACTGGGCAAGACAGCAGCAGGGGGAAGGAAAGAAGCAGCCTGTCAGATGGGTGCTTAAATTAGAGGGACAGTGAATGATGTGTCTGTTCCAGCCGAGCAGAAAGGAATGGAAGGGAAAAGGGGCCCTTGGGAAGGCAACAAGCTGCTGATCTGAGCCTGGGTTAAGGGCTTGAGTGGGAAATACCTTGAGAGCACAATCGCATCCCCAGGCACTGGGGTTTATTTACATGTGGTGATTCAGCTTTCATGCCGTTCCCTGCATTTCTAAGTCCAAATTCCTTTGGCACAAGAACACGTCAGACAGCGCTGTCCCCCGTGGTGAGTGGAGGGAGGCAAGGGTGACACTGTGCTGCCTTCCTACCACGTGCCTCGGTTTCCCTGCTGTGCACTGAGTGTGGGTGGGGAAGGCACGGCAGAAAGCAGGTCCTGGTGAAGCTCCCACAGTGCACACAAGCCTCAGGCTGCACAATGCAAACTGGGAGAAGGAAAGCTCTCTGCTGCTGCTGCTGCTGCTGCTGCTGGGGGAAGGGATTAATCAGCAGGAGATGACAACAGAAGTCCAGCCTTTCATTAATAGCAGGAGGGCATGAGCTGATTCAGGGAGCATCTCCCACACAGAGCTGTGAGGTTTTTCTCTGCAGATATTCTCCTGCTCACTGGAGGCACTGGGAATTTTTAGGTACTGCTTCAAACCACAGCCCCATGGAGCAGAACTGTGCCACACAGCACAAGCCATTCCCCTGGAGAGAAGCTGCAGGCCTGCCAGGAAAATAAACATGTTTGGCACAGCACAAACCAGGCCATTATGGTGTCAATCAGAGGGCTGAGGATTTGGCCAAAAGGCAGCTCAGATGCAGAGCTCAGACCAAGCCCTTCACAATTTTTTTCAAAACAGGTACCCCAGAAACACAGACCACCCTCTATCACCCATCATCTGTGCTGCAGAACTTCGTCTCACAGAGGATTTATAAGTATCTGCACAGGAATTCAATAATTAATGTGGCAGAATGAAGCCCTATGGCTGCAAACCCAGAGCAATTTCCAGCAGAATTAAGGCATAAGGAAAACTGGCCATTGCCACAGCTGATCTATGGATTGGTGGCTGCTATGGAATTCATGTATTTCTTGGAATCTGAATACTTTTCTACGAGGTCTAGCCCAGCCCAGCCACGTACTGACACCAGGAGATAAAATTATCTGGCTTGTCCTGTGCAGAGCAGGCTGGACAGTTCCTTCTGGCTGATAAAGAATCCATATGCATAAATGTATAATTAGCATAATGAGAACCCAGTTTCAGCATGGCCTTGAGGCACTAACTCTTTAACAAATAAGAAACAGACAATATTAATCCTGGGCTGGTTGGAAATGTGTCTTTCTGGAAATATTTGGATAAGTATTTTTCCTCACCATTTTGGCTTAGATGAGGTGCCTGGTTACCCAACATGGCAGGGGTTTCAGTTCTGGTTTAGTTATGCAAAGGGGCATCTTCCTCCTGTACCACATCACTAAGAACAGTCTGGAGAAAATGTAATAAAGACCCTTTACTGCATTAAGCACGAATCAGCCAACCCAGCTGCCACTGGGGCTTTGGGGCTGGAGGTATTTCAGGTACCTTATCTATATTATGGGTCCGTGTAAGCTTTTCTAATTAGTCTTCTGGAAGATGAAATGCCTGCAATGACAGTGGCAAGTGCCATTTCCAGCCTGCTCCAGCCTGAAATGGCTCGTTAAGTCATCTGCAATCAGTGGTGGGGCCCTAAAGCTTTGAATACTTGATTCGCTGCCATACAGCAATTTCCTCATGTGAAGAGAAGCAGGAACAGTCAGGCAGCTCTTCCCTATTTTCCCTCTCACTACCAAATGAGCTTTTTTTTTCTCTCTTTTCTTTCTTTTTCCTTTCCCCCCTCCCCAAACTGTTCCCTTAGAAACAGCCCAGCTCACCCTTTCACCCTGCTCCTCCTCTCCCTGCTGAGCGCTGCCGCTCCCCGCAGCTCCCGTGGCCTCTCTCCTGCTCCCTCTGAGAGAACAGGGCCTGACATGCTCAGCCCTTCGGTGGCAGAGGGAGATGATGTTTATGGCAGTGCTGTGACAGGGGAGGTGGCACAGGCACCCCCGTGCTGTGGCCTCAGCTGCCAGCCACAGCCGTGGCTGCTCCCTGTGCTCACCCAAGGGAGCTGTCGGGCTCTGAACGCCTGGTTCAGCTCCCCCCAGCTCATCCAAGGAGAGAAAATGTTAAACCCAGCCCACTTCCAGCTCTGTGCTGAACTCCCAGCTTCACCAGAGTATTTCATTGTGGAATGAAATCATCCTGTTTGCTGGAAAGGCATCAGCTCGTGCTGTCAGCTCCAGCAGCTTCTCGCCAATTTATTTCACAGAGCTTAGAAAAATTGGAAAGGGCTGAAGCAATGGAGAGGAACATGAACATCTCAAAACCAGATTTTCTGTGTTGGAAAAGATTACATGATCCACAGAGACATGTGACCCAGGGAAAGGGTTCAGAGCACATCTGTGATTGAAATAAACCTGAAGAAGTTCAGTCTGCTCTGTGCTGTGCCAATTCTGTCTAAACTTGGGTCTCCAAAGCACAGACTGGAATTTGGGAGATAACTGCTCGATGAGTTCACACTGTTTGTCCTGTCAGACCTGGGCTCTTTCTGGCAATGCTGGCACCAACTCTCTGCTGAGAAGGTCCAAGAAATCCTGCTGCACACCAGACAGGGATAACATGCTCCAAGTGCAAGTTTCCTCCTGATTCTGACAAAAGGTGTTGAAATCACAATGCAGGAAAATTTATTGCCCTGCAACGTTCTTTTCTTTTAAGTGAAAAGGTCTTTACCAAAACCCAAGGTCTTCTTTTCCACAGGAACATCAAATATCATTTTGATGTTGTTAGGTTTCCACCAGGCCTCGGGAAAACACTCAGGCAAAGGCAGCTACAGCCATGCATTGGAAACTTTTGGATGCTTTTTTGTGTGCTACAGCCTCAAGCAGGATGTATTTACAAAGAGGGGGAATCCAGAAACCTTTTCAGTGACTGCTGCTTCTGAAACGATTTACATTCTGTTCTCCAGAGGAACCATCCACACCTTTCCAGTTTGCTCCTACATGGGACAGAAATTCAAGCTGGGGGACATTCTGCAGAACTAATTTTGGTGGGTTTGGTTGCGTGGAGGATCTCTCTGCAGGGATCAGACGATCAATTTCGGACCTCTTTGTAGTTCTTATCCACTGTGGAAAAGCGTATGAGCTGGATTTCGGGGGGCTTTGGCTTCCTGTCATCCCATATATACTCTGGAGAAAGCAGCTTGGAGGGTTTGTGGGACAGGAAATGCCTGTTGAGGTGACTCTCCTCCTGCCAGGCTGCCATGATCCCGTTGGCTTTGTCTGCCAGGATGGCCATGTGGCACGCCTTGGTGAGCTCATAGACCTTCCCGACCAAGCCTCCAAACACGGCTCCTCCGTAGTAGAAATCCCCTTCTCCCTCAGGGATGAAGGCTGCTGAGGAGCTCCTCCTCTCATAAGGGAACTGCTCTCGAGGCACATCGAAGTAGCCAGGGTGGATGGCGGCCACGGTGTCCCCCAGGGTCTCGGGGCCCCAGGGGTTGTGGAACACCATGTCGATGTCCAGGCAGAACAGGTAGTGCACCTCGCGATGGCTCACGGCGGCCACGTGCTGGCTGATGGCCTCCATCCTGCGCATGGAGATCTCCTGCCAGCTGGAGTATTTCTGGATGGGCACGGTGACAAGGCTGCGCCCTGGCTGCAGCTGGCCTCGGGGAACGCTCTCAGGGCTGTCTGTGAAGATGTAGTAGCTCACCTGGTAGCCCCGCATGAAGTGCTGCTCCGCCGACTGCAGGAAGCGACGCACGAACCTCGTGTACCTGCACGGGCACGTGGGGAGCACGTCAGGGACAACAAGGGCCTTGCTGTGCACAGGGACTTTCTGCAAGGGCGTGGGGAGCAAAGGGGAATGGCCTTCAGCTGAAGGAGGGCAGGGTTAGGTCAGATATTAGGAAGGAATTCTTCCCTCTGAGCGTGGGGAGGCCCCCGCAGAAGCCGTGGCTGCCCCATCCCTGGAAGTGTCCAAGGACAGGTTGATGCAGCCTGGTCTAGTGGAAGGTGTCCCTGCCCATGGCAGGGGGTGGAAGGAGGTGAATTTTAAGGTCCCCTCCAACCCAAAGCATTCTGGGCTTCCAAGGGGATGCGTGGTGGATTATGAAGGGCACGTTAGTGAATGCAAGACAAGGAGTGAGGAGAGTTCACTGATTATCACTGCCAGATTCCACACACTACACACAAAACAGGTGTAGTGGAGGATGAGGAAAAAGTGGATTATCCCTGTTTTGACCAGCTCTAATTCCCAAGGCACCTGCTAATTCTTAAAAAATACTGCCCACACCTCAGGGACCTCAAGTGTTTTCATCCCGTGGGCTTGTGTGATTACAGACACACTACATGGGCACAAAACCCCCTAAAAATGGGCCAAATTTCAGGAAGAGGAAAGCCAAAATCATCTTTCCACAGAGGAAGGGCATAACCCCAAGAACTGTGTCCACTGAGTGCTTCCCTTACTTTCCAACAGCAAAGGCTGTCACCCCTATGGTGAGGTTCAGGGGTCTGTAGGCACTGTCCAGGATCTCAGGATCAAAGGTCCCTTCCCAGACGATGGGGGCCAGCCATGGTGTGACTGTCAGCACATCCTGGCGCCTGAAGGGGGAGAAAACCAGAAATGTTAATGCAATGTAACTGTTCCTGTTGGTTTTGAGGCCAGTAAATGGGAAAGAAGCACAAAAAAGGCAGCTTGGAGAGCTGTGTGAATCAGCATTAATTCGCCATGGAGGGTATTAGCCTCAGATACTTTCTCCCTGCACTCTTATTTGAGGTTAGAGCAGGGACATTTCAATTCCTGGGCTGAAATTAAGCACTTTAACACATCAGCAAAAACCTGAGGATCTGCTAAAATCTCATTTAAGGACTTTTCTGCTGAGGAGAGTTTAATGACCACTGAACTCCCAGAATGGGAAGCTGTGCCTATTTGCTATCAGCCTGATGCAGATTGCTACATGCAGATTAAAACACAAGTAATAATAATATGAAAATTACTATAAAATATAGCCCATTGCTGTGTTATTAAAACACAGCTTGCAGCATGACAGCTTATTTTTCCAGTATTTATATATAGCTCCAACACATTCATATATAATTTAAAATGCTGTATGTGAGCCAGCATTCAAATGTGTAACAAAGTTAGAAAAAAAATCCATAATCTCCTGTGAGGGAAGTGGAAATACTGAAATAAATGCAGCAGAGTCTGATTCTGCCCTATTACAGCTCTGCAATGCTGTTTCAATTTGCTGTTTTGTTTTCAGTGTTTCATTCTTACCTTTTTGATTTTAAAAGGAGATGTCATTTATGGTGGAATTCACCCCAGCCTGCTCTCTTTCACTCCAGACCAAGAGCTGGAGCCCTCTGCTAATGAAATTTGTCACACAGAGCACGTGGCCACACCTGGGGGCTGCCAGGCTCCCACCTGACACAGCTCCAAGATCCAGAACCAAACTGGGGGAGCTGTGGGGAGCAGCCTGGTGCTTCAGGCAGCAGATGCAGTCAGATCCTCCAACCCAGATCTAATACTTTCAGTCTGAGAGGATACAGGAATAACAGTTTGACTCCTTCCTACAGCAATGCATGTGATTGAAAGATTAAATTATAGAGGAAGAAGAATTTGGGTTGGGGAAAATGTACGAACTGATCTGTTCTGTTTCTGGGTTGATTATCCTTTTTATTGGAGAGGGAGGGAAACATGCATGTTCACTTCTCCAAGCTTTTTAAATTTCACTTTAAAGGGCTGCCCTGGGTTTGCCAATGAGTCATGGTCATCCTCTCAGTGCCAGTGAACTCCCTCCAGAAGACACAGAGCATGAAAAGCTTCAAGATTCTCCCCTCATTTAGCCCAGTACATAGCAGCTGATTTAGCACAGAAATTTATTCCACTATGGAAGAAATATTCAGGCTGAATATGTGGGGGAAATAATATATATATGTGTGTGTGTGTGTGTGTGTGTGTGTGTGTGCCAACAGGGTGTGTTTATTAACATGCAAAAGAATGTGGTTACTGAAGGTGAACTGCTGCAGACAAAAGTCAGGCCAAAGGAGGCTGTAACAACCTGAGCTGCACAGAGTTTGTCCAAGCCACTTCTTAGTGCTGCTGTCCCAAACCTTCCCTCAAACTCCCTGCTTTGGCTGTGGCTCAGAGGTTTGTCTGTGTTGCCTGAAACCACTGCTGAAGGTCACACAGAGCACCTGCTTTATTCTGCCCTGAAATGAGTTCAAAGCTCTCCCACAGCTGGCTCCAGCTACAGCACAGCTCCAGAAGGTATTTCCCACTTAGAGATATTACAGATCTCCCATCTCAAAAAGAGTTCCTGGCCATGACAGAGTGTGTGTGCTAATGTAATATTTAGAAATTAACAGTAAGTGTGTTAATAAGTGTACAGAAACCAAACCCAACCTTAGAGCAGCACAGGCAGCTGCTGACAGACCCCTGTGCTTGGATCCTCACAGAACAAGGTCCTGCTCAGTGTGTCCCAGAACTCTGGAACTGTGAGTGCTGCAAAGTGCCCAAACCAAACTCAGCAGAAACAAAGTTCAAACAAAGAAACTTACTTTGGCGCCAGCACTCTTGGCTGCTGATAAAATAATCTGTAAAAAGGAAGAAGTATCCATTGAATAATACATGAATATGCCTGGAAGAGAGGAACAGCAGTTTAAAGGTCAGGAGATAAAAAGCCAGTACTTACTGGGGGAAAAGCTGGATTAGCTTCTCTTCTGTATATTGGAGTTTCATGGAGCTGCATGATGGGGTGGGAAAAGAAAGGGATTGTTATGCTTTTCTTAAAATACCAAGCAAGTTTGGCTTCAGGACCTGCTGCTGCACTGACAGCTGTGCAAATCCAGCTCCAGCTGCAATGGACACTGCCCTGCCTGGCCCAGGGTTAGGCATCACCTGCACACACCCCCAGGGCTGCCAGGCAAGGAACAGCTTTAGTACAGAACACACAACACAACAGGGACAGAGAGATGCTGGCAGCAATCCCAGTCTGGGCAAATCAGGGTTTAGGGGTCAAAATCCATGTGGGACTGTCAGCAATGGTCATGTATGTGCTCCACGCCCTGCAAAACTGTCCCTGGTCACTTGGAGAGCTGAACAACCTGAAATAATCACATTTCCAACAGCATTCACAGAAGTAAACACCTGACCAGACACACTGGTTTGTAATGGGCTAGAATAATCAGAAATATCTCCATGAAACATCATTTTTTTTTCTATTTGCATGGTTTGGTTTTGTTTTTACAAGAACAGTAGGTCATGGGAAAGCCATGGCTTGTCATGTCCCAGCTCTGGTGCAATGTGGCAGTGAGGAGGTCACTGGGGCCATGTCCCTGGCCCCTGCACAGTACAAATTCTGTCCTGGACAGCTCTGGGAGAGCTCTTGGCACTCAGGCTAGGTCAGGTACCTCAGTTTGCAGTGTGCAAGGAAGCTCAGGAGCAGCTCCCCTTCATTTGTTGAGGTCCAGAGCCCCAGTGCTGCCATGGCACAAATACATTCATGGAGTGGGAGGAGAGCACAGATCTCAGAGGGAAGAACAGGAGCCTGGTGAGAACTGGGGAGTTATTCCTGACTGTGCCAGAGCTCCTCCTGTGCCTGCTCATCTCACCTCTCTGCTTCAGGTGTCTCTGCCTAGTGAGTGGATACTTAAAGCACAGGTGTGCACGTGCAGGTGTGTGATTACACCCTGATAAGGAACCTGCATTCACCTTTTAGTCCTGGGCTCTAGGACCCACAACAAACAAAGCCTCCCTCACCTGTGCAGGCCCAGAGCTGTCCTGCAGGGCAGGCAGACCCAAAGAGCATTGTTAGGTTGTTTTTTTTTTGAGAGTGACTAATTACAGCTTCATAAATAAAGAACAAGAGACTTGTTCATCACTGTTTGTGTTGTCAGTGAAGAGCAGGACTGTAACAATGATCTGTGTTACTAACTAGACACAAAACTAAATACTTACAAGATTTCAGGGCAAGGAAGGTAGTAGGGCAGGTAGTGCACTTTTCCACTCCCACCTAAAGCCCTGTGAGAGCAAAGAAATGTTTTAAGATAGGAAATGTTGAAGGAAACCTTCCAAGGATTTTCCAAGATCACCTAAGGACCTGGAAAAGATTTTGAGAGGTAACTTTGTCTAACTCCATGTCAACTTTATTAATTAGTGTAGGATCTGCTGTGTTCACATTTTAACACAATGTCCTGCTGCTGAGGCAAAATGCAGCTACCCAAAAGGTGAAAGTACAGCAAATTGCAACATCATAAATATGCGACAATTCCTAATAATTTAATAATTAATAGTTTAATCCCTTACAAAAATGCCTTAGCTCAGAATCCCTTCCAATGATGTTTGAGTTTGCTCCAGAGAATCTATAAGCCATACTCAGTCATCAGAATATTCAGTCACTAAATTCTCAGTGTTTGGAAGCTGCAATGTCTGATAGTTACAAAGCTGTTCCTGGTGGCACTGGAGTGAGTTTGGATTGCTTGAAGAGACAGGTAATCACCTCTGTTAAGGCCTGAGCTGAAATATAACTGGAATATTCTATACTCAGGCATTTGTTTGTGAGTCACTATGGTAATTTGGACTCAATTGCTCTTTTTTCCTCTTTCCCTTAGGGCCTTCTCCCTCTACCAGTGCTCCTTTATCTATTACACAAATTGCTGTTCCTTCTTACAGCTCGAACAGGGACTTCCCATAAAATGCACAGTGTTCATTTTTGTGTTCTATGAGTTTTAGGATCTACACAGGAAGTTTTAGTGTCCAGCAAATGCTTACCAGATAACTGCAGCAACAACAGCCAGGCAGACAAGAGATCCCACCAGCACTTTCCTGGACATCATATCTTCTAGAGGAGAAGGAGGGCAACTTCTGAATTCCAGCAGCTTTCACTCTGCAAAGAACAAACATAAAGGGAAGAGGGTTGTAAGTACCTCACTCTGAGAGACACTGATCGTTTCTTCAGAGGAGGATTAAGCTTCTGGTAGTTTCTCTTTCCGTATTTCTGAAGTGATAAACAAGGAAATTGTGGTGTCAGACTGTAAGAGCCAGGGCGCTGAGGCAGTATCTGTGAAATGTCTGAGCAAGTTCTCCACTTCAGAGAGCTTTAACCCTGGCTCTAGTGCATGGGGACCCTTTCTGATTTGATTCCAGTTTCTGTAGATTCCATTTTTTCACCTCAAGCACACACCCTTTGCAATTGAATCAAATCACTCACCCCAGTCCTATCAGAGAGCTAACACAATTATCACCAAGCTGATAAACTCCACCTTTCACAGTCCAGTAAGCACCAGACACACTCCCTGCAAAGGTATGTGCAGGAAAGGTAAACTGAGGTGTGAGACCAGGAAAGGAACATTTCACAGTCCTAATGCATGTTGGGTAAAGATTAAGCCAAAGAAATTATTTCCTCTACAGCAGCCATGAAAGTCAACTTTTCCACGCCCAGCAGTCTTACCTTCAAAGCTCAAATCAATCTCTTTTTCTGCCCACAGGGAAGCAAAGGTGCCCACAGCGTGAACTTTGCTTGTGACGAACACAAAATGCATTTGCATGGGGCCTCCAAAGGGGTTACAAGCACATTAATTGTTATTCATTTCGTTATTACCTTCAGTGAGGACAGAGGCAGGCAGCTGTGGATCAGGCTTGTGTGTGTTTTCATCTCTCTGCTGCTTTCTCAGGACCCAACCCTCCACACCAAGTGCTCTTCCAGTCTGACTGGAGGGACTGGATTTGCTGTTGGAGCCTTCTACTTCCCAGAATGTGATTGGAGCCTGCAGAGAAGAAAAAAAAAAGATAAAGAGGTTGTTTATAAAGAATTTATAAAGATGGCAGCATTTATATTAATGGGAGGAACTGGTACATGATGCTTCTTAGAGAGTGCTGAAGTAATCCCAGAGATGATTCCTGGCCCTTGATAAGGCATGGGACAGTGCCAATGGATCTGAACAGGCAGGAGTGATTCTCCTGCTTTAATTTCTTTGGAAAAGGACAAGTGGCAAAAAGTTCTTTAATTTGCTTTGTACTTTGTAAAATTTCTTTAATTTTAATTTGTACTGTGTCACACAGTAATCCTCTCTGTGCTTCTCCCTCACTTTCCTTTGAGACAATCTAATTAGCTTTCACCAGGAAGCATCACAAAATCCAACTGAAAAATAATGATTAACTATATCTATACACATATATATATGTGTGTGTGCATCTATATAAATATGTATGTCTTAAGGCCTTCCACCACTTAAAGCCTTCATGGATTCATGCTGAGCAGTTCTGGATTCTTGCCTAAAAATGCTGCAGATCCACAAACACAGAAAGAAATACAAACAGCCTTCCCCCTCTAGCAGTTATTTTGTGTTTTGAGCAGTTTTATCTCACTCCTGTGCTAGTTGTGTCATGGGAGCTGCTCTGCTGACACCAGGATTTGTCAGTGCCACGTTTCTTACCTTGTGCTTGATTCTTCCAGCACATGCAGAGCAGACAAATGTGCACAGGAGGGGTCAAACAGTTGTTTTTCAGCCATTCTTTGAGAGCTGGCTGCACACAGAGCAGGTAGAAAAGCCCTTCTCAGCAGCAGGCTTCCAAATTTCCAACCAGGATCTCACTTGCTGCAGTCCAGGCATGGGCAGTCTCCCTTTCCATACCTGAAGGCTCTGATGTTTCCTTCCCTCTTCTCTTCTCTTCTGTGACCTCCTTCAATCTTTCTTTGTAATTTTCTAACTTCAAGATCTGGGATTATTTCTGTCAGTTCTGGCTGGACTCTCTCTTATCAGCCCATTCTCATGAAATTGGTGTCAAAGCAACCCAAATTCTCCTGCTGAGCCCTCAGCAGCATGAAGTGAAGCTGGATTGCCCCCCAAAACTGAAAAGCTGTCACAGTTTATACATTCCCACAGGACATCTGCCTGCTTTGTAAAACCACAGCACTGGGATGACATTCAGCCTGTGGGCAAATGCAATCCATGTGTTTTCTTTGGAACCTCTCCCAGCCAGGTCTGGGGCATATAAAACCTTGTACTTGACTTCATGAAAACAAACTCAATTTTCAGGCTGTTTTTCTAAAACATCAAGCCCTGACTGAACCTTGTTTTCCCTGGGGCTTGCAGCCCCTCCCAGCTTGATGCCACTTTCCAATTGCATCAATATCCTCTCAACATTTCCACCCAAAGCATAGAGGAATACACAAACAATCCCACTTTGCAGAGTCTCCTGGGGATTCCCATTTTCTGCACCTGACCCATGCTCTTATCTCCATGGCATACAGAGGCTGATAGCGCAGAATCTGGGTGATGGGGAAGGACAGAGGATCAAGAAGAGAGAGAAGAAAGGGGACTAATAGTTGTCCTCAAATTGGGCAGTAAAATTAACACAGAATTAAAAAAGGATGTGGGTGTTTGGTTATTTTAGTGCAGTTTCAGCTGTTGTAATAGGCATAGAGTATTTCTATGTGTCTTTTTACAGAGTAAACATCTAATCCCTCAGGAAGAGAAATACACATATTTTGAAATATTACATCACTAGGAGCACAGCTGATGCATTCCCCCCTTATTTTCAGTTTCTGTGGTACAAACCTGCCAGAGCACTGGAGCCAGCTGAGATTGAAACATCTTTTGCATCTAAAACCATCTCATTAAGATTTTCCTCAACTGATTTACAGTTTACCATGAATACAAACAACAATGAAATAGATGTGGTTGCAGCTGATGAAAAAATCTCCAAACAAATAGAAATCACAGCTAAAGCATTTTTAATAGTTACTCAGGTTCCTCGAATTTGTTCAGAGAGTTTTTTAAAAGGGATATGGCTGAAAGTAGCTCTGTTACTCCCAAATGAACTTACTTGACCTCACAGAACAAAGCATTACTTTATCTTCAAGCCCTGCTCGGAAAGCATTCTGGACAGCTGATAAATACCTCACTTGTAGACCATTCCATGGAAAATATTCTTTGCAGAGCAACTATTTCAGATTTCCAAACGTGGATTTCAGATTTCTACAGCTGAAGTGGCAAGCTGTGAGTGCAGGGTCGTTCAGAAAGTGAAGGAAGAGAAGATATCCCTGGGGAGAGCTCCATCTGTGCCTGAGGAGAGGTTTCCTTGCTGGACTCCAGTGTGGAACAGGCTGCAGGAACAGAAACGTGTTCAGTCACACCTGAGGCTTGAGCAGGAATTTAGCACAAATCCACTGCTCAGGGTCCTGGCTCTGCAGAGGCTCAGGTTACAGCTGCACCAGGGATTACCTGAGCTCTGGCAGGGATCCAGCTGGAAGCTCTGCACAGCACAGCCTGCATTTCCCTCACAGCACATTCATCAGCTTCAGTGATGAGGCAAAAAAGAGCTTCTTCAAAGAGCCAGATCGAGAGAATTGAGAACTCAGCTGGACTCAATTTATAGCATCTTTGAGCTCAGTACAAATCATCAGTTCACACCAACCAAGATCAGGAGGGCATCAGCAAGGTTTGACTGATCTCAGGGGCAGAGTTGCTTTATGTTCTGGATGGATTGTTCCCACCAATCTTCCCCAGGCTGAATTGCCAGCAGCCAAGCTGTACTTTCCCTCCTGAGCTGGGCAAACAGCTGCTCAAGTTCACATTTGTATTTCTGTATAAACAACAGTAAAGGATAAAGTTGGTAATGACCAAATACAATTTTGCACTGGTGAACCCTGCACAGAAGAAATCCTTGCAGGTGCCTGTGGTTGCCAGAATTTTTTTTTTGCCTAATTTTTTATTATTGCCAAAGGTAGATTTGGAGCCAATCCTTCTACCATCAGGAGCAGTGTGTCCTATAGATGATCCAGAAAGATCAGTTAGCTCCAGAATAAATCCATGGCCGTGTAAATGTGTGTGTCTATATTGACCTAATGCTGATAAAACATAACTTATAAATAAATAGCACCACCTAAAACTGAAAATTATTTCCAGTCTTCTTTTGGTGGGGAGGATAAATGTATCCAAGATGCACTCTCCTTTCCAAAGGTATCATCCAAGTTCAGACTAAGCAAAAGTTTTACAATACCTGAAGTATCTTTGTGTTGAGATGAATCCCATGTTTGGTCTTTTTGCCTTTTTGTTTCCTCTTCCCAATTCCCAGGGGATGCAAAGAAGACACTGTGCTGCCCATCACAGGAAGTGACAGCAACTGACATTTCCCCTTTACAAAAATAGTAATTCCTATCAGAAATCAGCCAGAAGGACTTTCTTTAGGATACAAAACTTTATTAACAAACATACAACTGTTTTTTTAGTATGATGAGGCTGGGAAGCTGTGGCAGTGCCTGGGACAGTGACACAGCCCCGTGTGACAGACACAGCCCACCCTGGAACCCCAGTGCCAGGAGAGCTGCCTCGCTCTCACTGTAACCCAGCTTTTTTCAAGTCCTCTGGCAAAACTCGGCCTTTCTTCCGGGCCCTGGCTTTCTTCTTCTCTATCCTCTCCTTCTTCTTCTTCTGGATGTTCTTCTTGCGCTTGTCCTGCCGCTGCTGCATCTTTTCCACCACCCTCACAGTCCGTTCCTCCCACTGCCTCTTGCGCTGCGCTTTGCGCTTCTCCTTGCGCTTCAGGGCCTCCTTCAGACGCTCCTCGTCGTCACGGATCTTCACCCCTTCCGCCCTATACAGGGCATTTGTCCATTTTATCTTGGTCTCCAGCTCCTGAGCTTTCGTCTCGTCCTTCTCCTTGAGCTCCTCCAGTTTATTCTTCCTGGTCTCCAGCCTGCTCAGCAGCTGCTTGTAGTTCTTGCCTGTCATAGGAGTGATGTTGCCTTTCACTGCTTTCCTCCTCTCTTTCTTCTTCTGGATCTTGTTTAACTCATTCTCTTCGTGAACTTCAACCCTGTTGAAGATAATCTCAGCTTTGCTCTCCTCCTTTTTGTTTTCTGGCTCTGCTGGTATCTCCTCAGTTTCTTTCTTCTCCATTTTTGCCTTCATTTTCAACTCCTTTCGCCGGCGTTTCTTTCTCTCTCTCTCATACTTCCTTCGCTGCCTCTTCTCCAGGACTGCAGGGCTTAACTCTTTGGCATTATCCTGAGGAGAAGGATGGACACCAATGAGAAGCCTTAAAGGGTTAAGGCAGAAGTAAAAGTGAGCTGTCTCCAAGTTCCTTATTTCAAACTCCTCCTAAGAAGCACCACCTGTGATGTGAAGCTGTGATTCAGCTGTTAGACACTAAACACAGTAACAACATTTCTAACCCCTTGCTTTCCCTCAACAGCCTGTAGTTGTTCCCTTGCAGGCTCTCACTGTTTTGCTTTTTCCTAAAAATCACCAAAGGCATGTTCTCTTTGAAGCTGACCCCATCTTTTCTCACAGGTTTTTCCATGGAACAACACAGGTCACCTGGCAATACCTACAGGCAATTCCTTATGAGATGGAATCAGCTCAAACCCTGAGCCTGTGAGATCCTGTCCCCACATGCCCTGGGGGGCTGAGGAGGATTTCAAGTGCACAAACACACATATGGATACACATTCAGTGTCCCCATACCTGTCCAGAAGCCTTTTTAATCTTCTCATGGAGTCGCTGACGCAACAGATTGATTGCAGAAACAGAAGGGGAACTCAGTTCGCTTTTACTTCCTGAAAATGAGAGGGAGAAAATAAAGATACTTAAAAAGCAGCACCAGCTAAACAGTAGCACTTTCTCTGGCTATGGGAAAAACTCTGGGAACTCTTTAGATGCTGTGAATGGAACGGAAAATCCAAACAAACCCAGAGTTTCTATTTCATTGGTTTCTTTAGAATTTCCCCTTTTATCATTCAACACTGCCAGCAGTGGCCTGGCATGCCCTGGGGCTGCCTGGCAATCCAAAGACAAGTACCAAGCTTGTGGAACAGAGAGGCTCAGGACATCTTTTCTCTGTGATCTGGCTTTTCATTGTCATAAAGGAAAGCTGAGCTGGCAGGATAGGGATAGCATCCACGTGTAATTCCCAGTTACTCACATGCACAAAACCTCTGCAGTTCAGTTAAACACCGATTCCAGAGAGCCACCCAGTGGTGATGGCACAAATTCCTGTCCATAGGCAAAAGCTTCTGGGCCACATGAAATAAGCAAAGATGTTCTCAATTCAGGCTTTCCAAACTAGACTTGTGTGAAGCAACTGAAAAGCAGCCAGCTCAGCCCAGGGCACTTTAATCAGACCACAGCAAAGCTGGAATTCTTACCTGTAGCCAAACTCTCCTTTCTGTTCTGTGCACCACCCTGTGGAGATGATTTGCTGGCTTGAGGGGCTGCTTTCTGTCCTGAAGTGGGTTTACTGGTGTTAGAAACCACCTGTTTGGCTGAAGGAGCATTCTTCTTCTCAGTTTGCTTCCTGGGTTTCTTTTTCTTCTGTTTCTTGACCTGTCTGCCAGCATCCTCAGGCCGGCCTGGCTTAGACACTATAAGGCAAAAACAAATTACACAAAAGAGGACAATGCTACATTCCCACTCATAACATTCAGTTATTACTGAACACTAATGTTCCAGCATCGCAATGGCATAGCTTAATGTTCAAAAATTATACGTTTTAGGATTTATTTAAATAGACCAAACATCCTCGCGCACTTCCGTAAAATCCCAGCTCTCCACATCCATCACCACAGTGAATGGAGACCACTGATTTCCAGGACTCCCAGTACAATGTGCGCAACGTGTTCGGGAGCTCCGTGTTTCAGCAGATTGCTTTTTTGTTAGAAACCGGCACAATCCCGGGCCAAGCACCCCGTGGGGGCACGGCTGTCGCGCCCAGCCTCCCACAAACCGGCCGGAGAGGACAGAACCGAAGCGTTACAATTCCAATACCAAATTTCCTCTTCCGCGAGTCCGGGGCGTGCTGCACGCCGGCCCTCCTGGCCAAGGCCTGCAGGTAGGAGTCCTGTGCGGCCAGGCTGGCCATTCCGGGTCCCAGAGGCGCGGTCCCGTGCCCGGGACAGCGTGGGCACCGCGGTGCCCTCCTCGTGGATGCCCGGCAGGAAGTGATGGATGGAGCGCGCCGGCCGGGAAGTGACGGCAGCGCCGGGCGCACGGAGCCGCCCCCGCCGGGGCTGCCGCGGGCTCGGCACGGCCAGCGCGGAGCGAGCGTCCCTCGGCCGTACCGGGGGTGCTCGGGGCTCTCTGGGGGGCTGCGAGCCCCGTTCCTTCCAGACACCTCCCCGGAGCCCCGCAGGCAGCCCCCGGTTCGCCTCCGCCGCAGCTCCCAAACCTTTTTTTGCCAAACCTCCCTTTATTGGAGGACAGAACCGAGCTTCCCCCTGCACGGGGTGAGGTTCCCAGAGCACGGGCGAGTTTTGTGATGGTTTCTGCAAACCGTGTACGAGAACAGCTGCAGGGAGCGGGGTTTTCTTCACAGCCTGCAAGACAATGCTCATCCCCTCCTCGCATGTGCACGCTCATATTGTGACACTTTCACAAAGCCTCGTGGCTGAAAACACACGCCTTAAAAATTATACAAAACAGGCAGTTTTATTAAATCACCTAATTACAAAAATAAATGGAATGGAAGAAAAAGAAACCAAAAAATAATAGCGAAATTCACATCCTAAGAAACTAGACATTACAGCAGAAAGCTGGGGAAGCTCAGCTCATTTGTTGGAATGCCCTGGTGGCTCTGTGGTGCCCGTGACACCGAGCTGTGGTGACACTGTTCAGTTCAGTGGCATCTCCCTTTCAGCTGCACAGCTCGAGCCAAGGCAGAGCCACCACAAAAGGAAAGGACAGAAGATGTGCTGAGCTGCTGAACAGCTGCAGACCAAGCACCAAATGTGTTTCTTTGGAAGGAAACTGAGAGTTGCAGAGTATCCCTCACTGCTTTCAAGATCTTTTCATTAGACAAAACTAAAAGCCAACATGAACAGTGGCTCCATGTTAGCTCAGACTTCATTAACAGGAATTTCTGTGTAAACACTGAGGAAAGAATCGACTGACTAAAGCATGGCACTGCTTCTCTTTGTGGCTTTGAGCAAGTGGCACCATTGGTCCCTCAGTCTGATCCCTGTCTGCCTGTTCTTCTTCCAAGGAGGGAACACTGCTCTTCCATAAGGGTCTCCTTCCAAATCAAGAGTTCAAGTTTGTAAAGCATTTTGACAGTGAAGACTGTTGTGTAAAAATACTATAAGACTCTTTACAGTAGACCAGAGGTTATCAGATGCCATCCTGAGAGAGCTTTAAAGCAGCCAGAATGTCAATAACCTTGGGAAGCAGAGGAAAAACCCCAACATGCTCACTGCCCCCATATTTGGCTCAAGTTTATCCCAAAGAAATTCAACTCCCAACACTCACATGGAAACAAACTCCTAAGACTTCTAATGAACTCTACATGTAACTATCATGTTAAAGCAAACCTGACACTAATTTGTTATAACGAGATTCACTTTGTGTCTACAGATCTCTATCTCGCAAGGGACAGGAACACTCCTGGCAAGGTGGAGGAAGCACTGCAGCCACGCAGGGAGCAGAACCCTGGCAGCAGAGCTCCAGTGCCTCCTCCCGACAGCAGGAGCCGCTTGCTCAGCACAGCAGGAGGAAGACTTCCAGCAGCGCGGTGCCGCGGCGGGGCCATCCCCGGCAGCAGCGGATCCTCTTCAGGGATGCTCGGCGGGGCCCGCCCCGTGCCCGTTCACGTGCGGGTGCGACGGGGTGGAACTCTGCGAGGTGGCAACGCTCTGCTCTGCTGTGGCAGCGGCCAGAGGCATCGAGAGGCTCTCGGGGGACAGCGCGGCGAAGTCTTGTCTCCAGTAGGCTTCGCACAGTGGGAGGTCATTGCTGTCACACAGACTGTAGCTTTCCAGAACAAACAACCCCAGTGAGGAGAGAGCAGGTGTGGTGGCAGAGGAGGGGAGGGATGGAAAGGGTGGAGGGAGCAAGACAGAAGCAAGGCATTAAGAAAATGGCAAAAAAAATGCTGGATGTAAGGTCTGTGTTCATGAAAACATCCTAAGTCGTGTGACATTGGCTTTCCCTAAGACACCCCCCTAAGGGCTGGTCCTAAAGCCTCTTGGGCCTGGTGAGGGAGGATTGGGGCAATTTCAGAGACAACTGTGGCTACAAAATGAAACAGGGGCTCAATTCTAATCCAGACACTCCAAGTCTCTGAAAAGATCTGAGCTGAAGTCCTGGCACCCCCAAATATGCAACTTCTGCTACTGATGAGTGAGACATGGACCATACCCACGATTACTTTACTTGGAATTAGACTGCAACCTACGTGAGGAAAAAATAGAAATCCTGCTCTAAATTTTACTTCAGCCAAAAAACCTGCCACAATTTTTGGGGGCCTGTCCCTGTCACAATAAAGAACCCTATTTGCACCCCTGCTCTTTCAAAAAAGTGCTCCACAGGTTTGGGTCTTCCATTGAAGCTTCCCAGTTTGATTATAAAGTACTGACAGCTCCTGCCTTTTCCCAAAGAGCCTGAGCTAACTGTCTGGATTCCAACACTGGAGGAACCGGCAGTGTGGGACAATAAGGTTTTTAAACAACTGGTTAATTCTTGCCCATACTCAGAGGAAAACATAATGTGGAAGGCCCAAAACTAAAAAGAAACATGGAAGGAACTGGAACAAAACCAACACAAATCCCAAAGAGAAGAAGGAGCTGCACACACAAGAGACACCCAAGACAAAGTGAGTGCTGGAGCAGAAAGCAGCTTGCATTCAGAGAAAAACAAACCCAGTGGGTCAAGTGATTTTGTTGTTGCAGCTTTATTTACATTTGTAATGTATGGACTGATGCTTAGGGAAATATTTTAAGTATAGAAATATGAGACAGTTCATACTGCACAAACATGAAACATGTGAGATTTAACCCCACACTCAAGACAGCTCCTGTGATCTCAGAGGAGGGAGCAATGGAACACAAATGCAGGTCTGGGGGTTAGGATGAGAGAGAGCAAGCTGGACTTGCAGTTACCACTTTGGGGGACAAGCACACAAAGCACTTGGTGCAAGCTGAGCTCTTTTCTGGCAGCATCACCCAGCTGGCTTTGCAGGAGAAGTGAGAAGGCAGTGGATACAGGTTTTATATCTGGGGCTTCTGTAAAATCCCTTGGAAGATCAGCCCCCAACACAGTGGAGCTGGGTTCAGTTAACAAAGACCATCAGGACCGAACCAGAACTGCAACTCCTGTTCTGTCACAGACCTCAGGCCATGATTTCTCAGGAGAACCTGCTCACATCATGGCAGGGGAATTGCCATGTTTCAGCTGTGTCAGAAGCATGACTGCTTCTGCTGCCCCAGTTAGAACAGACCCAGAGTCTGAGCTGCACCTCTCAGCTAACACTCCTCAGAAGTCAGGGTCAGTGTGCAGCTCTGCACAGCCCAGGAGCACTGGCCAGCCTGCTGCTCTGTCCTGGGAGGGCTCCTCAGGGGATGGAAGGGGCTTCACTCCTCCCCTGAGGCACCCAGCCAGTCTGAGTGCAGAGGACAGCTCTAGAAAACTACTCAATCACAGGGCAGGAAAGCAAAGATTCCTTCAGGACAATCTTCTTGGGTTTAGTTTCAAGGACCTGCTTTTGGGGCTTATCAAAAACCCCATGTGCACATAAAAAGCCTGGCAAACACCTGACCCTACAACTGAAGAGGCATTCCCAGGACAGCAAGGAACTCTCCTTTGGGGGCAAACAGGATGTTGTGTTGACAGCCGCTGAAACATGGCTGTGACATAACAGAAACCCTTTCCCCCATATTAGACAATAAGATTTCATTAAAAATATTGTAGTATTCTAATTATAAAAGGACTTTGAATAAATCACTGGTTCTGTATTTACACAGACACAATTTCTTTGGTGCAGAAAAAGACAGGAAAGAGCACAGGAAGGGAGGAAGTGCTAAAAGCAAATGACCAAGTGCTACATGATAACAAAAGTGTCAGATCACAGCTCTGCAGAGCTGCCAGGTTTCCTCACCTCATGACCCACAAGAAAGAGCAGGAAGGCAAATCCATCTGATGTACACCAACATTTGTGCTTCCATGTTAGTTCTGCCAGCAAGGGTTGCTTTATGTGGTGAACAGACCATGCCAGCATGGCCAGAACCCCTCAATCCAAAAGGGAGAGTGACCAGCACACCGTGGTGGCAGTCTGGGGACAGGGTGAGGGAAGCAGGACTGGCACGTGTGGGGCACTCTCATCCCACACCACATCCCCACATCCCTCTGGATAAGCTCACTGCTATGTCATGGACCTATCAGCACCTGCAGAGGTGCTTGGGTTTGTGATCATCACAACCTCCTCAAAAAACTGAATAAAGTTTGAAAAGCAACTCTAAACTTTTACCTCTAAGCTGTGTCAAATTATTATCTTTTTACTATTAAAATACATATATTACTCATAAACAATGGCCTTACTTTCAAAGATATTGAGCAATTTAGTTGACTTAGCTGGGGTTATAGGCATTCAGCATTCTTAGAAAAAACGAAAGTCAAACATAAAACACCTGGTCAGTAAAATTTTAAGTAAGATTTTTTAAAGTTAAGTGTTTGTTTAAAAGTCCTAGAATTATTGCACTGACTTCACTTAGCTTGGAAAGTGCAGCCAAAAATAACCAGGTTTACATTTGTTTTCTTCTGCTTTCATTTACTGCATCATTAACTAGAAGTGCTGGAGTGCATGACAAAAAAAAAAAAAAAAGAAAAGTGTCTGAAATCTCTAAAGTCTGTTTGCTAAATAAGAGGCTTTTAAAAACTATTAAAAATCCCACAAACACATCAGTAATAAGTCATTCCTTAGAAAATCCTATCACAATACTTCATAATTCAACGAAACTGAGCAAGTCTTTTTGCTCCTTGCAAATGTTGACCCCAGCAGGACTGGAGGCAGCTGGGGGCAGTGGACTGTGAAGGAGAAGGCACAATGTGTGACCAGGTCACTTGTGAAAGGACTCACCATGAAGGTGAGGTGACATCAGGGCCCAGCTCAGCAAGCTGGTCTCTGTAGGGAGAGAGCCAGAGGTTCCTTCAGAGGGATTTCCCCCAAGGAAATTCTTCTTCTTTTCTAATGATTACAACAGAAGCCTAAGGAAATTACCTAGCAAACCTGGGATGCTGTGAACACCTCCTTCACCAGGACATTTAAACCCTGTAGGGAATCTACAAGGAAAAGGCAGCTGCTTTAGTTACAGAAAAAGAATCTGATCTAATTAAAAGTAGGACTGAAAATTTTTGGGAACATTCCCAACACCTACACTCTAAGGGCTATTTGATGGTCTGGACTAACTACCCCAAAAAGGCCTGGAGTTGTAAGGCAGAGTCCACTGCCCTATTTGTACCTGGAAGAGTAATATTCTTCTTCTAGCTCGTACAGGTCAATGGAGATCTCATCCCTCAGGGCAATCAGCTTCTTGTCACACTCCTCCTGCAGACTCCTCAGCTGCTGGTTGCGCTGGTTGATGGCCTCGTTCACAGAGGGGAAATCATTGAGGATCAAGAACTGCTTCAGGTCAGACACAAGTTTCATCAGGGACTCGCCAGCTCGGACCTTGCAGCAGCAACAAAAATCACACATCAGAACAGGGCTTTGCTCCAGTTCCAAGATCTCCCAAGCTGCTCCTTCAGCCCAAACTTGGGATAACAACTCCCACAATACATGAGGATTCTGACAGAATTCTGACCCAGCCTTCCCCAGGATCACAAACATGAAGTTACTCTCCTGGCAGCAGTCCTTGGGAGTGTTATAAAGATCCAAAAATGAACCCAACAGCCCCTGCAGGATGTGCTGCCCACAGGCCTGAAGAGCACAGTGCTACTCACAATATTTGCAGCTCTGACATGCATCTCGTAGTTATCTTGTTCACCCTGGGTTGCTCGAGAGACTTGAGTTTCATCCTCAATCTAAAGAAAAAAAGTACACAAATCCACATCTACACATTTAAAATTCAAACAGACAATTACTATGTTATAAAGTATAATATATGGGAATATATATGTGAATATGTGTGTGAATTTCCTATATATATGAAATGAGATCACACGTTATATATGTGAAATTTACACCTGTATGTGAATTACTATTCAATTCACGCAGTGTTCAAGGCCAGGGGCTCGGAGTAACCTGGTCTGGTGAAAGGCGTCCCTGCCCATAGCAGGGGGTGCGACGAGGAGATATTTAATGTCCCTTTAAAGCCTTTAACATTCGGGGATTCTACGAAAGGTTCTCCCCTCACAGCCCCTCCTTCCTCGCACGCCCCCGCCCTTCTCCGCCCAGCAGCCGGGGAGCTCCCGCGGGAGAGCCGGCCCGCTCAGACCCACCTTGGCCGTCTTGATAATCTCGGTGAAGTTGTCCATGATGGACTTGACATCGTCCTTGAGGCGCTTGTTGTAGGACTGCAGCAGGGTCTCCTTGCTCTGGGGCAGCACCCGGGGCTGCGCCATGGCCGCGCCCTCCCCTCCCCTCACGGCTCCGCCCCGCCCTCCCGCGCTCTCGCGAGAGCTCGCGCGCCGTAGATATCTCCCGGCATGCACCGCGCCGCCTTTCTCTCCCGCCGCCCAAGATGGTGAGTGATGGCGGTGGCGCGGCGGGGCCGGGGCCATCCGCCGCCATCCGGGGCCGCCCGCCCTCATCCGCCGCCGCCGATGGGCCGCGGCAGCGCCGCGAGGGTGCTCGGCAGCCGGGGGAGGCGGTGGAGCGGTGTTTGGTGCCCGGTTTGCGGTGATGGGGGAAGGCCGCCTATGGCCTGCCCGGCCGGGCCGGGATCCTGCGGCTGCTGCCGGCTCGGGCAGCCCGGCCGGGCCGCGGGGCGCTCCCGGGGTAGATCGGGTCCCGGGGGTCGGTAACGAGCCCTGAGGGTATCTCGGCTGCTCTCGGGGATCATCGCGCTCGCTTTAATCATTTTCCCGCTTGGGGTGCTTTATAAACCTTGTAGATGTAAAGCGAAGGATTTGCTCCCTCCCTATGAGAGCAGGGCCGCCGTGCTGGTGAAATGCCTGGGAAAAGAAATGCATTTCCAGGGTGGGCTGGTAACTTCTCCAAGCATGCAAGTTTTGGAGGCAAAAGAAGGCAGAATGTGTTTCTTGCTTGCAGCCGAAAGGAAAGAAGGCCAAGGGCAAGAAGGTGGCACCGGCCCCTGCTGTAGTCAAGAAGCAGGAGGCCAAGAAGGTTGTCAATCCTCTATTTGAGAAGAGGCCCAAGAACTTTGGCATTGGTGAGTAAGTAGATATTTGGGATAGTTGCTCCCATGGTTTTTTCTTGCTCAGTGAACAGATGTGTAACTCAAAAACATCAAAAATCACTGCAGACTGTGCAGTGCCATTCTCGTTCAAGGCGCAGATGATGTGAAAGAATATTTGCTATCTGAGTGGTCGTGCTGACACATCACCACCAAGATCACTGATGCTCCTGCCCCGTTCCCGTGCTGCTGCTCTGCATTTGGGGCAGCCCTGAGCTAAAGGCTGTGTTTTTTTAGGACAGGATATCCAGCCCAAGCGTGACCTCACCCGGTTTGTGAAATGGCCGCGCTACATTCGGCTGCAGCGCCAGAGGTCCATCCTCTACAAACGCCTAAAGGTTCCTCCTGCCATCAACCAGTTCACCCAGGCCCTGGACCGGCAGACAGGTGAGGATGTGCCCCACAAGGTTCTCTTGGCTTGGCTTGTAAATGGGATGTGTCTCAGAAAAAGGGAAAGAAACCAAAATAAGCCTTAACAAAGATAGGCTGGGCTGTGTCTGTGGAAGTGTTTTAGGGAGGTTTTAATAGTGGCCAGGGTGGTGTCAAAATCAGTTTGCTGGCTTAAACCTTGGATTGCTGCTGTGTACCCTGAAAAGGGATTTAGAAAAGTTAAAAGTTCTGTTTACTGACCCAAACCATGCATTAAATCTTAAATGTAATTCCATTCTTCCAGCTTGATGTAGAACTACCCAGGGTGGTATAAAAAGATTGCTTGAGACATCTGTGGGAGTGAAGGTTTTGGGGGAAAACCAACAGGCTGGCACTGAAGGAAGAAGGGATTTAGGGGTCTTCTATGAATGCAAAAAACTTTGGACCTGTGTAGAATAATTTCCTACTCATAGATGCTCCTTGCTTTAAAATTGCCAGTGCACCACCTCTAACCATAATTGCTGTGGGGGTCCACAGGCATTTCCTCATCCAGTCAAGGAGCTCTCTGTGCCAGCAGAGGTCCCTGCAGATAGGGGCTCTCAGGGTGCTCTTCTCTTGGACTGTGCAGATGATGATCACTTTTTGCTGTGAAAAAAAAAAAGTGAAGACAACCACCAAGATCGCTGATGCACTGCAGTATTTTTAAAAAATTAATGCTTAAATTTTCAGGTCATGCAACTAATCAGTAGGTGTTCTATTCCAGCCACACAGCTTCTGAAGCTGGCACACAAATACAGGCCTGAAAATAAGCAAGAGAAGAAGCAGCGGCTACTGGCTCGTGCTGAGCAGAAAGCTGCAGGAAAGGGAGATGCTCCAACCAAGCGGCCACCGGTCCTCCGAGCAGGTAACTGTGTACCTGAGCTGATGGAATATGGCACAGTGGCATTTGTGAGAGACAAAACTGATGGAAGAGTTGGTTCTTCAGCCAGCCTTGGACAAGCTATGGCAATGATGTTATGAATTTCTTCACCTGAGCTCAAAGTGAAGAGCAAAATAGACGAGCTTTTTAACCCTGAGCTTTAGCAAACAGTCCATGAAACGTCTTTGTGCCACTGATGGGGAAAGTTTTTGTAACTTCCATAGTGATGCTGTGCTATGGAATCAGAGTTGGCTTGCAGGAAAGCGCTGAAAATGGATTGAGAGGAATCAAAACTTAACTAGAACTTGTTTTTCAGGTATTAATACTGTCACAACTCTGGTGGAGAACAAGAAAGCTCAGCTTGTTGTTATTGCCCATGATGTAGACCCCATTGAGGTGAGCATGTTACAGGCTACCTGTGTAACTTGAAGTGGGGTCAGAAGTGCTTTTAAGCCAAAAATGGATTTTAGGACAAATTGCATGAAAGAGAATGCACAAAAAAATTACACATTTTCCTGGACTGGGATGCTTGTGCATGTTTCTAGTTGTCCTGGTTGGACAGTGAGGCTGGGCCCTTGCAATGATGTTTTGAATTTCTTCACCTGAAGCAGCAGTGAAGAGCAAAACGAGCTTTTTAACACTGAGCAATTGCCACAGCCCAGGCTGACAGCCAGCACAAGGGGATGTTCTCCCTCAGTACTCAGCACTCCCTTCCCTTCCAGTTGGTGGTTTTCCTGCCGGCCCTGTGCCGCAAGATGGGGGTTCCCTACTGCATCATCAAGGGCAAAGCCAGGCTGGGCAGGCTGGTCCACAGGAAGACCTGCACCTCGGTGGCCTTCACCCAGGTTAACCCGTAAGTGTTCTGGGAGCTCACTTGATTGTCTGGTGGAGAAAGCAAACTGCCTAAGCACAGGCTCTAGGGCAGGTGGGTAGCAAACTTGGGTCTCTCTGAAGTAGCAGAATTAAAATTTTACTACTAGTAAATTTTAAATTTTATCAGACACCACCTCTGTAGTGTCTGATAAAAATGTCTGTCAAATCCTGAAGGTGCAGATTATTTTGGTTTACCAAAAGGGTGATTACTCTAAAATGTGAGCAATGCAGATTCTGCATGTTAACCCTTTGCAAGTGTTGCTTCTGCTTAACCTGAAAAATTGGGTCGCCACTAAAAGCTCTCAAATTCTATGGCAAAATATTTATGGAAAATGTTAAATCCAGGCTTTAAAGGAACTAAAACTGTCATCAACAGGGAGGATAAGGGAGCGCTTGCAAAGCTGGTGGAGGCTGTCAAGACCAACTACAATGACAGATATGACGAGGTAAGATTCTCTGCGCTGCTGGCCTTGTCTTTTTACACTGGTAACATTCCCAGAAGGGAGAAATGGGACATGGTGACATCAGTTTATTACCTAGATGTGTTGTACATAGGTTTGCTTACAGTGTACCTAGATTCTTTACCTGAGGATGGGGTAAAATGTGAAAGCTGTCACTGGCTTAGAAGTAAACAGCAACCTTAGGACAACAATTGTAGAGAGGGCAACAGCTTCTGCTACCTAAGCTCCATATCCCAAATCCAGGAGTTACAGGATAGCTGAATCCAACATCCCTCGTTGAGAAAGATTTTAAGCTTTTCTCTTTGCTGCCCCAAAATGTAGTGCAATGCTTGAAACATGTAGTACTTTCTAGTTTAAAGGAGCTCTTCCCCTTGTGCAGAACTGAGTGCTGCCACAGTAAGAGATGGAATGAGGTCTCTAACCTGTTCTCCCTTCCTTGCAGATCCGTCGTCACTGGGGCGGGAACGTCCTGGGTCCCAAATCGGTGGCTCGCATTGCGAAGCTGGAAAAAGCAAAGGCTAAAGAACTGGCTACAAAGCTGGGCTGAAGATGTACTGCATTGCACCATGTTTTCTGTACATAATAAACCCCAGCTGTTTCAGTGGTCTCTGTTCATGGGAGTCCTCTAGGCAGGGAGTAGCACAGTGGCATTGCTGTATTCTGTGCCTTCCATCCAGTGACAGAACAGTGCTGGGCAGAAATGGCTGCTCAGAGCTGGTTATTACTTACTTGGAATAACTTTCCTTAATCACTAGTCCTGTGTAATACCTTTTCTGTCTTGAACACACAGCCCAGCAGCTCAGCTGCACATGGGATTTTGAAGTTGACTGGGCTGGGCTAGTTCTGAGTAGGCCTGGCTTGGTTTTACAAATCTAAACTGGAAATAGCTCTTGATTTCTCCTTACTTAGGACTGGGTTACAGTATGTGTTACACATGGTGTTACAACCTTCCACACCTGCAGTGCCTCTTGCAGGCTGAGGGGGGAAGAATCAAGACCTACCTGTGGTCGTTTTTTCCCGAGTGCTGACCTGGTCTGGTGGCACTGTGGTGGCTACCAAGGCTCCAGCTGTGGTAGTTGCTTGTTTTTAGCTGCCCTCATCTTGTAAAGCCACAGGCTGCCTGCCCCAACTAGACCTGAGTGTCCACAGTAACCTCTAATTAGCAGGCTGGCTGCTGTTCCATGTAAGATGCATGATGCAAGTCACAAGGCAAAGACCTGTAGGCCTTTATTTATTCTGCTGCATCTGCTGTGAGCCATTCCTGACTTCAGGAAGGACTACTTGCTGCAAATAGGCTGATTCACAAAATCCTCTGGGTTTATCTTAAGAAAAAAAAAAGTGGAGATGTTAAAATGTAGCTTAAAACCAACCACGATAGAAAAATGTATTGTGACTACTACTGAAGTTTTGTGCTCCCAAGCTGCAGCCAAATCACACTGGTGGGAGCACAGTTTGCAGGGATTGCTTAAAGTCTATTTGCAGCTTGATAATGTGTTCGCTGAAAGTGGTCTGGAATTCCACGTGCTTCAGTTATTTAGGACTGAGCAGGCTCTTGTCATCCATAGAAGTCTGGTCTTGGCTGTAGCACAAAGAGGTTTCTTCCTTCCCCTCACAGAGGTAGCTTCTGTATAAATTTCTTGTACCACAAGAAGGAAGTTGCAGCACACAAGCTGTACCTGTGAGAAAAATCATGTTGGCACCTTTCCAGGGTGGACTGGACCTGCCTAAGACAGCTGCAACAACCAAGTCAAACCACGTGGCACAAGCTATTTAGGTTAAAACTGGGCTTTTGTAGCTCAAGAGCTCCTCCAGGCACCCCAGAGCAGGTCCCCCAGGCTGGCTGGTCCCTTACCAGGTGACAATGTACTGCATGTGCTCATTCCGAAGGCTCACCCTGGTCTGGCCCCCGATGGGCCCCCCTGGGACCGTGCTTCCTGTGGAGACAACACAGCCAGCTTAAATCCTGATCTGCACAGTGTGTGAGAGGGGAAGAAGGTGATTATTCTGGTGGATACCTTGCTCTCCCTCAGGCAGTGGTGTTCCCAAGTTCACAGAATCCCAGAATGGTTTGGGTTGGAAGGGACCTTAAAGCTCATCTCATTCTACCCCCTGCCATGGGCAGGGACACCTTCCTCTAGACCAGGTTGCTCCAAGCCCTTTCTAAGCTGGCCTTGGACACTTTCAGGGATTAAGGGGCAGCCACAGCTGCTCTGGGCAACCTGTGCCACGGCCTCCTCACCCTCCCAGGGAAGAATTCCTTCCCAATATCCCATCTAACCCTGCCCTCCGAGAGTTTGAAGCCACTCCCCCTTGTCCTATCTTTGACTCCCCTGACAAAAATCCTTCTCCAGCTCTCACAGGCTCCCTGTCACCTTCACAACAGTGGGCTGGCAGAGAACAGGAAGAGAACTGAGAGGAAAGGGAGGGAGAGTGATGTAAATTGGATGTGGGGCTGGGTTCCTCTGTGACTTACTGAAATCTGCATCGATGAAGATGGGCTCAGCACCGGTCACCCTGGCCATGGCCTCCAGGTCCCGGTAGTGCCAGCGGTTTTTCTCAATGTTATTTTCAGGCACAAAGGGTTTCCTTTTTTCTGTTAACCTCACCACCCCTGTGAGATCAATCTCATCTTCAATCTGAGGAGGAGTGCAGAAAGAAAAAAGGAATGTTTCAAGATTGATTTCACATTCTGACACATGAAGTCCTGACAGGAAAATGTGGCACTTGAAGAGTCTGAGCATAAATAAAGTGGTTGTTCCCTGCAGTGGGGCAGTGCTGTAACACAGCAGGGAAAAAAGCAGAACAAGAACAACTCCTTGTTTGTAAAACACATTATTTACTTAACAAAAAGGTGGGAAACAAAGGTTTGTTGTCTTTGAAAAGTGCAATGACTAATTAAATCACCTCCCATGATGCTGAACGAAGATCCTGCCTTTCTGGATTAGTGAGTGGTGCCTCTGGGTAACCAAGGGGCACAAAGTAACACCCCCCCAGTCCATAGATCCTCTTTACCTGTCCCTTCAGCCTGGTCTCTGGTTTCAATTTCTTCTTGGGCACAAATCCTCGGTTGACTAAAATCGTGACCCTAGAGTTACATAAAGAAGTGAGTGAAAGGGAATTAATTCCTGCTGCTGCCTAGAACTAAAGACCAAAGAAGGAAGCAACCCACATGTTTGCTGCCACTTTTGCTGTCACCTGAATGCACATTATAAAGGAATTTAAATACAATTTCAAATGGAGCCTCAGTGATGTCACAGATGCCTTTTAAGGCAGGGAGTGATTGCTACAGACCCAACCACCAAGATTCAGCTTTTCCAAGGAGAAGTGAGTGCTCCCATGGAGCAGGACTCCTGAACTCACCCCAGCTCTGTGCAGTGGAAGGGGGTGACGACGTTGGCTCCATTCTCCGGGTGGGATGTGATTCTCCCCGCTTCCCGCGCTTCCCGCTCGGGGTCCAGCAGGGAGCGGGGCAGGATGTACAGCTCCTTGGAGTGGTCAAAGCGCCCTCGGACCTGCACAGGTCTGTACTCCAGCTCCTTCAGCTCCATGGGGCTGCACGGAACAAGAGGAAAACAAAATCATGGCTGTGCCAGGCGAATTTAATCACGAGATTTAAATGCGGGATTCTCCTTTTCCCTAATGGTTCGCTCTGGATGGAGCCTGGTGGCAAACACAGGCAGAAGGAAAACAGCTCATGGAATATGGCTTAACATATTTAAAGAGATGATCAGGTGCATCCAGGGAGAAATTATTTTTCATGGCATCACAGAGCAGGGGGCTCACTGCCCCTGCATCCAGCCATGGGAAGCTTCTTTCCCATCCCAGACCATGAAATCCAACAACTGAGCCCTTCTGAGAATTGTGCCAGGTGACCAAGTGACCTTAAAAATCTCTCTTATATCTGACACAACTGCTCCACATGTGGGGCAGGGCCTGTTGTTGCTCCAGGACTCCCTGTTGCAGTAACAATTCCTTTGGGACACCACAGACACCCAAGTCCTCTATCCCCAGTGGGATTAAAAATGCTATGAATTACATCCCACATTCTCCTGAACAGAGATTCATCCTTCCCCATGCATTTAGAGTAGCCCCTAGGAAAGTAAAAATAAAAAAAAAAATCAGGATCTCTTTCTAATTTGCTGGCACATCCCAATTTCCACTGCACCCCTTCATTTTCATGCAGGTTACTTCAGCACAAGCTCATTAGTGCACAGCCCATATTTAATATTCCCAGCCAGTGCTCTGGAGACAACAAACCATCTCTGTTTCCATACTCTAATGTCAGAGGGATGGGATCTGCTGTGATTCTTGATGCCAGCTGTGCAATCAAATCTAATTTCCACTTGCGCCGCTGAACCTGGAAGTAAACAAACACAAAGTAACGCCTTAGGGTAGAACAGAGCAATGTAACAACCCCAGCAAGCCTTAGAATTTGGTCATCATTTTCTCATCAGGCCTGGCCTAAATCAGAGTAATTGGAGATATGAAAATAAGAGGCTACTGAATTTAATTTGAGGAAATATTTATGCTAAGATAAAAGTATATAAAAAAAGACTTCCTTTAAAGACTTACAAGTGGACGCTTGGAAAATAGAAATATAAAATAACGGCCAATCTTTAACCTGCCTGTTGTCTGAACTAGGTCAAACAGATGAAAAAGCTTGACAGTCCTCAGGTGCTCATTTTTTGAAAAAACGAAATATTTATTTGTACCTGCCATGTGCCGAGACCAAACGTGGTCAGAGGGACGAGGAGAAGGCTCCATTTCAGCAAGGTATCCTCTCCAGATGTGCCAGCAGCTGCTGTAGAACTCTGTGGTCTGCAGAACCTCAAACAGACATCTACAGAAAACCAGAACGAGGAACAGGATTCAGAGAAGAGATGCCAAATTCCTGCAGGATATTACATCTTAGTACTAGGGTGAAACAGGGCAGAAGCCCAGACAAGTATTTTCTTACCTTTACTCTTTTGAACCAGACCAGAACCTCCTTTAGTTAGGGGATATCCAAAAAATGTTCTTCTGATCAAGCACTGCGATGCCTACCCAGAATAAGAAAGATCCTTTGTAATGTTGCTGCTTTATGAAACTTGTATTTAGGTGATATCAGTGAACTTGATGATTACGTGAAATATTGTTTATCCATTGATTTAAGTCTCAAATAAGCAACTGCCTGTGAAACACTATGGGTTAGGCTATAATTTAAATGAAACAAGATAAAATTTTCGTTGCAGAGCTGCCAATAGCACAGCAACGAACTTCCATCCACGCTATCAGAAAAAAACCACCAGCTTAATCTATTCTTCACAGAAACAAGGGCCTACAGGGGACAGGATCAGGGGACAGGACACGAAGAGACGGGATGAGGGAATAGGATGAAGAGATAGGATCAAGGGACTGGATCAGGATGAGGGAACTGGATCAAGGGACAGGATGAGGAGACTGAATCAGGGAACAGGATAAGGGGACAGGATCAGGGAACTGAATCGGGGGACAGGATGAGGGGACGGGATGAGGGGACAGGATGAGGAGACTGGATCAGGGAACAGGATGAGGGGACTGGAT
>VWZP01006427.1:160376-220465 GCA_013396995.1 Dicaeum eximium
GGAGGTGCCCGAGGCGGAGCGGCTCTTCCTGAGGGAGCACCCGCTGCTGAGCCCCGCGGGGCCGGGCAAGGTGCGGCCGTGTGAGGGCTGTGAGGGCTGGCGGCACCCTGAGGGTCCTGAGGGGATGGGGCCGCCTCGCCGAGGCTCCGTGACGGGGCCGGCACCGCGTGGTACCCGATGGGCTCGGCCCCAGCGAGCTCCTGCCCCGAGGTGTTTGTCCAGCGCCGGAAGGCGGTGCAAGGCCGGGGAGCAGGGCTGGGGTGTACTGCCCTCCTCAGCCCTGCTGTGGATACGGGACGGGCGATGAGACATTGGAAGGGGCTGCCCAGGGAGGTGGTGGAGTCCCCATGCCTGGGGAACGACGGTTCGTGGCACTCAGTGCCGTGGGTGGGGACCGGTCACAGCCTGGACTCGATGATCTCGGAGCTTCTTTCCAGCCGAATGGACTCTGAGATTCGGTGGGATAACCCCTGGGTTCCTGACCATTAATGTTTTTTTCAGGTGAGGTGCAGGCTGACGGGACACGAGCTGCCCTGTCGCCTGTCGGAGCTGCAGGCTTACACCAGCGGCAAGAAGTACCAGCGGCTCATAAAGGCAGCCAGAGAGTTCGACTATGGCACGTTTGAGCCCCACATAGTGCCCAGCACGAAGAATTTGTATGTATTCTCCTTCCTGTGTGCTGTGCTTTATACAATTTGTTCAATCTCAGACATAAAGTGGTTGGGCTTTACAAAGTTCTTAGGTCTTCATGGATTTGGGGAGACTGGGAAAGGCTTTATAAAGTATTTATCAACTTTGAGCAACTTGCAGTGCTTGTTAGTGAAAAGTTCTGAAGTCATAGCACACTTTAACTCTGTTGCTGGTCCTCTTTGTCAGACACCAGCTGTTCTGCAAGCTCACCCTCAGACACATCAACAAGCTTCCAGAGCATGTCCTGCGTCACGTCCAAGGGAAGCGCTACCAGAAGGCCCTGAAAACCTGTAAGTAGCTTTTCTGAAGATGTATCAGGCAGCATTTCTTGCCTGAGCTGTTGAGATTCCAGTGTATCTCTCTGGACAGCTTTGTTTAAACTGACAACAGTGTGTTACTATGTGTCTTCCTCAGCTAGGAAGGAAGGTATCAGATATAGGGAGCAGTTGGCTTCTAGCAAATACCTTGGAACATTGTTTCTTAAGAGGATCAGCTCTAAAACTCCCCCAGGAGTGTAATTCGTGTGTCCAGCACAATCTCTGTTAACACCTTCCCTGGTCCATAGTGTCACTGTACATTATGTGGATGTATACTTGGAGCATGCTGGATTTCCAAGCTGCATTTCCTACAAGCTTGAGCTGGGAATGGCAGGATTCAGGGGCTGGGCAGCTCTCAGTGCTGCTGACCCTCTCTCTTAGATGAGGAATGCCAGAGGGAAGGAGTGGAGTACGTCCCTGCCTGCCTGAGACAGAAGAAGCAGCGGGCACAGCACCCTGGTGACCAAATGAATGGGAGCAGGAAGCCTCACAGGAAAGAGGAGTTCTGGGAGCCAAAGTCCAGCGAGGAGGATGGAGAGGACACAGATGACAGCATGAGTGACCTGTACCCACGTGAGTGAGAACCTTGGTGTCATCCATTTCCTCAAGGGAGTTGCTTGGTTCATTGTCTCCTGGTTTCTTTACACTGCTGCCTGATGCTGACCGCATCCAGTTGGGAGTCCTTGGGTTTTGGAAAAGCTTACCACCAGCAAGTAAATCATTAATGTTAAGTAATAACGAGTTGGAAGATGCAAGGAGTGAGGGAAGGGATGCAAGATCCACTGGGATTTGCTGTTTTAGGAATCTCCACTTTCCTTGTTTCTCAGCAAATCCTTGACAGAAGGTGGTCAGGCCATTCTGCTTAGATCTGGAGGTGCAAATCCATCTTGCTGCAGGAGCAGGGTTGTAACACATGGCACCACCTGTGCTGACATTCCCAGAATGGGAACAGAAAGATCACCAAGGCACATTTCCAATAAAACACCAGCATGTTTATTTCCCAAGTATTTCAGTAGTGACACACGTATGCCTGGTGACTGGGAGCAGCTTTAAAGCCAAGTGAGGGGGAGGGCAGAGCCTGTGTGCACAGGGAACTGATTTTGAGCTGAATCTTTTGTAGCTGCCCTCTTCCCAGAAAAAAACCCATCAGCTGCACAGAGCACAAAGGGCAGCGATGAGTTGGTGACAGACAGCGAGGACGACGGGGCCAAGCAGAATGGAGAGCACGGGACAAGGAGGGACAGCAGCAGAGCAGCTGGCAAGAGAGGAAAGGTGGGAGTCATCCCACTGCCTGCAGCAGCAGGGGTGTGGAGCTGGGATCCCATCCCGTAGGTGTGCCAGCTATTCCTGTCTGGGAACCAGCAGAAGGTGCAAAGCTGTTCAGAATAGGTTTTTCCCTGTGTGCCAGACTTGCATCCCGAGGTGTGAATTCCTGCCAGGCAATATTTATCCTGGCTGGGGTGGTGAGGGATGTTCCTGCCTGTACAAACAGCTCAGCTTGGGTGGGATCCTGCCCCACACCATCGTAGAAGGAAAGCTGATGTGGGTCCTGTGGGTTCTGTAATTGTTCTCCAAATACACAAAAATTTAAACTGTTTTGCAGTCACAGATTCCCTCTAGACCATTTTTCTGCCACTTTTGAGGCACTGCCTTATTTTGTAAGTGTGTCAAACTAGAAAGTTAGGGCTGGATAAAGTTTGGATTCATTGCTGCAGGGAGCCTGTCAGTTTGTACCTAATGAAAGCATCAGAAAGGGCTGCTGAGCTGCAGGGTCCTGGCTCCATGAGCAGACTTGAGCTCATTCTGGCTGTTGAGGGAGATCACACTCAGCTTCTGCTCAAGCTGTCTCAGGGAAGGCTTGATCTGGATGTTAAGAAATAAGCTGATTAACTTTTTTTTTCTCTGCAGAAACAGACGGGCCCTTTAAAGAAGAAATTCAAGAGCCATCATCGAAAACCCAAAAACTTCAAGAAAGCAACCAATGGGAAATAAATTCTATGATAAATACCTGGCCTGGAGCCTGTTGTGTAACAATTCCAGTGGGAGCACAGCATGAAGTGTCTGCCCATTCCAGTTACCTGTTACAGGTGTGGAGGGGACTAATAGGGTGGAATTAAGTTGCATTCCAAGAGCTTTAAGCCAGCCCCACACCAAGGGAAGGATGTCTGCTGCAGTCAAGTCCAGACAGCTCAGTTTTTTGCAGAAAGCTGATTTTTGTTAGGCAGGAAAGCACAGCAGCTCAGCAGTGGAGCATCACCAGCCACACACGCCAGGTGGATACAAAGATGCCATTGTTTTATTTTGATTGTTTTCAAAAATCAAAACATTTTCAAACACAACTAAGGTACAAAATACAGCATAAAATGAGAATTTATACTTATTTCTTTTTTTTTCCACATAGAAAGCAAAAATATATTCAGAATGAATTCCAGAACACTTTGCAGAGCCAATTGGTAGCTGACATCCTGCTTGTGAGAGCTCAGCCACGGGGAGAGGTCACTGTATTTCTGGGAGATGCACAAGTACAGCAGTGTATGTAGGAAACCAGAATCTTCTGCATCAGGACTCACAGTTAATAAGTCTGCACGTTGTGCTGCCTAGAAGTATCTGATAATGCCCTCCACCTAACTGTGCCCCTGGAATACTGAAGTATTACTGCTGCAGGGGACAGCAACAGTTCCTTTTCTAGGGTCTTTTGTTGGAAAGGGGACTTGCTTTTCACAGAGGAAACTGGTCAATATTTCAGACTAGTCTGTCATCCAGCTCCTTACTTTGACAGGACACAAGGAAGTTGAGAAAGACAAGGGGCTACTTGCAGGAGTAGTTTCTGTCATTTATAAATACTGTGAACATCAATAGCAGTTCAGGTATCTGAGAGTGGCTGCCTTGATCAGTCTAAAACCATTGTAAGACCTGCAGTGAAACAGTGAAAGCCTCCTGTGCTGCAGACTGGAAGGACCAGTTTGTTTAGCCAGGAAGAGTCAGGCACACACAACACTTAAGGTGAAGACCTCTCTTGCAAAACTTCCTTGAAAAGAAAGCCATCAGTGACCTGACCTTAATGCTGAATTCCTCTCCCATCAATCTGGACATGGGAGTTGGACTAGATGATCTCCAGAGGTCCCTTCCAACCCTAACTATTCTGGGATAGCAACTGGCTTCTCCAGCAGCAGCACATCTTGCCCTTACAGAGGCTATTATCCCCTTAAGATGATAAAATAACTGGTTTAACTTTCAACAGTGCTCTTCTATTTTTCATTAGTTCTTCAGCCTAGTTTTCTCTCCTAAAAAGCAACTGTTTAACTGAACTGTCCAGGTGAGTGTCCTTATCAGGAGACCCTGGGGAACAGCTCCCACTGGAGATGTTCAGCTGAATTCCTCCTTGAACAAAGAGCTGAGCATCTTCCTCAGGAGAGGCAACAGAGCAAGGAACCAGTGTAATGGCAGGAAGTTGGTAGGGCTCATGCTGTCTAGAATTCCTCCACAATCTAGTGAAACAGGTTCACACCTAGTTGACTAAGAGAGGACAAAAACACCTCCCCTGAGCAGCACTAAGCATGGTCATGGCACAGAGGTTGTGGCACTGAGAAGCCAAACAGGGCCTTCCTCTCCTCATCCTCCTGACTTCCTCCCAGGGAAGGTCCATCCCTGGCTGCTTCTCCACTGCCCAGGCTTTGCACTCACATTCCTCAGCTATAACTGTTTGCAGAGTTGGGAACGGGGGCCACTTCCACATTTCCAGCCTGCACAGCTCAGGGTGGCCTGAGGTGGCAGAGGAGGGGCTGCCCTGGGGAACTCAGCAGCCCAGCTCTTCAGTCAGCTGGGACTTTCACAGCCAAGAGACTGACAGAAGAGAATCTAAGAAGCAAAGACTACAGATTAGGAGATGGACTGCTCTCATCTGGCAAGTACTGAGTGCACAGAAAAAGGGAGTTTCTGTATTTCTCAAGACATTTTCACCATTAACCTGCAATTCAAATATGAATTTGGGGCTTATATGGATGGAAGCTGGTTAATAGCAGAAAGGAGCTTTTATTATGGAACCTGCAGCACAACTTGGCTCCCTTCTTGGGAATTCAGGAGGGGCAACTTTTGGGTAAAGAATGAATAATAAAGAATTCTTTTGGCACAGAATTTTCACAGAATCTAATGTTCTGTCTCTTCAGGATTATCTCCCCCACTTCCTTTAAATCTGATTAGCAATACAGGATTCATGATTAACAATACAGGATTCCCCCTTGTTCCCCTCAAGGGCAGAACTGGGACACGTTAGAAAATCCTCTCCCTTTTCTTACCCAGAAAGGGGTACAACTGCTTCCAGGATTTTCTTTTTGCCTTCTGTTCAGGAGCAGGAAAGACCCTTCCCTGCTAAACAAAAGGGAATTATAGGCCTCTGGGCAGCAAAATAACAGTGATTTTCTGCTGCTTTCCACCTTGATAAGCAATGCTATAACCAGCAATGGAACTCCTTATGCACAAGACAGTTTTGATAAGGGCAAGAAAGGGGATCCACTTTTTTAGTTATAGCTACAACCCAACACCACACTGAATGATCCAGCTGTATCTGCTCACCTTTCTGCAAATTTTAAGACATTGCTGACATTCCAGACAGCAAATGTTCTACTGCAATTCACTGAAGCATCAGCAAAATGCAGGTTCCTTGGGTTAGTTCCAAATCTAGGAAGTTAGAATAAGCCTAGGCAACATTCCTTGAAGAAATAGGATTTTATCTATTGTATTACTGGTGCCACAGTAAATCAAATTCAAAACATCTGTGCCTTTTATAGGAAGGGGGCATGTACGTGTAAAATGCTGGCAGTTTTTGTTGAATCCATAGAGAATCAGTTCTGGACTTAGTACAGTATGTCCCAAGAAGTGTTGCTATTCCTGTTACCACTCTTTTTTCTTCTCATCCATGGAGACTCCACCAGGACCCAGTGCAACCACGAGGAGGAGCCCTCCAATGACAGACATGGTCTGGAAGAAATCGTATTTGAGGAAGTCGTGCATGGGCTTGTAGGCTGGGATGGTCCAGAAGGCATTGAAGTAGATGTTGATGCCAAACAGCCAGATGACCAGAGTCAAGGCAGCCAGCTTAGTCTTGAAGCCAATTGCCACCAAGATAATCAGGGCTGTGCCCACAATGTTCTGCAGAATCTGCAAAGAAAAAAAGCCATTTACTTACATAGTTCTTAAACAGATACACCAACATCAGAGCAGAGCTTGGATAAGTTCAGTTGTCATGGCACAGATAACCTAATAACTTCTTCTGAAGTGTTAATTTTCCTTATAGATTTCAATAAGCATTGAGCAGATCCTGCAGCCCATCTGGGCACTGGTGCTACCTTCTAGTTGCTCAACTCATACTTTAATGCTGGGATACTTACAGAAAAGAAGTCCATATCAAAGTGTAGCAGTGTCATGAACATGAGGACGAGCAGCACACGCCCCCCCAGCTGCATGTACTGCTTTGGGGAGCTCTCCCTCATGGTGGGGACACCAGCAAACATGCTCTTCCCCTCCGAGCGGGACTCAGCCAGGAGCAGCAGCAAGCCTCCCCCAAGGGCAAGATTTCTACACAAATGGGGAAAAAGGAAAAAAAAAAAAAAAAGCAGTTTAATACAGCTTGCACTGATCTATATCTGTAAAGTGTTATCTGACAATTTCAGTAAGGATCTACGTGAGAGTGAGGAGTGACTTGCTCTGACCGTGGGATGTGTTGATCTGTGTTAGACTCCCCAGCCCCAGCAGCACTGAGCACACCCAGGATTTGTGGGAACACAGCCTGCCAGGGAAGCCCAGCACCCACCACTCAGCCACAGTTGCTTCAGTGGCTGTTACAACACGAATTAGGTTGTGTTCAAGTTATTCTGTACCTCAGGTTTAGCCATATATGCCAAAGTAGTTCAGAGGTTGCTTTGAGAAAACAGAGCAGCAGCACTGCTGGAAAGTTACACATTGACAGGGTTGTAGTAAGCCCAGAGTGTAATTCTTGTGCTGGCCTCCCCTCAGAGGGGTGGAAAGGCATCAGCCAGCCATCACTCAGGGCCTGACAGCAAAGCTCATGTTTATAATCTTGTCTTCTCCTTAGGGAAGGCATTAAGAGGCTTAAAATCCCAGAAACCACTCCAGTGACTGCATGTTGTAGTTGTCTCAGAAAATGGCTTCAGTCATGCAGAAGCAGAGTTGCTATTTTAGCCATTTAGGAAAAAAAAAAGCAACTCTGATCAAGTGTAGACAGTTGGTTGAGCTCTCAGCCAGGTTAGCAGCAGAAGCACTTGGATCCTAGTGGGTTAGGATTAGTCATTCCCTTCCTGAGCCTGCTGTCTACAGTTTAACACAGACTCCTGATTTTTCAGGAGCTGTCATTTCTTCTTTAATGTAAATGCATCACTTGTAAAATCTTCCTAGTAAATACTATGAACAAATGTCATTTCCTCTGCTACCAAGTGTCAGCTTTCATTCTGTTTCCATAAAAACTTCCAAAAGCAGGCATACCTCATCAAGAACTTCAGGTCCCATAGAATGCTGTATGCAATAGTCTAGGCAAAGAATAGAACACGTTAAAACACCATATAAATGACACTGAAGTTCTGAGTTTCTGTTACAATCTCAGGTCTGTGTCAACCACAACAGAATTTGGTTATAAATACAATATAGTGAAGGAAACAAGGTAATTAAATCAGTGTGGTCCAGTGAGTCTGTGAAACACACAGAAGGCAAGCCAGAATTTGATTTGTGCTTTAGGCCCCCAAAATACCCTGGTTTTGTAAGGGAAGGATGCTACTAGCTAGGATCTTTTGTGATGGGAACACAGCTGAAGGCCAAAGCAACTGCAAATTCCACATTTGGCTCATTAGCTGACATCCAGGTAAATTGCCAGCTACTTCTGCTATATTGGTCAAGGTCAAGTATTGAATGAGTGTCTCCAAGCTGACTAATTGCAACTACATCTATTGGGCACATCAGGAGAAGGGAAGCAGCAAAATAGTTCAATGCCATCAAGGACTGGCACTAAGACAGGATGGAGAAAAATTCCAGGGCTGCAAGTTATTTTCAAACATGTTGGGAATACTGGGGCTAAGAGAGATTTGAAAGGTACAGTTTAGAAGGGATGAAGATTTAAGCCTCCTACCTGTAATGCTATAATTCCAAACAGTCCAAAGCAGGCATATTGCACAAAGTTCCTACTCAGCACCAGGATACAGCCACCTGAGTTGGGGAAATTCAACAGTTACACTTGGAAAAGCTTCTGTAGGAATGCTAACTTGGATTTTCCTTTTTCTTTTGTGAGATAACTGTTAGGGCCATCATGCTGTATTCCTTTTCCTTGAAAGGATAAAACCCAAAACCCTTCTCAAGTCTTTCATCAGAAAGCACTGATAGCCTTTGTCACTCTGACATGAGGCAACTGCATTAAATTTAGGTGACCCTCTACAGAAAATAGTGAAGGCAAAAAATCCAAATTAAAACACAAGATAATAAAATTGGCAATCAGGAACAGTAAATCAGGGACATAATATAAACAGAACAGGATTTTTCCTCACTCCATTTCTGACAGCCTGAGCTCACCCAGCACACACATAGCAGTGCAGTCCTTCTGGGATTATTTTGATTCCTGAGCTTTGGGAAAATTTCTGACACAAGCACCTCACTCAGGCTTAAATGCACCCTCTGCAGGGTAAGAATTTGCCGTAGAGATGAATGCCCATAAAAACAGGAGGCTGATAAAGTCTCAACATTGCCCCATTTAAGTAAACAGGAGTATTTCATTTAGAGAACTCTGGGTGTGGTTTGTATTTATGGATGCACGTACAGAACTGAAACCAGATTGTCCTGACGGATTCTTGGCATCTCTGACTCGGAGGCAGCATGTCACAAGAAACTCTCAATGGCTGCTTCCAGGAAAGGCTGAAGCAGGTCAGTTCAGAGTTCTTTTCATTCAGCCCCTCTAGTACTATCAGTTCTGAGGCATCCCACGCTGCCATGATTCACAGGGCTCTGCCTGCACCTGAACAGCCCCAGAGCCACTTACTGAGCTGCCCGAAGAGGTTTAGGAACACGAAGATGGAGGCCAGGAAGTAGCCACAGTTCCACGTGCCATCGATGTAGTCCCTCTGCTCACTCCACTGGAGCCACATGCGGATGCCATCCTCCAGGAAGGTGCTGATCAGGCACAGCCGGGCCACGTGGGGCAGGTACTGCTTCGTCACCCTCAGGAACTGCACGGGCACACAGGGCATTAGCAGGGCAGGCAGGGAAAAGGACACTGCAGGGAGAACAGAGCCCTGCTCTCTGCAGGCTGAGGTCAGCAGTTCTCATGCATTCAGGGTCACCAACATCCAGAGGAAAACGGGGATTTGGATTTAATGAAATGTTTCTTCACCCGCTGGGAGCAGCAGGGGAAACCTGCTGTCATTCTCCACTGGACTAGGACTTGGAAAAAAGCAGAACCCAGCAGCACATTTCTGTGTAATAGGAACTGTGCTTTGATGGAGTTCTCACTAATGAAGGCTGACCTTGGTTTTAGTTTCTCTATCTCAGGGGTTTCATGTTTCAACCCAGCTATCAGATAGCCCCGAGCTGAAAGGGCAATCCTGCTGCCACCCATGTGCTCAGGCACTCACCACCCTGGAACAACCTGGATTCAGGAAGCCAGGCTGACAGAAGACAAGTTCTGTATAAATTAAAAAACATTACTAAATTTTTTGCCAAGCTCGTGCCCTCCAACAGCTCAGTGCAAACCAAGCACATGTACTGGAGCAGCAGCAGATCTCAGCTCCACATAACCACTGCATGGAATTGCACCCTCTGTCCTCTAGGCACGTTTTTACTTCACTAAAAGGAGCATCCTCTGCAGAAAGGAAACAGAGGTTTATAGCCACAGTTCAGTGCAGTGGTTAAAAGGAAATTATATCATCGTGCAACAGATGCTGAGCTTCAGTTTTTGGGAACAGAAGATGTATCTTGCAGGCTCCTGGATCAGTTTGCTCTGCAATTACAACAATTAAAGGAACAAATGCAAAATTGCCAAGCAGAGTCTAGAGGGTCGTGTTCTCCAGGGCTGTGGGGTGCACAGGAAAGCTTACTGCCTCCAGGTTAGGACAAGTGTTTAACTGTCATCCCATTTTCTAGGCAGCACTGGTTATTACTTCATTGAGACTTCCAGCAGGAAGGAGACAAAAGCCATTTCTGACAGTTTATTCCTGCCAGCAGTCAGTCAATGCTAAAGGCTATGCAAATGACAAGCCTAGATCACATAGTGTAACTACAAATTATCACGAGAAAAAATCAGCAAACAACCTTAATAGTCAATTAAATAGTTAATATTGGAATGAACTGCACTGTTGTACTGCCTGTATCCAGAGTCTAAGGGTCAAAATTCACCTTAATCAAGTGCATTTTAAGTGCAGCTGTACTCTGCCTCCTGAAGGCTGCCACTTCAGGCTTTTTTAAGCCATGTCAACAGTTGGAGGAATGAGTCAGAAGAGAATTTCTGATCTTTGTCACTCACTGAATGAGACACACATCTTGGTTTACAGCTTTCCTCCCTCCTGGGTTTCACTGTGAGGTCGAGGAAACTTGCTGAGGAATACTAAGAATAAAGTTCTTACAAACCAGAAGTCGTTTGTAAGATACAGAACAAGCAACTTTGGTCTAGAAAGAAATGAAAGAAGACAAGTGCTGGGAATCTGTAAGGAAAGGATAAAAACAGTGCTGTGGAAAGGCTGGAAAAAGCAGCAAATAGTAGAGAATATCTTCAAAGCTCCAGGCCTCATCTTTGCTGTTTTGAAGTGGGAGCTGATCTCATTTTCCCCTTCCCTGGAACCATGAGCAGCACAGGTGAAGGATCCAAGAAGACATTTAACATTTACCTGTTCTCTTGGCACACAGAGGGAATTCAACACTGGCCATTAAACACGAGTGCACATCCAATGGGCTCCAGACAAGTCAGACTGCAGCCTACAGCAGCTCCAGTGCTAAGCAACCTCATGGCACACACATCATCCCTGGGCAGCCACAGCTCCTGCAGCTGCACTCAGATTGAACCCTCTGCACACAGCAAGCTCAAATGAGCTTCAGAAACAGCCCATGGGAACAAAATCCCACGGCAAAGGAACCAGGAGATCCAGAGAGAATGAAGAGAACAACTGCAGCACAACTACAGGGAGAGAATGTAACAGGCAGCAAGTGATGTCACAATTAGAGGTTCTGAGTGTAAATCACTCAAGTAATTTAACTAAAGACGGAATAAATGACAAGAAACACGAGAACTCCAGCAGTGGGACTCAAGGAATAGCACCAGTCATCCTGGGTTTGGCCCTGCCAGCACCAGCACTGTGTGGTTGAAAAGCTGCACCCTGAGCCCACTTCCTTTAAGATTCACACAGATAAAGTGGCACACGTGGGAAAATTGCAGTTTGCTATCTGCAGGTAAGAAATGGGACCTGAAACACCCTGCACTGAGCACAGCACATCCAAACCCAGACTGCTGGCACTGATGGAGGTGGCAGCATTGAACTCACGACATCAAATAACTTCAAGGCTTTTTCTGCTCTGGGCTTTGCATCAAGTGCTCTCCACATGTCCTGTCTCCTTGGAAAAGGTGAAACATCGTGAGAAAAGACAAGAAAATGCTAAATAAAACTATTTTAAAGAAGAACAGCTGGTTCTGTGTTGGCAGCCAAGTCATTGACATATGCCAGAGGGGCTTTGTGTTGCCACTTCCCCCTCTAATGCGATTAGAAAGGCAAAGATAGATTTAAATGCTCTTTTAAGTTTAACAACAAAAGATGTACAAGAAGGTCCAGGAATCCCTTAAGCAAAGCTCTGCTCAACCCCCCATTTTTCTAAAGGAGGACAAATTTTCAAATCCATGAAGTCCTGACCAAAAGAGAGGCAATAAAGTGATACATTTGGACCCCACCTCCAACAGTTTCAAATTTGCTGAAAGTCCACTCCATTTTGATAAAAGTGTATATACCATGGTACAGTTACAGGTATTTTAAGTCCAATAAATGGAGATGAGTTGGGAATTTTTGCAGGTGTGTTCTGTCCAAGCACAAAGCCTTTTCCTGTGTATTCCTGGATCAGGGAAGTTGTGATTATGGTGGGGAACAGTACACTGCTCATCTCTACAGAAACCCTCCTGAGCTGCACAGCATTTTTAGTCTAGAGCTTCTGATAAGGCATATCCCAAACATCTTGAACACTTTTAAGGGATTGCTTTGTTTCTGGGAGAACAAATTCCTCCAGCAGCCTGGGACACCACTGATCATTTCTGGAAGAGGATGCTCAATCCAATGGCACGGAAAAAACACTTTCTTTCACCAGCTTGGATACATTGACTCAAAGAGATCCCACCCCAAAGATCACAGGCACAGCAAAACCCATCACATTCATTAGCCCAGTGCCTACAAAGTACTGTAAAAACCGGGAACAGGCTTTCCCATTTATTTCCAAAGGCAGGAAGAGGGCTCTGACCCACTAGAGCATTGCCAGCAATATTAATTAGGCTTTTAATTGCAGGAAGATGTCTCAATGCTTTTCCCTTCTGAAGTGTGCTTTATACTAATTCCCTTTTCCAAAAGGCTATTTATTAATGAAACCTTTAAAATGGTGCTTTTAGTAATTTATTGCATTTTACTATCATTCTTCAGGGAGAAGATTTTCCTCAGGCTAACCAGAACAGGCTACTTGGCTTATAATGATAAACAATGAGTGCACTGCCATGACAAAGTTCTAGAGAACATTTCCAAATTCAGTTTTTTCAATCTAACTGACAAAAAGTTCAGAGTAACAATGAAATGTTTTCTTCTCCGTTCCATTTTCTGCAAAATAAGATATTGAGGACAAGAAATAATGGGTTCAAACAGAAATTAAGCGGGAAATTAGGGAGAAATTCCTCCCTGTGAGGGTGGGGAGGCCCTGGCACAGGTTGCCCAAGAGCAGCTGTGGCTGCCCCATCTCTGGAAGTGCCCAAGGCCAGGTTGGACAGGGCTTGGAGCAGCCTGGGAGAGTGGAAGGTCCCTGCCCATGGCAGGAGGTGGAACAAGAAGGGCTTCAAGGTCCCTTCCAACCCAAATGGTTCTGTGATTTTATATCAGAATTATCTGGACAAGATACATCAGCATTTATCTTGGAAAGTTAAATAAACTCCCCCAGTCTGGCTCTCCCTTGCAGCCCTCTCATTGCTGTGCAATGACTCAATGGTCTCCTCACAGTTTTGTTCACAAATCTTTTTTTTTTCTGAACAGCAGAAATACCAAGCACCCACATTCCTAAGGATTTATTCCTAAAGATTAATACAGACATTAGGAAAGTTGCCTGAGATCTGCTCCCTCTTAGGAAGGGATTACAAAGGAGAGACAGTCCTAAACACTCCATGCAGGCCCCAGATACTATTCAGCTATTTTCAGTACTTGGTGGCTGCACTAAAGGGGTTTGCCAAGTAATACTTTAACAAAAAAATCACTAAAAATGGGCTTAATTTCTGAGTATGTAAATTTTTGAGTTAATAACACTGGGCTGGTGTTAGTGACCCCTCCACTGCAATTCCTTACAGCTCAGAGCAGCCTATTACCAGCAATCTCACCCCCAGTATTGCTCCTCACTTGACTAAACATGGAAATAACTGAACCAAGTGAAAAAACCATAAATCCTCAATTTCTCCTGCTGCCAGTTCAGCTCCCCAGTTCAATGACAAAAGTGCTGGTGAGAGAGAAAAGGGGAATGTAGCCTTGGGAGAAGTAGGACAAGCCCTTTCACTGACAGCTGGCTGGCAGGCAAGCTTAGCTGCCTGTAAGTGCACTAGTTCACCTCTGGATTAAGAGCCACTTACTACTGCTGAGTATCTTGGCATCTAGGGCATAATTTGCTAATTCAAAGGGAAATTACAGTATCTGAGAAAAGCTAAGCTTCACTGTTTGAGTTTAAGGAACAGATTATTCTTGCTTTTGTAAGAGACATTCAGGATTTCCTGATAAACCCTGGAATTAGCTCTAACATTCTCCCATAGGGGTTTTATGATACAGAAATTAAGACTCATTGTGTGTTGAGCACTAGTACAGAGAGTGGAAAAAGCAAGAACATCACTGAGAATGCATTCAGCTCCCAGAACAGCCATTGTCCAGCCTCCACCACGGCAGTTTCAACACAATTTCAGTCCAAACATTCCAAGCACTTTTTAAAATCCAAGATGAACTAACAGCTCCTGCAATGCCAAGTGTTAACCTCACAATATATACCAAAGGTTAGTGTTTAGCAAATCACTCCCACATTGGTGTGACACTGAGCTTCAGCAGCACAGACAGCACTGAAAGGTTCTGATTGAGCTACCAGGCAGAATTGTCACAGGAGTTATTACTCAGAACACCATAAAAATTCTTCTGCAATTTGATGGTAAGAGTAGCAAAACTCTCAATTCTGCAGCTTAAGGCAAGACTCATCTTTAAACAGGATGTGGCCAGGCACAAGTAAATTTGTGCCATTTAGAAGTCACTTCAGGAGGAGGCAAACTACATTTAAGCTGGACAAAAGAGCTTTCAGCAGAGTGAAAAGAGGGGTGTTAAGGACATCTAGAAATAACCCCACAGGAATAAATGGAGAGGTGTTATAAAAAGGTCAGGACAAGCGTTGCAAATTTTGGCAAGTAATGTGAACACTGCAGTGATGGTTTACTTTTTCCCCTAAAAGGACCAAGAGGACAAGGTAAACAGAGAATGACCAAGATAATGCAGACATCCCTTAAACTGAGTATTCCACACACTACAAGAAGCTCTGTCTCTAAATCAAATCTTCCTTCTTCCATCTGGGGGTGGGGAGGAAGTGCAGAACAGGTTTTCCCAGTGAAATCAGTGAAAGACACAGAGGCAGCACAGCCCCCTCAGAGCTGTGACGTGTTAGTGTGCACCACACAACTCACACTAAATCACAGTGGCTGTAGAACCAGGCAGAATCAGATTTTCCAGCCAATTTGCTGAATATGATTACTTGCTGCCTCTTATTGTCGATTAGATGAATCACCATGACTGTGAAGATCTTTGCAGCATCATCCCCAGCAGAGCAACTACTTACACTCAAAATATTCCTGTGGTCACAGATTGTAAGAGATCACAAACTTCTATTTAACAGAGAAATCACTCGGGCCTCCACTGAAATAAACGTAAGAAGGTTTACAAGACAACATCAGCTCGTTTGCTTTCCTTTTGCCCCAAGCCTGAGCACAGCACCACGGTGCTGACCAATCTTCTCCAGTTTGGGCTTCCAGATATGGGTCAGGGTTTCATGAAATCACAGAATGATTTGGGCTGGAAAGAACCTAAATCTCACCTTGTTCCACCCCCTGCCATGGCAGGGACACCTTCCACTATCCCAGGTTGCTGCAAGCCCCGTCCAACCCGACCTTGAACTCTTCCTGGGATGGGGCAGCCACAGCTTCTCTGGGCTGTGCCAGGGCCTCCCCACCCTCACAGGGAGGAATTTATCCCTAACACCCCATCTAACCCGGCCAGGTTGGATAACCCGGTCACTCACCCATCCCTGCCAGCTCACAGCGGCTCCCCACGCCCCTCTGTGCCCTCTTCACCAGCCGAGACGGCTCCTGCTCTCCTTCCACTTAATCCCTCCTGAGAGAAGCCCTGTCCGCAAGGAGAACTCGCTGAACCAGAGGCTGGGGCGCTCACTCGAGGGCAGGGGCGGCCGCTGGGCCTGTGGCGGTGGGAGCCGGGCCCGGGCTCCCCTCAGAGAAAACTTAAAGGAAAGATGGAAACAAACTGCTTCCAGGCAGTGAGAAGGCAAAGTAGAATGGCTACAAATCGAAAGTGGAGAAACTTCGGTTGGGTATTGGGAAGAAATTCTTCTCTGTGAGGGTGGGAGGCCCTGGCAGAGATTTCCCAGGCAGCTGTGGCTGCCCCATCCCTGGCAGTGCCCAGGGCCAGGCTGGACGGGGCTTGGAGCAACCTGGGACAGTGGAAGGCGTCCCTACCCATGGCAGGGGCTGAACGAGCCGATCTTTAGGATCCTTTCCAGTCCAAAGTACCCCACGGCTCTATAACTCCATAACCCCACGGCCCCGCCACAGCGCGGCCCCGAGGCGGCAGCGCCCCCGCCGCCATCCCGGCCTGCCTCAGCCGGGCCCCTCAGCGTGGCCGCGCCGCACAAAGGCCGCGGGGCCGGCACGGCGGGGAAGGCGGGCCGGCACGCACCTGGTCGGCGAAGTCCTCGGCGGTGTTCATAATGTCGTTGTGGCCCATGGCGGGGCCCGGGCTGGCTCGGGGCGGGCGGGGCGGTGGCGGGGCCGGGCCGCGCTCCGTGCAGGCGCTGCCACGTCGGACGGGCCGGGCCTTGAAGGCGCGGCCGCGCCGGCGCGCGGGGGGCGGGGCCTCCCCGCCGGGACACGCCCCCAGACACGCCCCTCGGCGCTCTTAAAGGGGCCGCGCCCCCCGCTACGCTCTTGTCTGAGGGGGGGTCTCGCGCCCTCAGCGCCCCTGCCCCGCAGGCCCGGGCGGGAGGCCGGGCTGTGTCCCCGCCATGGAAAAATATGAGGTGCTGCCCCCAGGTTCAAGCTCTACCCGGCAATAAGCGGGCGGCTACAGCGTTGTGGGGGTGTAGGTGGTGCTGGAGGGGTCTGTGAGGGGTACATGGCCCTGAGGAGGGGTCTGTGACCAGGGCAGGGCCGTGGGTGCCCTTGGGGACATGGTGTAAGTGGCTCTGAGTGGGTTAAGTGATGCTGGAGGGGTTTATGAGGGGTCCGTGGCCCTGGGGGATGGTGGGGGTACCCCTGGAGCAGCACACGACCGTGGGAAGTGGGGGCTGAGTGGCCCTGAGGGGTGTGGGTGGCCCTGGGGGTGTTTTCAGCTCCGAGAATGCCCTGAAGAGGAGGGAAAGGAAGGTCTGTGCTCCTCTCAGAAGGTGGGGTGTCCCTAGTCCTGCCACGGGATGCTGGAGGTGTTTTCAGTGTGGGAGGTTTCTATGGAAAAGTGGATGGAAGGGTTTTTTTGCCTCAGCTGTTCTGCCCGAGCTGAGCAGGTGTTCTGGGTGTGTCCTGTGCCCGGCAGGTGCTGGAGCAGCTCCAGCCCGGGGCACTGGGCACGATACTGGTAGCAAAGCTGAAAACAGACGAGGATGCCCAGAAGAAATACGCAATAAAGCAGGTGAGCAGGTGGTTGCTATGAAAACAAGAGTTTGGCATGTTTGTTATCTCCAGGGGCACCGTGATAGTAGCAAGAGACCCATGCTGGGCAGCTGATAAGAGTGGGTGTGCTTGTTACTGTGCTGCTTTTTGGGGAAATGGGAGATCCAGATCAGTTTATTGGAAAGTTGAGGCTCAAAGTGGGGAAAGGGCAGCAGCCTAGTAAAGTCCCCTCAGTGTTCTCAGCTCAGCTTTCTGCTGCAGAAGCACTGTCTGTCACACACGTATTTTCAGCTCTGTTTTACCCATCTCCTGACACCAAAACTGCCCCAAACATTAGAGATTTGACTTATGATTGAAAATTTATATCATTTATAGTCCAGTCACCTTGGTAAGAGTGTTCTGGCTTGAAGTTCCCTGGTGTTCCTGTTACAGTCTCATCCCTGTCTTTTTTTTTGGTGCAGGTTGAATGCATTGACCAACACCAAGCAAATGTGGCCTTGAAGGAGGTATTGGTGCAGTCTTTTCTTTTACACTTCACTTACAAAGACCAAAGTCTTGATAGAACCAAGTCTTTTGTCTACAAGGATTAGCTGAGTAAATAATAAGTAGATCAGGTAGGACTATTTGTGGGGTGTGCTCTCTGCCCTCTGCTTGGGCTCAGGCCAGGGTTTTGTATTAATTGTTGTTATTTATGGACATGTACATTCAAATGGACAGCTCTTCTCAGAGGATAGTTCTTTCCCAGATTTTTTATTTGTTTTGTGAAGCCAAAGGACAAAACTCATCCTTTTGGCATTTAAGCTGAAGGAGAACCTTGGTCTGTTTGTAGTTTATTATTAATAACTCCATGTCTGGGTAACACATTTAATGATATTCTCATTTCTCAGAGTTGGACATTTTTAATGTGAATGATTTTCTCTCTTTGTTGTACCCTTTTCTTTTGTTGCAAACTTTGGTGCAATGCCTTGAGTAAGAAGCATCAGAAATACTCTGAAAATACCAAAAATGCTTTCAATAAAATATGTGGAATAGCACATGATGGATGAGTCTCCCAGTGCCCAGCATCTGGAGTTGGAAAAGGAGAATAAATATCTGTGCAGATATTTTATCCTGGTCCGAGATTTCTGCACCAAATATGGCATTACCAGTAAAACTTGGTCCAATTTTTCTGTTGAAATAAATATTGAACTACATCTATGAAAATAAATACAGTTGTGCCATCTGGGATCATGGCTCTTTTTAGTTTTTCAGTTGTGCCTGCACAGCCACAAACACAACTGTAGGAGAGTAACCTGAATTCTTTTTATCTTCCACATAATCAGCGAATTTGCTGAAGTGATTAGGATTTGTCAGAGGCCTGCACAGAAGCCTTATTCAAGGAGATAAAAATCTCACATGGCATTGTATTTATTAAAGTTCAAGCTTGCATGTAGGTTACAGGAAATAATGGCTGCATTTGAAAAAAATCATCCTGACTTATGTTCTAAGAAATGTTTTCAGGTTTGGGTGCTAGGAACTGAAGAAGGAGGTGGTTCACACATCATCTCCCTGTGGATCAGTTCATATCTTTGAATCTCACAAGGCTGTTGAAGCACTGAGTAGAGTCTGGGTGAAATATTTTCCTTCGTTCCACATTTGTGTGTGCAAATATTTAACAGCTGGCACTTTTGTAGAGTTTGATCAGAAATGTGACATGAACAAGTGAGGAAGTGGCTTTGGGTGTTACTTAAGATTGGCTATAGAAAGCTGTCTCTCTTTTATCTTTTTCTGTGCAGGCAATGGATTTACTAAGACTCTGCCATTCTAACATCTGTACTTACAAGGAATTGTTTGTGACTTGGAACAACGAGGTGAGAATGGAACAGGATTGGTTAAACTGGAATGTGTGGTTTATGTTCTAGATACAGGAGCATATTCACAGATTTAATTTGGGTTCATTGGGGTGAGATGCTAAAAAAGAAGAGTTTTGACTTGAAACAAGCCTGATTTTTTTTTTCTCCTGAATACACACACACTAAAAAGCTATGAATATGTATGGATTGGAGTGCATCACCTGGCAGACTCCCAGATCCTGATGGGAATTAGTGTGCAATTCTGATTTTCATGCCTGCATGAAAACCCTTCTATAGGGGACCATAAGAAGCTGAAAGCCCTGACTTACTTATTTGCAATTTTCTTCAGTGCTTGGACAGAATCTTTGATGATTTTATGGATGTATAATTGATTTGAATCATCCTATACAGGTTCAGATAAAATGCTTCATAGTGGTGGCTTGTTTTGTTTGCTAAAACAATGAGCATGCTGTATTCTTAATGGAAGAAATTAAATATTTTCTCTTCTGTGAGAGAATAATCATCTCAGACCCCTTTTGTACTGTGAACATCACACCCAGCAGTTTGGATTTGCCTTTCTTACCTGCAAACAATTCAGCAATTTTGGTGCAATGTTTTATTGCAGGTCTCATCTCTCTTTCTCTGCCTGGTAATGCAGCACTCAGGCCAAGGAGATCTTTCAGCTCTAATCAAGGAAAAGAGGGAGAAGTCAGAAAAGATAACAGACATGGTAAAAAGTACACAAGAGACACCTGTTTGAACTGAGAGACTTGTTGCTTTTATGGTATTCCTTCTTTCTGAAAATGCTCCCTAAAGCCTTCAGAGCACAGGAGGGTGGGTTCGGAAATTCACTTCTGAAAGGTATTTGCAAGTTCCTCTGTTTGTGTTACACTTTCATGTCTGTTTCCCTCCACAGGTGGTTCAGAAGTTCCTGGGACAGATGGTGGATGCTTTGTTTTACATACACAAACAAAATATTTGGCACAGGTGAGCAGGAATCTCCTTCTTTGTCTGACAGGGCCTTGTTCTTGGCAGTGTTGGTTCAGCACAGTGCTCAGAGGCAGGGAATTTTACTCTTCCAAAGGGAGAAGTAGGGGCTAGAAATTCCAGACTTTAGATTAGGCTTTTTTTGACTTCTGAAGTTACCTATTTCCTGAGTTTTGTCTGGAATACTCATTTGATTGAGGTATTATCTCTTGGGGTTCTTTTTTTTTTTTTTAATATTTAAAAAATTATCCATCTCTGTAAATGCTCATATATTGGTGGCTGTGACGGACAAAGTTTGTGTATCTGAATAAGAGACAATCCTTGAATTCCATGTTCAGATCAATTTGTGTCCCAAGCACAAATATTAAAACATTTAGAGAAGAAAATAATTACATTTCGGTTGATTATTTCTTGTATATTAAAAAAAATGCAAATCAACAAAACACAAACAAAAAATGTCCAAACCACTTCCCCCCACCAAAAAAACCCCTCTACAAAAACCAACCCAACCCTTCTGAGGGCTAAAGATGCAGGGAATTTGTAATTATATGTCATTAGACTCTAATTTCACAGGCTGACAGAAAATATTTGTGTTGCAGAAATCTCAAGCCATCAAACATCCTTGTGACTGGTGAAGTATCCTTCATGCTGAGTGACTTCAGTACTGAAACCCTTATGAAAGATGAGGAAAAATGGAAAATAAGAGTGGAAGAAGGTAGATATTTGTTTTGCTGTTTTTTCTTTCCTATTGTATTTTTAAAAGATTTCAGTTGTGGTTGATATTTTTAGTCCTCAGAGAAAAATTAGGGATGAGGGGAAAGTTATCTTCCCTCTCTTTTCTCTGCATTAAACTATTTGTCTTCTAAATAGGATTTTGATAGGCAGTTGTCTGCAGCATTAATTGTGTTCACAAGTGGAAAATGTAGAGATGTGTGTGAGTTTCTGCAATCAATATAGTTGGAATCCTTTTTAGCTTTGTCCTCAGGAACATCTTGGAAATATATTCATTAGTTACAGTGTGTTTTGTGGTTTTTGGAAGCACAATGTCAGCAATGTCACCACATGATTCCTGTTTCTACAGAAAGCAAGTCCTGTATGGCTCCAGAAACATTTGAATTTTCTTTCACTGAGAAATCTGACATCTGGTCTCTGGGCTGTGTCCTCCTTGATATGATGAGCTGCTTTGTTCTGAATGTGTGTAAGAGTGATTTATGAGACATTTAAAGGGTCCTGGGCTCATCAGGATATCTGAGAGTGTGAGAGCTCTCTGACACTGTGCTCCTCCCAGGCAGGAGAGATAAATTCCTTACTGCAGGATATCAGAGGGGACAGCAGCTGCCTTGAGAGATTCCTGACCTGGATGCAGGATGGAGAAAGAAGCTATTTGCCTTTCTTCCCAATTTTATTGCTGATGCTACAGATTGAGCCCAGCATGAGACCCACAGCAAGGTGAGTTCTGGCTGCCTTCCCTTGATTTGTTTTGTCCTAAACCCCTCCTGCCTCCACAAATTCAGCAGGGAATGTTAACTGCTGTTGGAAAGGGTTGAGTTAACATTGCTTGTCCTCCTGCCTCAACAAATGGAGTTATTAAAGATTTGATGTTCATTCAGAGTGGACACTGAGATGCAGAGGTGTCCCTTTTTGCAGTTATATTATAAATTCACATTAATTACACAATTTTATGAGCCTGAACTTGGCACCCTAAGCATGGCTTGTGCAATATGAGCTCTTTCTTGAGCTGTTTTGAAATAAATAATTTAATTTATGTAAAAAATCATCTAGTCTGGAAGTAACATTAGATTTTTTATATCAAAATGAAGCAGTGCCTGTAGATTTTTTCTTTTCTAACTTACCAGTTCTAACTCACTGGTGCTGCTTTTGTCTCTCAAAATTCTAGGGATCTGGTCACTGTTCCATTTATTGGGAAATGCCTGATACTTGCTGGTGACACCTCAATAAAACTGAAGAAGTCTCTGCCTCCCACAATAACAGATGTGCTCTTTCAGGGAGGAGTTGAAAGTGTTCTAGGTAATAAGGAGAATAAGATGATTGTAAAGGGGATTTTCATAGGAAATAGACCCTTCCAATCAGGATGTAAATAAATTCTTGGAAATAAATTCTTGGATACTCATTTTACCTGAAATAAAATGGGATGCTCTTTGGAAGAAAGATCACTATGCAGCTTTTTCTATAAATTCCTAAGGTTCTCAGCCATTCCTACTGCAAAAGTTAAACAGGGTCAGAGGTCATTCCTCAGAAAATTTGGGAGCTCCACTTATTTTGTTTGCATTGTAACATGTTTGCTGATTTATGCCACAAGGGATCTGCTCCATTATTGTTCTTCTAAGTAAGGAAGATGTTATTTTAATCTGAAAGGTCTATTGGAATAATGCATTTAAAACTCCTATCCCTGCTCTGGTTTAATATTCCAACAGGTCCCCAGAAAGATATATATAATGCCAAATACATTGTGAATCATAACACTTTGTAATACTGAAATGTTTAATGAGTTGGGGGGGAAAGTATTTCTCTTTTCAACAATCCCAAATTTCATTAATTTCATTCATATGAATTCACATCTTGCACAAAACAGAGACAATTGGAGTGCTTTGTGTAAGTGTTTGTGTGGAATGGTTGGAAGAATTTCCTTGATTTCTCAGAATTCATGCAGGCTTCCTGGGATATTGAAGAAGTCCAGGCTAAAGGCATTCAGCACCTTGCCAGCTTTGTAAAGAATAAAAGTGGTAAGGCACTATTTGATCTATTTATTTATTTATTCTGCTCCTTCCTTTAATTTTGAGATAACAGGAAGAGGAAAACAATTCTAATGTCCATGGGAATAAAATTGCTCTCTTCCTATTTCTTCAGACCAGTGGCTGATGGGATTGTGTTAGTACTTGTTCTGTACATGCTTTTGTTAACCAGCAGAGGGGTTTTACTGGGTAAGAAAAATGGGCACTAGGGAAAAAAAAAAACCAACTGATATTTGAATTGGCAACAAACTGACATTTGAGGAAGGTAATTTCCACAAGTCCTGGGATAACCTGGGGGTAATTGCTGGGGCTGCAAGGCTGGCAGAGCAAAAGGAAGCTACACATGGCTAATTCCTGTGTGTCTGGTAAAACTGGGAGGGTGAAAGCTGTGTATTTTCTCCCAGAAACTGCACATTTTTCAAAAGAAGCTTTCAGATCAAGGTTAATAATTCAAAGCACTGTGTTAAATCAGTTATAAAATGCTCTGTCCTTTGACAGCATTTTAATGCTGGCATTGGCTTTTGATGTTAAAACTCAGGGTTATTCTTAGCTTTAATTGATAGGAGAGGTCTCCCACACAGATTAAAACAATTCACTCTGTTTTGTTCTCTTTGATTCAAGAAGCTTTTCTCAAAGAATTCCTTTCCCCCCACAGCATTCCCCTATCTGCTGTCATGCACAGAAGTGATCACTCTTGCCATGAAGACTCACACAGATTCTCTGGATTTACAAGTAGAAGGCTGCACTTTATTGCTTGAAATTCTTAGTCAAGGTATAATTTTAAGACTTCCTCCTTCTGCTGCGTCTTGTAAAGATTTCTGAACCCATTATCTGCTCCATTAACAATTTTAGGGGATGAATTTAAAGAACAAAAGGAAGTTAAGCAGCTTTTTGAATTCCCATGGCCTTCCTTCAGGACTGGCAAACAGGAATTCTGCATGAAGAGTTAATTTTAAATATAAGTGCTGATCTTGTCTAACCAAATTTGTTTTCATGTTATGTAGAGTGTTGCTAGAGGGCATAAATAAGACTCGTATTGTTTGGTGTTTAAATGTTAAACTATAAAAGTGATTTTGGGTCTCTTGTGTGGTCCCTGCTGTCACTTTCATGGCAATTTACCCCAAAACCACCTGATGATACGAGCTTAAAAATACTAAGAACTGAGTTTCAGCAAATGAAAATTTAAAGTAAGTTTTGCTTATTTTATGTGAAGGAATGCTGTTAATTGAATGTTTTTCTATGCTGATATAGGGGGCTTCAGCTTTCATTCAAAAGCGCTGAAATCTTTGTTCTATTCCAATGTTTGTGGTGACAGCTCTGGAACAGGGGGTGATGATGGCCCTGGATGAGAGTGTGGCCAGCTGCCTGTTACACACAGTGAGAAAACATTCTGAAAATGAAGAGTTCCTTTCAATGCTCTGCACATTATTGATGATGGTTTCAGCCAGTGGTGGGTCACCTTGTTCATTCTTTGGGGAATATGAATTTATTTTTACTTTTTGAAACAAATCCAAGATACAATGCAGAACTTGTGACTTCACTGAAGGGTGTGGATGTTTGTGGGTAATTATTAATTTAATAGTGGTAATATTGGTAAGATTGATCAGATATTGATAATACCCCTGAAAGTTTAAGATACAATGCTGAGGCTTCAGGGGTTTACCGGACCACTCTAATAGATACAATTCTGTATTTCCTCTTGGTTTGGAAACAAGTACAAATTCTGCAAATTGTAGTGCTTGAGATAATGAGGACATAGAACCTGAATTCTATTTTGGACTGTGCCATGATGAATTGAAACCATTCTCCCTAACTTCTCTACTTTGTTTTCTTTTCTTCTGAACTTGTAATTGCTAAATATTTATAGTATTTTTAGTTGTTTTCAGTGTCAGTTCAACAATCATCAAAGGCTGTTTTTAGCAATGGTTACAGTAGGATTTAGCAGCAAGGGGGAAATCTTCAAAAAATTATTACAAAGAGCCATGTCTAAGACCAAACTATTTTTATCCAGTGTTTCCTAATTCTGAAGCTTAGCTCGAATCGTTAAAATGGAAACAGGTGAAAAATTGTAATTTACACATCTCAGTTCCTTTTCTGCTCTGTGAATTCCAAATCTGTGAGGAAAAAGGATGGCCAGGCATCCATTTGAAAGGATCAGCTGTGTTAAGTGCACCTTGTTAAAGAATTCGGTTTGTTCTTTCTTCCTTTTGTCCAGCTGATGGGCTCCTGTTACCAGTCTGTTATCTCAGTTTAAACACAGTTAGTGCTGCCTGTTTCGAGGCCAGTGAGGGGGACAAAAATATCAGATTCTATAGAATTTCTGTGGTTTTCAGAAGTAGCTGCGGAGAACCTAAGGAAAGTTGGAATCATTCCAGACCTTCTGTCAATTTTAAGACGTTTTCTTCATAATGAGGAGATCTGCTCCTCTTGCTGTGCCGTTCTCTGGAGCTTGGCTGCGAGTGGTGAGTAGAACACAGTGAGCATTGTGCCTGCATTCATGTGACTGAAGGGCAGCAGGTATTGAGCCTAATTGAGTTCAGACATGCCTGTCGCTGGGATTGGATTTTCTCCTGTTCTTATTCCAGGGAGATGGAATGAGATGATCTTTAAGGTTCCTTCCAACCCAAACCAATCTGACTTTGTTATTCTGGAGAGTTGTTTCCACAGCACTGCTACCATCACTTTGTGATCCAGAGTTCAATTAGATAAAAATTAAAATTAATGGAGAGTTTTTAGCAACCCTTTATGTGATAAGGTGTCACATTTGAGCCATTCAGGCCAAGATGTGACTTGATTTTATATTTACTGATTTGTTTCTGTGATGTGTTCTTATAGAGCTGTGTGGTGTTCTGATCATCATGCAAGGCTGGAAGTACAGATTGTGCACAGTTTCACCTGGTGTGTTTTATTCCCTCTGTGCAGCAAATTACCCATTGGATTTATGGGACAGCTGCATCTCCACCCTGCAGCCCAGATTCTGTCAAAACTGTGGTTATTTCTGGAGGTTTCTTGCTGTGATCCCTATGCATGATTTAAATGACAAAGAACACTAGCTCCTGCAGAAGCTCAGCTTTCTCTAATAAACAGAATTAATTTATTAGTCCTGTAGCACTTGGTTTGGTTCTGTACATTTTTGATTCCTTCCCTCTGCTGCCCTTAAGGTTTTACTGATATAATTAGACATACAATGATATCATCACTTCATTAAATAACTCTGCCTGGTGCATTTCCTTTCTGTTCAGGTAATTCAGAGAATAATGCAGACCAAGCAGTGCTGGCAAGTGCTCTCCCTGTCACCTCTGCAGTGCTTCAGAAACACCTCCAGAACGGAGTCGTTGCAGAGGCTGCCTGCTCGGCGCTGTGGGCACTAGCACTCCGAGGTGTGTGCTCCCAGTCCCTCTGTCCCTGGCCATGGAAAAGGCTGGCATGTCTGTGTGACACTGGTGATCCTGCACTCTGAGGTGTGTGCTCCCAGTCTCCCTGTCCCTGGCCATGGAAAAGGCTGGCATGTCTGTGTGACACTGGTGATCCTGCAATCCAGGCTGCTTGGCTGGAGGGGGCTCTGCAGATGGCAGCAGAGTTAGGAACTTGCATCCTCTCTTGGTTGCTCTTCCTGCACTCGCTCTGTGACTCCCCAGTGAAGGCATTTTTGATTAGCTGTTGCAATTAAATCACCAGACACTGCTAATGGGGACTCCATTGGTGGGCAGCTAATTTGCTTGGTTGATTTGGAACAGTATTTCATGTTAAAAAAGAAATAATCTCTTTCATTATCATTTGCACTAGGGAACCCATCCTTGCAGTACTACCCTGTCTTATTTCTTCCTCATGCAAGGATATTGTCCCATTTACCTACTGCCTGCCCTTGTGCCATCGTTCCATTGGGAAAAGCTGAGCAAAACACCCTCAGCAATCTCATTTCTATTCCCCATCACCAGAATAAGTTAAGTATTCAGGACTCTTTATTATTCTGGCCTGAAGGATATTGAAATTTTGGGTTTTTCTGTGTGCTTTGTTTATTTTCTTTAAAGGTTGCTTAACTGACAGTGACTATGAGCCCACAGCAGCACTTCTGCTGGATGCACTCAGGAAGAACCCAGAAAGAGCAGTGCTGGTGAAGAATGGCTGCCTGGCATTAGCCAGCCTTGTGAGGCTCTCAGGTAACATCCAGCAGTTCTGCTTTTATTAATTACCAATCAGCTCCATCAACATGAAAACAATCATTAAAATCACTTCTTCCCTGCATGGCAGTGTCAGCTGCATATCTGATCTTCTACTTTTTCCCAAATATGCTTCAGAATAGTTTTTAGGAAGACTGAAAATAATGGGCACAACTTCCTGAAACTGTGCCTTGTGCCAGCTGGTGAGGGATGGGAAGCAGATCCTGCAGTCTGCAGCTCCAGTGAGCCCAGCAGTGTTTGTCTTCCCTGCAGAAACTGCAGCTTTGGCAATTCTGCTGGACTCAGAACGCAGAGGAACAGAGCTGCTCAAAGATGAATATCACCTTCACTTGGATGAGCCAGGGGTGGCAGAAGCTCTGTGCCTGCTGATGAACGAGATGGTTCAGTATGGTGAGATGGCTGCTTCTGCCACTTGTTGAGTCTCCTCCTCTCTCCCAACCCCAAAATCAGTAAAACCACAACAGCAGCTCTCAGGGACATGTTAGCTGCTCTCAGGAAAGACTTTGTGTCTGAGAAAGTTCCAATTCATCCTCCTGAGAATTCACTCCACTTGATCCAAACAAATACCACTCTGATGGTAAAACATTTTCACTTCATCTTATCTTGCCTTCTCCTCGTGTAGCTCTGTCTTCTCCCCGTGCTCCTTTAGCTCCTGCTCCACTGGCAGTTGTGCTATAACCATAAATTTTCTTGTTCATTGGCCCTGCAGATGAGGTTATGCTGGATATGAGGTCCCAGAAAATGGAAAAGCTGCTGTCTGAAATAAAACTCCAGTTTCCATTTAGCACGGTAGGGAGAAGTCTCTGATAATAAAGTATATTATTTTTAGTGAGGGATTTGATCATAGTGCAGAAATTTAGAGAATTAGCTGCATGTGGAGTGAAGAGTGAGTTTGTAAGGATAGTTCTAACTACTGAGAACAAGGGTTGAAAGTTGTTTTTCTTGTTGCTGTTAATGCTGAAATTTTAAAAATTATGTTCTGGTCTATTACATTAATTTACTACAGTCCTCATGCCAAATCAGGCTAAAGTTTACAGGAATAAAGCCATAAGTACATTACATCCAATTTATTTTTGGTTTGGAAGTGTCATCGTTAACAAATAAACAAAAAACCAGCAAAAACTTTGACAGTTTGTGGGAAGATTTAACTTATATTCATTTTCACCAAGTAGTCACACTGAAAATAAGGAAAAAACAGCAAAGTTATCAGAGCTATTTAATGTGTTACACTAATATTTCTTTTGCAATCGCTTGCTGGCAAGAAACCAATAATTAGGTTTGTGTATCAAGCCAGAATAGTTTTCAAAGACAGTTAGAAAGTGTTCTCCAGGTTCTCCTGCAGGCACTGCCTGCACCCCTTCAATGAACACTGCAGCCACAAGGTCGTGCAGAAAAAAAACATCACAGAAGGGGAGAAAGCTCCCTCTCCTGTTGTAACAACAGCAGCCACTTCAAAGACCTATGTTAGAAGCACTGTTTTTATTAATAAATTAATACAAAAATAAGTGGAGCAACAAAGTAATCTGTTTGACAATTCTCACATTCCCCTCCAGGAGATTCAGACCCTGGTGAATGCAACTTTTGAAACTGAGGAAGGAAAAACGCTTTCTCTAAGAACAAGACTTGGCCACTGCTGATACAAAAGCCTGGATGTTCCATCAGAGGATTCTCCTCACCAGAAAAAAGAATATTGGGCTATTAATAATATACAAACAGGTATTTATTGCTGGTTTAGGTACCACAACTGTGTAACTAACAGCAATAATTAAGAATTCACCTTGTAGTAGACCTCACTTTGTGGACCTCAACATACCTGAAATAAAGATATTAATCCTCAGAGTTTTGACAAAGCAATGACAGTTTCTTCCTTCATCTATCATAATTGAATTGTTTTAACTTATTCAATGTGTATTTCTGTTGAAGAAATTGAACTGACAAAGTTCTTCCCAAGTGCAGGCATTTGTTACAAAGGTTGCTTGAACACAGTAACCATCCACAGGGACACCAGCAGCCTTCCTGGACTTCCAGGTTATTGTAGCATTGTCTTTGGATTGATTTTATGAAGTAGCTGCTGTCAGTTCTGACTTATCTCTAAATTTGGAATGTGACATCAAACCAGCAACTGCTGCAGATGAGAGATTCCACCCTGTGTTTTTAAGTTTTACAATTTTTGTTGTTAGTTTTGTTTTTAACAGCAGCTTCCCATTTCTTTTTCTCCAAGGTGTAAAGTCTCATAGCTGCTTGTGCATCCTGGATCTGAAAGAGAACAGACCAGACAAGGATGTGAGATAATAAGCAGCTAAATCTTTCATCATTTTAATACATCCTTCCAATTAACATTTCATGATCTCTTTTTACATTTAGGCTCTGTGCCTAGTGAAAGGGATAAATGGTGTATTTAGAGTCCAGGGCCCACCACAAGGCTCTGCATTTCTGATTGTTACTTGGAAAGTCAAAATGACAAAATTCTCTTGATACAGTATCTATGAGCTCCCCTCCCAGTTTTGCTTCTCTGGTTTATTCCTCTTTTCCATCCTCCTGCCGACTGAAATAAAGGATCTGAGGCTGGCTTCAGGTGTAGCCTCTCCCACTGTTTATCCATCCTGCCACACTGCAGAATGCTGCTTTTACGGTAAACAGATCTTGATCATTACCTTTCCCCCTGGGAATTCAGAGTTAAGAGTTGAGTTGTGCAAAAGTTGTTCATGAAATGAGGGAACAGTGACCAAGCTTAGGTGACACCTCACTGCTGCTGCTGTGCAAGCAGAGCTTGCAGAGTTTCACTGTGGGCTGAAGGCAGGAGCCAGAGCTGGGTGTTCTCAGGAGGTACCTACCGAGCAGTGCTCTGCTGTCTGCACCTGAACATTGAGCAGCCTCTCACAGAGCAGCTTCAGGGATGGCCTGGAACTCTGGAGACAGAAAAAAATATGAGCCATGCTGTCTCACAGGACTTGAAATAACAGAGATGGGTGGTATATAAAAATATTATGTTCCTCAAAGAATAGCACATCTCAGCCTCGGCTGGTGAAATATCAGGAATAATTAATGAACTAGGAGATCTGTGTGTGCACAAGTAGGAAAGATGGAACAGGGTGAGGTAAAAATAAGCCCAGGAGTGAGTCAACAGCTCTGGAGGCTGTTAATTGAGCACCTTCCCAGCAGTCTCTTACCTTGACTCTCTGTTTGAATGGTTTGTATCTCTGTGTGTCCCTGATCTTCTTGTGAGGATGATCAAGAAGTAAGACCTAGAAGAAATCACATTTTCAGTCTAAAATGTGTTATTGCATGAAACTTTACAGAGCTGAATGTGCAGCTGTCTGTTGTTTCCTCCCATGCACTGTGAGAGATACTTCAAACCCATGAAAGGAGCAGACCCAGCTCACACAGACAGGGGCTGGATTCAGGAGCAGTTTCCAGGAGCTCAGGTGTGTTCCCTTGATCCAGAATGAGGAATTAGAAACTTCATTTTCCATGTACCTTTAGATCATTCCGTAAGGCGTGTCCAACTAAAATCCTTCCCTGCAGGATCTCAGCCACCTCCTTCTGAACCGTTTTAAAGTCTTCACCTGAAAATGCCACACAAGGAAACACTTTCCATGAGCAAACACTGCATCTTTTCTGGGAAGTAACTGTAACCTTGGGACTGTAGCTTTTGTACAGTTCACTCAATCTCTGCTTGCTAGAACACAGAGAATTCCAAAAAGACCACAGCATGAAAAGGAAATGTTTCTTTTTTATACCATATTCCACCAGTTAATTCCTTCAAGGGTGTTGGTGATCACTGTATAAAAGCACATTTTTTCTTAGCATTAAGTTTAACTTAAATCTTAGCATTTTATTGTCCCAAATTAGGTCTCCAACTGTTCCAAGCTCAGCCAATGAGGCTTCTGTGCCAACCCATTGAATTCTCCCTCTTCAAAAGTCCTTTTGGGGGAACCCCCCGTACCTGTGTTGACATTCTGAGGCCGGATGCCACTGACAGCTGTCCTGTAGTCTGTCACCTTCTCCGTGGGCTTGACATACTTGTCATAAACACACTTCCCAAACTGGTTGACGATGGACACCCGAGCCAAGATGCTGTCCTCGCCCTTGGGGCCCACCCCCACCATCTCACAGTCCATGGCCACGGCCCTGGTCAGCCTGGAAGGCAAAGGGACAGCTTGGGGACAGCCCTGCAGGCTCACACGTTGATGTGAACAGGGCAAAGCCTGGCAGCAGTGCAGGGAGATGTCAGCTCACTGTGCAGAGCAGTTATCAGAAACCATCTGATAGCTCTGATATTACTGTTATTGTTGCTCAATTGAAGGGATGGGACTACAGTGGGGTTAAAAACGATTTGTTGTTCAGATAAACATTACTCTCAGAGGCTGTGAGATTTATGAGAGTAAGCAGCTGGTTATAGCTCAAGAATAGTTATAAGTTCTTTGTTACAAGACAATACATAACTTTCTAATCTAACAGACTGTTGCTACAAAGTTTATTTTGCTTTTCTAACCTATCACTTTTACTTATTTCTACTGCAATGTGTATACTTCTATCTAATGGGCTCATTACACATACACACACGTTTCTATTATAACATCTAAACTCTTAGCTTAAACTCTGTACAATGACATTCTTACATTATAAACCCTTCACTATCTGAATAATACAGTTTTTTACTTACTTAAGGTATACTCTTACTTACAACTGTAGAAACATAAGTTTATGATTTTTCTGCTTAAAGCCTGTGTACTTTATTTTTACATCAATCTAAGCGTCTTCTAAGGCTGCAGATCAAACCCTTCAGTGTCTGTGGAAGTTTCTGTCTTTCCATTTCTCACCCTCTGATGCCATCCTTCCCCCTGCAATGTCACTCACCCATCAAAAGCCTTTTCCTTAACCAGCACCTGCTCCACAGACTGGCATTGCTCTGTTTCTAGGCCCAGGTTCCTTCTGGCAATTTTTGCTGCTTCAGGTCCTATTGCTGCTTCAATATCTTTTGGATCAACGTCATCAAACCAGATGTCAGCCCTGGGAAGAACAGATTTAATTACATTTAACAGTCTCAAAGCAATCTGGTGTCTGTTGTACAAAAACTGTGTTTACTTTTTAAACCAAGAGATAAACCCTGTGAAAATTAAGCCTGTGACTGGCACCTCTGCAGGTTTCTTGCTGTGTCTGAGGAGTAGGGGCAAAATGTGTCTTATTTCTTTCAGAATTTAGTCAGGAAAAGTGCAGCTGTTTGGAATGTACCTCTCTGTGCTCCTCCCAAAATAAATGTTCTCATCCAGGGCTGCTGCCTGAAATACTCACTCTTTGGGCTGCTGCTCCACGTGTTCCTCAGCTTTCCTCCTCTTATGTTTCAGCTCATCCTTCTCCTTCACAACAATGCCATTTTTCTTTTTTTCTTTGCAGCCTTTCCCGTTGCTTTTGGTGCCATTTAAGTTCTTATTTGCTGTAACCCCCTTGGATTCTGGCTTGGCCAAAGAAGGACTGGGTTTAGGAGGAGCATTGTCCATTTTATTTGTGGATTTGGCCTTCACCACATTCCCATTCCCATTGACTGCTGAGACTTCTGGGCTTTTGGCTGCTTTGAGTGGCTGCTTCTTTTTGGTGTCTGTCTGACCCGTGGAGATGGGCTTGTTGGAGTTATTTGCCGTTTGTTTTAGCAGCTAAAATGACATTAAAAACAAAAAGCTAAAAAGAGAAAGGAAAAGAGCCTGGAAAAGAGAAGGCTTTAGAGTGACGCAATTGTGTCCTTCCAGTACCTAAAAGGAGCCTTCAAGAAAGGGGGAGAGGGACCCACCAGAACCTGAGTGACAGGACAAAGGGAATGAGAGCAGAGGTCTCTGCCAGAGAGCAGCGTTAGATGGATCCTGGGAAGGAATTGTTCCCTGTGAGGGAGGGCAGGCCCCGGCACAGGGTGCCCAGAGCAGCTGCGGCTGCCCCTGGATCCTGGCAGTGCCCCAGGCCGGGGTTTGGAGCATTCCGGGCCGGCGGAGGGTGTCCCTGCCCCGCTCGGAGCTGACCCCACCGTGCAGCTCCCGGGGCTGCCCCAGCGCATCCCCCGCTGCCCTCACCTCCTGCAGCGCCTTCCAGTTGGAGGAGAACTCCTGCGGGTTGCGGGGGGGCCCCACAGCCGCCATGCCGGGGCCTTTCGACGCGGCCGCCGCTTTCCTGAGGGCCTTCCTCTTCTTCCACCATTTCTTGCTCTTCCCGCGGACCGCGCCTCTCGGCCGCGCCGCCCGGGGCTCTGCAGGGCTCTGCTTGGCCATGCGGGGCTCAGCGGGGTGGGACCGGCACCGGGACCGGGATCAGCGGCAGCGAGTCCCAACCGGGCCGGCGCTGCCGCAGGGGGACCGGCACAGCCCCGCACCGCCCCGCCGGGGAACGCGGGGCCGCGCTTGGGTTCCGGGGCGGAGTGGGGCAGTTCCCGGGTTCCGGGGGTCGCGGGGTGACCCCCGCCCCACACCGGTGTGTCCCCACAGGGCCGCGGGGCCCCCCCGAGCCGCCCCTTGGCCCGCCGGGGCTGGCGCACGCTCCGGAGAAGCCGCGGACATTGCGCAAGGGCGGCCGCGCTGCAGCTGGCGGAGCCCCCGCGGGCCCGCTCGGAGCGCGTTTGCTCTGTTTGCTCAAAGGCCGCTTCTGCTCTTCCCTTCCGCTCCACGTGATAACTTGGGCCGAAAAGTCTCGGTGCTGGGCTCGGAGAGCGCGGCCCGTCCGGCATGACCGTGAGCTTGGCGCTGCGGGCGCTCGCCGTGCTCCCGCTGGGGCTGTGCTGGCTCCCTGAGGTGAGTCCGAGCTCCGGAACGGCCCTTCCAGGAACGCTGCCCTGCTTCTCAGAAAAGCTAAAAAACAAAATAATAATAATAAAAAAAAAGACAAGAAGAGACCAGACTTTTCTAAGCCAAACTCTGTCCGAGCTCACTAATCACGAAGATGAAAAAAAAAAAAGAAATCACAGTTTCCTTACGCAGCCCATGCTTAAAGCCATGAGGATTTGGCACTGGGACTGCTGAGCTGTTTGCTGTTCTTTCAGGTTAGGTCCAGCGAAGGGATAGTCTTGGGTCCGTTTGTTTTTCGTGGAAAAAAAAAAAGAAAAAAAAAGTAAAGCTCTTCTTCTTCTTCTTGCAGCAATTCCTGAGCGCTTTGGATGCGGGCGATGTTTTGTCCTACTTTGGAACCAGCTCAGATGGTATGCAAGGCTCGGTCCTCCCTCGGGGTAGAACTCACCTGCCAGCTGGTTTCTGATCCTGTGGGTGACAGTGCTAAGAACACTGCTAACAACCCCTGATCTGAGCAGCATTTGGTGTTTCTGAGTGCCAGTGAGACAATCTGGGATCAGTGTGAGAGTGGATGAAGAGATGTGTCAGAGTTTCAAATCTGCTGAAGGAGATGTGTTCAACCTCTTTGCACATTTCTGCTGCAGTCCCCATTCCGTGTATTAGTGGTTTTCTACAAGACTAACAGATCTTCTGACAAAAGCTTTTGGACTGAGTGTAACTTTAAATACTTGTTAGTTATTATTTTTTTTAAATAAATGCACGAAGAGGGAGGGTGTTGTCTCCTTGTGAGTTCACCTAGTGCTCATCCCAGTGTCTTTGTCTGCATTGTGATAATTCCCACTCAGTAATAGGTAACATCTGCAGGAACAAAACTGTCTCAGCCTCTTTTAGATGAACTATTCTCTTTATAGAGAAAGCAAAAGCTCCAATAAATTCGGTGCCAGTTTCTGTTGTGTGTTCCCAGTTGGATTATCCTCACTTTGGAATAGACAAAAGCACAGAAATTCTCTGGCTGTTGACACCATTACCCCAAGAGGTCATTTGTCATTTGTAGGGTATTTTTCCTGGGGAAATAGACCTTACATTGGATTATTTGTCTATCATCCTTTCTCATAACTGCTCCCCGTGTTCTGGTCTTGTTTCATTTCTTTCAGTACCTGAGTTTGTTGTGGCTGAGCCAGCTTGCCTTTGTAAAGAAGAACATTTTGGGCTGAGGCCCTGTCGGGTCCAGCATTGCTCCATCCAGGCCTGGGGCCAGCTCTATGCCTTTGAATTCCTAGAGGACCACGCCCTCCTTTCCTCTTCCTTTGTCAGCAGCCGGGTGGTGAACTCTTCCTTTGTTTTACTGAAGAGATTCCCAGGAAGCTGCTTTGCAGGTGGAAAACCCCTGCAGCCTCCTGGGGCCAGGAGCAGAGTCACTTACTGTGCAGGGCAGCTGGTGAGTATGAGCAGAAACAGCCCTTGGAGGGGGGCAGCTTTGTGCACCAAACACGTGGGATCCATCCACTGAGTAAATCTTTGTGTTCTCCATGGATAGCAAATATCTTTGGAATAACTCAGAGGTGGAATTTTATCTGCTTCAGCAAGGAGTTGTCACCGTGGGTGAGGAGAAGATTCACATCAGGCCAGTGAGGAGCAAAGATGTGGCTCTGCTGAAGGACCTCGGCTTCTCCAGCCCCCACATCCTCTTCAAAAGTGCTGCAAGAGAGGCAGAGCCAGCCAGAGGTAACAGCCATGGAGAGGGAGCCCTGCTGGAAAAGCTGTCTCCTGGAGCATTGCTTCCATGAGCTCAGAGGAAAAATTGGTGTTTACAAACACACGAGTAGACCTGAGAACATTTCTCACCTGGCTGAGGTGTGTTTGATGTGCTGGTTGTTATTTTGAACACACAGATGTGTTCCTAAAGCTGCTGGCAGGTGAAAGACCCCACCAGAAGTGGGAAAGCTGAGCAAGCCCCTGGAGGAGTGGACTTGCAGCTGAGTTATTGCAGCCTTTGGGGAGAGGGAGTGGATCTGTAGGACCTTTCATGGTGCATTTGAACCTCCTGGTGTCCCTTTGTGCTGTCCAGCAGGGCTGGCTCCTCCTCCTCGCCTGCACAGGAGGGCTGAGGCAGCTGTCAAACATCTGGAGCTGATGGTGGTGGCAGGGCCAGATGTTTACTTGTACCACAAAGAGGACACAGAGAGATACATCCTGGCCAACCTGAACATCGTGAGTGGCTCTGTGTTTGGGGCTCCAGGCTGTGCCCCAGGCAGGACCTCTGGGTGCTTGGGGTTACCTGTCCCTGGTACTGAGCTCGTGTTCCTCTGTGCTTCCCTGGGCATGAAATTCCCCAAATTGCCTTGTACAAGGAGCTGCACGAGTAAAAGAAGGTCTTAGAGGATTTAAAAGCCACATAGAAAATTTAGCTCTTGATTTCTTTACTAATGTTGTAGCTCAGGTAAAGAGTTTTCTCACCCTGTTGCTCTCAGTGGGACTGAGCTAAATCCACTGAATATTTCACATTTCACTGTTTTATTTCTATTGCAGAATTTTCACGTCTCTTTTTGCTGTTATTAAGAATTTTTCTCTGTGTGTCTGCAGAAAAGTCTTTAGCATTCACTCTACCTTATCAAACTTTTCATGCAGATTCTTCTCTCTGCTTTAGAGCATCTGACAAATCCAACCACTTCTCATCTCTTGACTGATTAATTCCTATTTGTAGTGCATATGTTAGTGTTGTAGTTACCTTTGTAATGAGTGCAGCCCAGGTTTTGGGAGCAGGCAGTGGGAGTCTCCAGGGCCCCTTGTTTGTTGAATCCTTTCTCTCTTCTCAGGGAGCAGAGCTGCTCAGAGATGCCTCACTGGGAGCTCACTTCAGAGTTCACCTCATGCAGATGCTGGTTTTGAGAGAGCCAGAGGTAAGGGGAGGGCTGAGTTTGAGGGTTGCCCAAGCTCAAAGCTGTTTGGAATGTGGAATTTGCCAACGTGTGCCTTCCCTCCAGGCAGAGGTGAACATCACAACCAACATCACCTCCTCCCTCATCAGTGTCTGTGAGTGGAGCAAGAAGGTGAACCCCCAGAACGACTCTGACCCCCAGCATGCTGACATTGTCCTCTACATCACCAGGTGCTGAGTTCCCTGCCCTGGGAGGGGCTGGGAAATAGGATTAGGTGGTTTTATTCAGTTCTGCTTGTCTGAGGACATTGGGATTTTTTAATGTGGAATCATCATAACATTTGAGCAGTGGGCACTCGTGTCAAAAGAAATGTTAGATAGCTGGCAAAGCTAGACCTGGAAAGCTTGGATAAATTCAGCTGAATGTCTAGGCCTGACTGTTTTAGCTGTGGGGATTCATTACTCTTTCCTCTCTATGTCTCCCTTACTTTAGGTTTGACCTGGAGTTGCCTGATGGGAACAAGGAGCTTCGAGGAGTGACTCAGTTAGGGGGAGTCTGCTCCTCCTTCTGGAGCTGTGTCATTACCCAGGACACTGGCTTTGACCTTGGAGTCACCATAGCCCACGAGATTGGGCACAGGTCAGTAGGAAACTGCCAGAGCAGCCCAGTAGGTTTTTTTCAGGTAAAAACATCTTCCAGTTTAAGGAAAGAAGCCAAAGGACCTCTTGACACGAAAGGGAATTTCCCATGGATTATTCTAACCCTTTTGGTCATCGTTGTGGATTATTTTGGAAAGAATTCTGTGCATTTCTTGCATTTCCTGCATGTCCTGTGACAATTAGAAGCTGCAAAGAGGAGAGAAACACTTTGTGACAGCAGTAGAAGGAAGGGCTGCAGAGGGAGCTCAGTCCTTGCTTAGAGGAGGGAAGCTCTGAGGAAATCCAGCCTCTGGGTTTCTTCTCCTCAGGGCTCTGTGCTGCTTCTGTTACAGCCTTGGCATTGCCCACGATGGAGAGGGGAATCTGTGCAGCAGCAGTGGTTACATCATGGGCTCAGCAGGAAACCACAACAGCATCGACCTCACCTGGTCTCCCTGCAGTCGGGAGCAGTTCCTGGCCCTTGTCAGGTAAGGGAATGGTTCAGTTCTTCAGTTCCCTGTGCTGGGAGCTGAGGAGAGAAAAAACTCAAAGAAGAAAAAAGGAACAGTGAAAAGCTTGGGGGTTGTTTGTTTCTTGGCACTTGTTGCTGAGGTTAAACCCAGTTTTTGCTTCATGTAGCTGGAAGAGGCTTTAGTTGGTGCCTGACGTGCCTGGGCTGGGTTGGATTTCTCAGACACTAGCTCAGCCTGCACATTTTATTTACAACATCAGAGCATCCAGGCTCAGACAGGCACTGCAGGCTGTGCTGGCTGGGTGCAGGACAGGAATGGGATAGAACTCCAGCAGCAGGGAACTGCGAGCATCTCCAGGCAGCTGCTGCAACTAAATCCATCCCAGCCCACAGCGAGCATGTGTTGTCTGGGAAAGCAGCAGCCAACTCCCAGAGTGAAACTCAGCACAAGTTTGCAGACATGTCCTTGTCCTCCCTACCCACAGCTGGGAAAGTGTTATTCCTCATGTTTCTATCAGTACAGGCCAAACAAGCTGCTTGAATGACCTGCCGGACATGGACGGCAGCATCCCGGGGTGGAAGCCTGGCTTGTACTACGGAGCAGATGAGCAATGTAAAATAGCCTTTGGGAGTGTGGCCACAGCTTGCACCTTCACTGACAGCAATGTTGTAGGTAGAAAGTTTGTCTGTATTGCTAAGGGCAGCAGGGAAGTGTTCAGGAGCCAAAATTCAGGAGAAGGGGCTGGCAGTGTTTTTATTCTGAAGGGATCAAAGGTGCTTTTCTGCCGCAGATTTCTTGGCAAAGCTTTCAAAATGTTTCCCTTCTCTTCATCACCTCCTTCTCCACATAAATCTCCTGTAAGGTTTGCTCAGTTGTGCACAGCTGGCAGTGCTGGATGCACCCACTCAGGGTCCTGCCTTGGGGAATTCTTGTTCACTGGATTCCTCCAGCTTCCCTGCCACGGCTCAAATCCCTTTGTCTGGGAAGCACAGCGTGTTTAATAGCTGCCATCTGGACATGTTTTGTTAATGAGGAAACACTAAGGTGGGTGAAACTTTAATTGCTTCAGTTGATCATCTTCTAGCACTACAGCTGGTGATCACTACAGTGATGATCTTTTGACTTGCTCACAGCTTTTGCCCAATAGCAGGAAAAATGAAGGAACTTGCATTGTTGGGTGTCTGGGAGAAAACCTGGGACATGCACTATTTAGACTTTTGGGACTGCTGTGTTGTTGAGCCTGATTCCCTGAACTCCCTGATTGTCTTGTCACACCAGGACATCTGTAAAGTTCTCTCATGCCATGTACAACCAGCAGACAAATCCAGCTGTACTCGGCTTCTGGTTCCCCTCCTGGATGGAACTGAGTGTGGGATCAACAAGGTAAGGAGGCTCCCACCAGGAGTGGGTGTGGGCTGTGGAGCTCAAACAGCAAAGCTTTGTCAGTGTCTGGAAGGTACCTGGCACTCACTGCCCCTTGGCCAGGGAGCTAAAACCAGTCCTAAACTGGTACCGTTATGTCCTGATCTTGGTCTTTCCACCTTGTCTTTATCTCTGGAGTTGCTTTGCAGTTCTATAGCCTGATATCCAAGCTCTTCTTCTACTTGAAATGACCTGTCTGCTCTTTGCTTTGACCCCAGCCTCATGTTAGACTCCAATTAGGAAGGGGACTCTTCAGCCTCTTGTGAGAAAGTGCCTCATTCACCTTGGGATTCTGTTACTGGCCTGCCAAAGATGGGGACTTGTGCCAACCTTTTAGATGCCAGCCCTGCTGTGTTCACTGCTGCCAGTTCTGTGTGTTCTTGGTCCTAGTGGTGCTCCAAGGGTCAGTGCAGCTCTCTGGAGGAACTGAACCCCATGGCTGTGGTCCATGGGCACTGGTCTGCCTGGAGCCCCCTGTCCCCCTGCTCCCGCAGCTGCGGTGGGGGGGTCATGCTGAGGCAGCGCTTCTGTAACAACCCCAGGTGAGACCTGGGGACCTGGCTGTGCTCAGGGCTCAGGGAGGGCTGAGTCTTCCTCTTTGCTTTGGGACAAACCTGCCTCTGTTGAGGAATTCTGTCATTTCCAGGCCTGCTTTTGGGGGGCAGGATTGCCATGGTGCCAGCATGGAAGCAGAGATGTGCAATACACAGGTAATGGAGCTCAGCAGCATCTGAAGGTCTGTTTTACTGTTGAACCCTTTGAGGGCTGGGTGTTTTGTGACTGTCCTTCCCACAGCTGACTGCCCTGGTAAAGATCTGGTGTACAGCCTCCATCTGTCTGACAGCAGGAGAGGTATTTGTGCCACGGAAGGCAGCAGGATTATTTAGTAGCATTGTTCACATGTAATGAAGCATTTTCTCTATGCTCCTATAGCAGGACAGATGCTGAGAAAATAGTGACTCACAATGGTGGTTTTCTTCAGAGGGGCTTTCTTGTATTGTTCTTGTTTTCCTTTTCTATTTATTTTGTATAAATTGCAAAGATTCCAGCTTCCAAGCACAAGTCTCTGCATATCCTGCAGCTCCCTTTAAAATGGTTCCTTTCTTTGCAGTTGTTTGGGTGCTTTACTCACCAGCCACTGTGTTTTGCCTTTAGCTAAAGGGTTAAATGTCAGTGGTCAGTCACTGCCTTTCCTTACACAATTTTCTCTCTGGGATCCAGGCCTGTCTGATGACCCAGCAGGACTTCATGGCTGAACAATGTGCAGCAACAAATTTAAAGCCACTGTACCTTGATGTAGAAACACCATCCTTTTATACTTGGACCTCTGCTGTTGGCTTTGCCAAAGGTAAGGAATGTCTGGAACCTCAGTTTGTGCAGGGGCTGCTCATGGACCTCTGTACTTTGGAATGAAAAGGCTATTTCACTGAGTGTTTTAGTTTTCACATGAAACCTGGGTGCTTTCTGAGAGACCACAGAATCCCAGAATGGTATGGGTTGGAAGGGACCTTAAAACTCATCCCACCATGGGAGGGACATCTTCCATTATCCCAGGCTGCTCCAAGCCCCGTCTAGCCTGGCCTTGGACACTTCCAGGGATGGGACACCACAGCCTCTCTTGGTTCTTCCCATTGCTGGATGAGCAGCCAAGTGCCTTCCTCAGACAGTAATTCCTTCCTTGTGCCTGCCTGCTCCAGGGGACCTGCTCTGCAAGCACATGTGCAGGGCTGTGGGCAAGGAGTTCATGGTGAGCCGCGGGGACAATTTCCTGGATGGAACCAGGTGTGAGCAGGAGGACACAGAGCACCACGGGGATCTCCATCTGTGTGTCATGGGGAGATGCAGAGTAAGTGACTGGGGAGTCCAGGTGGGCCCCTGACAGGTGATCTGCACCAAAGGAGTGAGTGAAAATTGTGCTAGGAAAAAACACAGTGTCCCAAAGAACAGAGTGAGCTCTTCTCAGAAGACAGTTTTGTTCTTGGTGTGTTGGATGGAGTCCAAAAATCTACTGTTCTGTCTGTGCATCCAATGCCCTCTAGATAAGACATTCTGCTAATTATGCAGTAAACACACAGGGCTATTCATCCCTAATCCAAGAAGCAATTGGTTTATGTGTTGGTGGAGGAGACATCATTAGCTGCTCAGCTTGCCTGCTGTAATTAGCCCCATAAAATGCTGACTGTCTTGGAGGGAAGTTCCATGACTTGAATCACTGACTCATTGGCAAGATAAGGAGCAAAACCTGGGGTCCACAAGTTGAAAAATTGATTTTTGGAGTATTGCTGATCAAAACTGAAGTAAAACTTTGGAGCTTTTCCCTGGATTGGACCTGAGGAAGGCATTCTTTCCCGATGACCTTGGACACAACTCCCCCGCGCTGTCTGCGTTTTAGGAACTGCTCACTGCTGACCCGGGTGGATGTTTTCTGTTGTTTCTTTACATTCCCAGAATACTCTTTGTAAATTTTATGTTTTTCTCATTATCTTAGTGCTCACCATGTTTTCTGAAGTGTTTCCCCCCATGAACAGCAGAGGGTGTAGGCACAACCTGTTCTGATTTTGGCTCTTTTATTGGCAGCAGTGATAAATATGCATGTTATGGCAGCTTCCAAAGCCTGGGATCAGTGGCTGCAGCATAAATTCAGCAGTTGCACATGTTTTGCTGTTAAGCCTGCTGAGATCCTCCTGTAGCTTTGTGTAAATTAGTCTTGTTCATGGGAATGGGGTTAGAATCTCTCTTCTGAGTTCCATGGGACTGTAGTGATGTCAGCTAGGTTTGGCTTTGGAGTCTGGGGAGATAAAGATTCCTTTAGAACCTGCCATTCATGTTTAGTGTTCTCTTGGGCTTTTGTTTTTTCCTCTCTTCCTCCCTCCATCCAGAAAGAGTTCGTAGAAGAGAGCACAGAGCTTTGGGTTTAGGTCACAGGAGAGATTTTTTGGGCTGCTTCTTATGGGAAAGAAAATGTCACAGTTACTGAGAGCTGTGCTCTCAGCTAAGACCTCCCAGTCCCTGGCTTTGCACGCTGCTGTCCAGTGGCAGCTCTAGGCACAAACACATCTTTTCCTTTGTTGTATTCCTAAATCCAGATTCCAAAGGGAAAGGGCAGTTTCAGGAACTCAGGCAGTGTTGCTTTTGCTGGCTTGTTTCCTCAGAACAGGCCAGGCTGACAGACTCTCCCCTCTGCTCAGGCATTCGGGTGTGACGGCCAGATGGGCTCCAGGAAGGCCATGGATCCCTGCAAGGTCTGTGGGGGTGATAACTCCACTTGCACCAGAGTCAGTGGATCCTACACAGAAGGGAAAGCTGAAGGTGTGTAGTCCTCCTCCCCCTCAGGCTCTGCATTGTGGTGCTGTTTGTGTGCAGTCAGTGTTCTAAATCTTCTGTATATGACTTCTCCCTTCTGCTTGATTTCATTTTATGGAGGGTGTGGAGGTGGATTTTGGGTGGTCAGTGCTGAGGGAGGTAGGCAGAAATGCCTTTTTCTGTCATAATTCTCTGGATGTGGATCCGAAATGGAACTGTTTGGGAAGTCCTGTAAATTGTTGGGAGCTGGGGCTGATAGCAGATCACAGAATCACAAATATCCCAGGTTGGAAGGGATCCACAAGGATCACTGGGTCCAAGGACAGCCCACCAATCCCAGCATGTCCTTGACAGTGTTGTCCATGCTTCCTGAGATGTTAAATTTGAGAACTGGTCTGGTTCTTGCAGTCTCATGTAGAGATATTAGCAGAGAACCTAAAAAGAACCAAAGAAATGTGAGAACAGGACACAGAATGCAGCTCAGTTGTGTTTGCTGTGTCACCACCATTGTGTTCCAGGCAAGGAGCAGGGTCAGGGTGAATTTAGGAGTTGAGCTGCAATCCCCATCCTTTCCCACAGAGTTTCAGTGATGGAAGGTGACCACATCTTTCTCCTTTCCACCCTTCCAGAGTATGTGACATTCCTGTCCCTGCCCTACAACACCACCTCAGTCCATGTCACCAACAGGAGGCCTCTCTTCACACACCTGGGTGAGTGGAATGAGAAGGAGGGGAGGGGATACAGGCAAGGCTGAAAGGAGCTCGTGCAAACAAAGAAATGGAATTTTTGGTGCTGCATTTTGCTTGTGGGATGCTCTCCAGTGAGAAGCTGCAGGAGCCATGCTCCATGGGATGCCAGACCTGGATCAAACTGGTTCCTACCGAGTGGGCAGGCAGCACCAGGGGATCCTGGTGACCACATCATGTCCCTTAACCTCACTGCTCCTCTGGCTTCTCCAGCTGTGAAGGTTAAAGGAGAGTACGTGGTGGCTGGAAAAGGAAAAATCTCCCTGAATGTCACATACCCATCAGTTCTGGAGGACAACCAGGTCAAATACCAAGTGTTTCTCACCCAGGACAACCTGCCAAGCCTGGAGGAAATCCATGTGGATGGGCCAACACAGGAAGAAATTGAAATACAGGTGAGTTAAAACAGCAGAGTTGGAAGGGGGCCAGTCAGAAGTGGCCTGGTTTGGGTGGCTTTGCTGCAGAATCCAGGTATGGTGGATTCAGGTGACTTTGTGTGCAAGGCTGGGGAGATGGTGTTCACTGAAGAGTGGTAGTGTTGCTTTTCTTGGGAATGGCTGGGGGCTGGCTGCCCACAGGCTTCCTGCAGGTCTGGGGGTGATTGTGTGGGGAAAACCACACTGAGTTAAATCTTCTGCTTGGCTTAATCACTTCCAGTGCCCAGAATTCACAGGGTGGGTGCTCTGACTGCATCTGGCTGGGACTGAGGGATTGCAATGAGGCTCAGGATTGGATGGGAAGAAGGGAGACTGGCTTCTCCTTCCTCCATCCTGAGAAATAAATCTAAGTTTTCTTCTGCACTGACCACAGTTTTTTCCTTCCCCAGGTCTACAGGAGGTACACAAAAGAATATGGCAATGCCACCAATCCAGACATCACCTTCAGCTACTTTGTCCCCAGAGAGAACCTGACCTATCTGTGGGTTCCTCAGCAGGGCCCGTGCTCAGTGACCTGTGGGGAAGGTGAGGCAGCAGGACTCAGTCTTTACTTTTTATGGAGACTTCTGCTGTGGTCTGAACTGAATTTCAAAGCAGACTGCTGGAAATGATTGCTGCAGTTGATTGCTAAACCAAAGAAAAAAGTGGTGGAGCTTTTGAATTACATTAACAAATCAGCAAATGAGCTGAATCATCAAGATGATCCTGAAAATGTTTGATCATGGGGAGGATTTTTAAATAGGTTTTAACCAAACTCTTGGTTTTAAGACTAAATAATTTTCTCAGATTTTTCAAAGTTACTGAAGACTGTAATTTGAAGTTGGCTAAACATCAGAAGTCTGAGACCAAAGGGGTATCTGGTGTCTAACTAAAGCCTCAGAGCTAATTATGAAACTTCCTTCTTAGAATTCTGTTCCTGTGCCATGGCTAATCCTTTCTGTCTCCCTAAAGGAATCATAATGCAGATTGTAACAGTTCACTCTGATAGATGGCCTGACATCTTGTTTACCAGATAATTCAGCTGACACTGTCAGGCCTCTCAAGGCTTCTGTGACAAGGATTTAGGAAATGCATTAATGAATATTTATGGAAGTCAATCTACACAACTGGTTATGCCTGGAGAGCTTTTCTCCAGCAAATCCCCCAGGTGGACTGATTGCTGAAACCCTGAAGTAAAGAGTTCAAAATGCTCCAGAGCCTCCAGCTAATGCAGCCACAAACAGAAAAAAGAATGAGAAACTCGGGACTTAAAATAACAGAAAGTTGGAGTCTGGGCTGAAATTGCACCTTGAGAGCTGAGAGTGATGCACAGGCCCTCCTTAGCAATAGTCATTATTTGAAAACAAGGAGGGTAGAGCAAAGACAAGGCTGCTGATGGATTCTGGATATTTAGTGCTCAGGATCATGCTGCTTGAGATTCAGGAATGCCTGGCTCTCCTTGTAGCCCATTCACTGAAAGGAGACTCCTTTTAGCTTTGTAATTTCTTTGAGTTTGACTTTTCATCTGCTTTGCTTTTTATGTTCTTTATTGTTAAAAATATTCTTTATAGCTGTAGCTTATGAATATTTCATTCCTTGCCTGCTGCAGGCACTGGAAGTCTCCAGTTTCTCTCCCAGTACTCTGGTTTTGGCTGTTGATGATGCCTTTGAGGAGGTTGGTGCTGTTTGAGCACGAGGGCTGTGTGATGATGTTACCTGCTCACTTCTACACAATGGCATTTCAAACCTGCTCCCTCCTAGAGCTTATTTGCTGTCCCTCATCAGTCAGATCATTGGAAGTACTTTGTTCCAAATTATGATTGATATCCTTGCTCTTTCCAGTGGCCAGTTTAGAGCAACCTTTCCATTTTGGCGGTGGGTTATCAATCAAACTTCTCCTCTGCTGGGGTGCTCACCTTGGAAAATCACTTTAAAACTCTTGAGGGAGGTTATATCACAAAGAAGGGGTTTGTGTGTTTACAGGAAGTCTGAATTCCCTCACACCCCATTTTCTTACCCAGGTGATTGAGTAAAGCAAAACCACTGCATCTTCCTTCCACAACAGAGAGGAGCTGTTCACTTTGGTTGTAACTTCAATTCCTTTTCCTTTTGTGTCCCAGGGGTGCAGCCAGTGGCTCACGTGTGTTTTGATCAGACCAAGAATGAGGTAACAGAGGCTCAGAGGTGTCTGGAGCTGCCACAGCCCCTCCCAGAGCACAAGCCCTGTGCCATGGGGTCCTGCCTCTACAGGTTGGTGTTCCTGGGAGCTCAGCTCAGTTCCTGCTTTTCTCTGCCTCTTAACCCAGGCTCTGTATTTGTGTTGTGCAAGGTCAAAAAAACAAACAAACAAACAAAAAAATAGAAGTAAGAGGTAGTTTCCTCCTAATTATAATGGGGTAGCAGATCCCAAACCGTGTTCTGTCTTTCCTGGTCCTGTGAGATAACTGAGATGTCAGCTGAAGGAATGGGAAATAGTCCTCCAATGTTTTACAGTAATCTGCTAAATGAAGATACTTGGAGGGTATGGCCAGAAGAAGATGCCTCTCACATCCTTTCCAAGATGGTGCCAACAAAGAGGGCTGACCCTTGTGTTGATTATTCAGGAAGGAGGACCAAGGGCCAAGCCTGCCCAGACATTGCCCTCAGACACATTTTAGTGTTCAATAAAAAGTGATTGCACTATGAACTATAGTCCCTTAGCTTAGGTGCTTTTAGTGCTTGAAAGCTGCCAGTGAAAGGACTTAAATTGTCCTCTCAACTTCACATCCAGACAAGGCTTTTGAGGTAGAGAAGCTGAACACTCTGCATGACCCATTTCTGTAACCAGTGGCCTGAGTAATAAACCCCCCTGATCCAGATGGGAACTGGGGTGATGCAGTTGCCTCCCATTTAGGTGGAAGATGTCTCAGAGAGATGAGTGCTCTGCTGTCTGTGGGACTGGAGTTGCCCAGCAGAACCTGACCTGTGTGCAGTTCCACGATGGCCTGGAGACTGTGGTGGATGACAGCCTGTGCCCAGCAGAAGAAAAACCCCTCTCCCTTGTGCCATGTGTGGTCAATGTCTGCCCTCTGGGCTGGGACAAAGTGAGTTTGCTGGCTTGGCTTTTCAGGAACCCCACTGGGAGCTTTGCACTTTTATCCACCAGTTAAGAACCACCAGCTTACTCCTGGAGCCTGGAGGGTGGTTTACACCACTGCTCTGCCCAGTTAAAAGTTCATCCTGTCCCTTCAGACAGCTCCATCCCTCTTGAGTTATGCTGCTGGATTCCTCAGCTCATCGTGGTGCTTTGTTTAGGGCAGCTGTTTTTTGTTCTGTTCTGAGGAGGAAGATGCACACTTACTTCAGCCTCTGGAGCCACTTGGGCATGTCCAGCTGGAAAATCGTACTGTGTATGTCTGGAGCCCTGTAGCTGGGGAGTGTTCTGTCTCCTGTGGTAGAGGTGAGGCCTTTCTGTGCTGCAGGGAGATGTTGCTTGGCTGGAGGTGTGAGTTCAGTGCCTGGGAACCTCAGGGCCCAGCTGGTCTTTCCCCCTCTACAGTTCTAAGAGTTGCTGTGATCAGAGTTTTTTTGGAGCAGGCTCAGACAGAATAATTTAGAGGGTGGTCTGGCTGTTGCTGTGCTTCAGAGCTGGGGGGATGAGTGCAGTAAAAGTGCCATGGCTTGGGCAGAGTTTGCTTGTTTTGTACACACAGATGTGACACTTCTGACCTATTTTCAATGCTTGCATCCAAACCACGCAGTCAGATTGCTTCCCTTCCTAGGTAAGACTCAGCTGCACTATGTTTGTGTGGCTTTTGACACCAAAGAAGAAACCCAGGAGGAAAACTGTCAGCCAGTGCCAAAGCCAGAGAGCAGGGTGGAAGTCTGTGATCTCAACCCCTGCCCACCAAGGTAAAGCAGTTACCAGGAGACACTGAGACTGTGAGGGATCTTTCCTTTCTCTCTGTGTCTGCAGGGACATGGTAAAGGAAGGGTCAGGCTACTCTCCCCTTCTTTGGAAGCACAGCCAGCTGCAAAAACTGTAGCACTGCTCCATACTCAGCAAACTCAGAGTCTTTCCTGGGCTGGTACATCCCAGACAGAAATAAGTGTAGTCTTCAGAGTCTGAGTCCAGAGAAAACCTGAAAACCTCTCGATCCCTGATTACTCTGGGGAAGCAGGAACAAATCCATAGCTGCAAAAGGTGGTGACACATTTGCCAGCTGCACAGTTTCCACGGAGCATCGAGGAAAGTAGCAAGAATTAAATACTCTCAGAATCTGGAACAGATGCTCTGAAAACTGAAGGAAATGCATTGCACTTTCCTTAGGATTTGTGGTGAGCTTGCCTTGCCCTATTTGGTGTGGGACTGGAAAGCTACTGGAACTTTTCTTACAGGATGCCACTCCCAGGGCCTCTGGGGCTGATCCTGATCTGGGAGTTCAGTGGTGTGTGTGTTTTGGAGGGAGATAAGATTGTCTCTGCAGTTAAGCCTGTGTGTGTCACCCTGGGGAGTGCGGTGATGGACGAAGAGTAAGATTCAGTGTGGATGTGAAATCTGTGGGCTCCTGGCAAAAGGGAAATGCTCTCTGTATCCAACTCCAAACCTGCTCCAGGCTGCATTCCAAGTACCATAGACCATGTGAGGCAGAGGATGAAAAGGAGGAAGGGTGAGGGAGCTGCAGTGCCTTTTCTGCAGTGAGAGACACGGTGGGGATGCATCACTCACTTTTTGTTCTCCCTGCCCTGTCAGGTGGAAGGTAACCCCAGCTGGGCCCTGCTCCTCCAGCTGTGGGCTGGGCTTAGCAGTGCAGCTGGTCACCTGTGTGCAGATCCTCCATGGCCAGGAGGTCCTGCAGGAGGAACATTTGTGCCCCGTGGCAGAGAAGCCCCTCACCAGTGTCCCCTGTGTCATCCGAACGTGCTCTTACGAGTGGAGCTTCAGCGAGTGGTCAGAGGTACCTGCTCCCCTCCATGCAGCAGTTTTCCAGCTCTTCCCTTCCCTGGAGGCTGCAGGGGAGAAATAACAACTTCTGCCTTGTCTGTTGGCTTCCCACAGAAACGCTAAACTGTTTCCAGGGATGTTTTCCATCCTTTCCACTGCCCTGTGTTTAGCAGCCGTAGGTTTGCTTCCCACCTTCCTCAGCTGAAGTTTTGGCTGCAGCTTAGAAATGGTTTTGGCATGTTTTCTCCTGGAATGCAGATATTTTGGGATTTTTTTTTTAGGAAGTGGTTCTGCAATTTAAATATATAGTTTGGGAGGTACCCTGGAAGGTGGGGCTGATGGAACAAGATGCACTGACAGGGCAAGTGGTAGAAGAGCATCACCCCCCCAGATCATGCACGAGCTTATCAATGCATTTATTTCCAAAGACCAACTGGAATGCAGCGATAAAAGCCTGTGGGTTTGTTCTTCTGCAGTGTTCAACATCCTGTGGGAATGGCATCCAGACCAGGCAGGATTTCTGCCTCAGCTCTCTGACCCACAAGGCTGTGAACCCCCTTTTCTGCCGGCGCTTCCCCAAGGCCGTCGTGGTGCGTGGCTGCTCCGCAGGGCCCTGTCCTGAGCAGGAGGGGACCCAGGCCCCTGGGGCAGAGCTGCAGCCAGTGACACCAGCCACACACCTGACAACAGCTGCAGCTGCCACAGAGCACAGGCACAAGGACGTGGATGTCCCTCTGTCTGTCTGGGAGCAGACAAAACCCGGTGGAGGTGAGGAGGACACGGCCAAAAGGAGCTTCCTGTGTGCAGCTGGGCTGTGGTGATCCTGCTGCCAGACAGGGACAGGAGCATGGGAGGGAATACCTCTGACTGGGAGGGAAAACCTGCTGTTACCTGAGCTGGGAACAATGGCTCACTTCCCTGTGCTTCCCAAAACTGTTTTGACTTGGGAGCCTGTGGGACAGCAGCTCAAGGCTTCAGGGAGTGTTCAGACAGCACTCTCAGGCATATGGTGTCATCCCTGGGGTAGTCCTGTGCAGGACCAGGAGCTGGACTCCATGACCCTTGTGGGTCCCTTCCAACACAGGATGTTCTGGGATTCTATGACTCTTCCTGTGCTTTACCTGGAATATGTGACCTCATCTGTTCATTATACCACGAAGGGAATTGTTTTCCTGTAGTTCCTTCTGGGTGTGTTTCTCACCTGTCTCTGCTGTCCAGGTGTCTGTGGAAACCTGTTTCTCAATGCCACTGGCATCATCAACATGACGGGGGTGGAGAGCAGGGACTGCACAGTGGCCATCGGGCGTCCCCTGAGGGAGGAGATCTCGGTGACCATCCTGGAGAGCTCCCTCAACTGCAGTGCAGGTACTGGGATCCAGCCTGGCCCTTTGGCAAAGCTGCATCTCAAGCTGCACCTTTTCTGGTGCCTTGAAAAGCTCTGGCTTTTCTGTAATCCCTGAAACCATTTTACTGAGTTTTTCTGTTCCACCAAGTTGTTGCCAGATGGAACAAAATGAAGATGCTGCTTGTCCTCCCCTCACACTGTGGTTTCTTACCTGTTTTGTTGGTAGATATGAGATGAAAGGAGCTTATGGGGTAAAGAAGCTGCTTGTTTTGGCCTGTTCTAAAACTAATGTGCCTCTAGCTGGAATCAGCAGTTAGATTATTTAACTGGCCTGTTCTCATGACAGATTTTGATAAGATAGAAACAAGATGCAGATATTACTTGATTCCAGACCTGTAAAAGAGAGACTGTGGCTTTTACTTCAAATGAAAGTGTTTCTAGGCCCTGTGCTCATCCCTTCCAGGTGAGGTCCTGCTGTTTTCTGGGCGAATGATGTGGCGGACAGGCTGCAGGAAGCTCCCTCTGTCTCTGATAAATTCCAGAACCAACACACTGATTGTGAAACAGCATGTTGTGCTGCCAGGAAACGGGGTCATTCTGCAGTACAACAGCAGAACTGCAACCAAAAAATATTACCAAGGTACTGTCCTGAAAGCTTTGCTCTTGTTTAGATTAAGGCCCACAGAGTTCCATGAATGGTGGTTGCCTATGGAAATCTGTGTAAGTCTTGCTTCACTTTTAGCAACTAACAATCCTCTTCTTGAGGAGTGTTGGAATCAGTATTAATTGTGGACTCCCCCTTTGTTTTAAAGCAAAAAACACCCCCACAGGTGTTTGCTGGTCTTGAAGGTCCTCAGATACAAATCCCCAAAGAAACTGTTCTGCCTGTGTTTAATTTAAATGATTTCTTCCTTGGAGGTGCTGGATACTCCTCTAAGCCATTTTCTCTTCTCCCTTTGCCCTGTCAGACTGTGACCAGCAGCTGTTTGGCCCCCAGGGTGCAATAGTGACTCCTGTGCAGTTTCCTGGTGAGAGGCAGGAGGTCGTGTGCCGGACTTTCATCACGGTGGCTCCGCGGCAGCGCATCTCCATCCGTGCCCTCAACACTGACCTGGGCCCCCAGGGCAACCACACACACTTCAACTACATCCTGGTGAGGGCCAGGAGCCCCAGTGCAATGATTTGGATTTGGGAACAAACCCATCTCCATTAGAGATTTCCACCCAGATGCACAGTTCAGTCACAAATCAGGGACTCGGGTCTCTGTTGTGTAAATGTAGATGGGAATGAGAATTTCTGATATCTCCTGGATTTCTTCTAACCTTTGTGGCACAGCTTTTCCCTGAGTGACCAATCTGCAAGTCCCCAGTATTTTCTAGGTACTTATTTCATGTGTAGCCTGCTGAGATAAAATGGTTTGGTTTTTCTTCCTGCAGATCCGAGATGTCAGCACCATGAAGACAGTGGTGTTCCATGGGAAGCAGCAATTCCTGTGGCAGTCAACAGGAAGCCAAGCTGAAATTGAATTCCATGAAAATGTTAAGGATCACAGAACCCATTTCTGGGCTGAATATCATGCTATTGAGCCCAAATAAAAGCACTGCCCTGAGAAAGGCCCAGTTGGTCACTGCTGCCTGCTCACAGCACACATTTAATCTTCTTGCAACTGCTTCCTCATCTGTTGAGTGAGAACAATGTCTGCTGACTCCTTTGGGATCTCAGTCTTGATAAAGATCATACAAAAGACATGTAACCCCCAAATATTTAGCAAATCTTCCTCATGTGGATTTTCTGTCTGATTTGGTTGGCATTAATGCACTTTACAAATCTGCAGGAGGTGACTTGGGCACTGCAGTGTCAGGGTCCTGCCTCTGTCATGTGGTGGGACCTTTCAGGAGAGTAATTTGATTTCTTGCTGTTCCAGTATAAACCTGTGTACACCACAAGTAATGTTTGAGCCATTAAATTCACTCTCTTGCAGTGTAAATGCCCCTCAGCCCTGAGGCACAGTGAAGTTCTGGAATGGAATAAAGAAGGCAAAGATGTGTGTAAGGATAAACTGCCAGCACAAGGAGATGTGTGGGGTGGGCAGTGCCACCCTAGGACAGGTCACTCAAAGCTTGAGTGTTTTCAAAAGTTGGCTGAACTGAGGCACTGCTGGCCTGGGCAAGCCCTGGTGACAGCTGGCTTTATGTGGGAGGGCTAAATGACATCCTGAGGTCCCTCCCCAGCCATCCTTTCTGTGGTTCTGCTGTTGGATATCTGACAGTGATACCACCACTCTTTTTCTGTGAGAAAATGAAAGAATTAATGCCAGGTCTGACTTACTCAGATAAGAACAGTAGCTGTGCTATCAATCTGTATCTTCATTTGACAAGAGCTGTGGTTGAGGCTGCATGGACAAGCTGTGGCAGGAAGAGTGATTTTAGAGCAGTGGCAAATATTCACACAAGTTTCATTTAAATGTATTTTTTAGGTTATTTCTTTTTTTTTTTAGTATCTTGAACATTGGGCTGTGCTTTGGTCCAAATCTGTCATCCTCCTCAAAATCACAATATACTGCTTAAAGGGTCTTTTCTGCACCTGGAGCCTGGCTGGACACATCTGCACTTGCTCTTCATGCTGGATGCAATAAATGGTTCTGCCTGGGCAGTTTTAACCCTGCTCCTGCTTTCTCTCAGTTGGATTCTCTGACATCTTTCCACAACCACAAATACTCTTCTTAATTAATAGCTGTTTTTTTGCTGGTTAAACCTGGAGGTTTTTGCTTGCCAGCCTCCAGATTTACATTCCATTCCTGGAGGAGCCAGAAAATAGATTCCTGAAGCGAGATCCTCGAGGAGCTGGATACATCAGCTATCCCTCTGCAGTGCGTGGGTGATGCAGGCCCTGGGCCTTCATTTCCTGTCTGACAGGAGATGGTAATGAAAAGACATCCTTTCCTTAATCCCTTTTTTGTAACCTTTTAGCAGATGGGATCTGTCTTCCCACTCTGCTCTGGATCCCAAGTCTCACTGCTATTTATTGTTCCAGATCGACTGTGCAAAGCTGGGCTCTGGTTGTGTCCCATGTTCATCTGCACAGAATGCAGCTGTTGCCTTCGTAATTTAGGAGAGTTCAGGGTGTTCCCCTGTCCCATTTGGACACCACCAGGTTGCCAGCTGGGGCATCTACTTGCAAACTGCTGTTTCTGCTCCCATTTCTAGGGAGAAAATCTGATTCCAGTCAGATAAGGGGAGTGCAACCCTCTTATCTGAGAGCAGAATTTTGCAACAGCACTCAATTCTCGTCAGCGTGAGGATTCCCGTTTCCCTTTCTGGAAAAGCAAACACTGGCTTGCCAGGATAGATACTGGAACCCTAGATGCCGAGAATTTTAAATTTTCTGTGCTGAAAGACAATGACCCTCAAGAGAATACTGCATTTGACCTGAGGCTGTGGAGAAGGCGTCCAAAATTGATTGATAGCACTGAGATTGTGGCTGTATAGTTTGAATAGAAGTGTGTAATATCACAAAGTAGAAAACTTGAAGGTTTTAGAATGCAGTAATATATATAAAGCAAGAGAGAGGTTTCAGGGCAGTGGCTAATTGTTCTTCTTCACCTTTGCAATCGATAACAACACCCAGTTGTTCCTGGGGGCATCCAGAGCTGCTGTGGGATGCATGGCTGTGCCTGTGCTGATGAATATGAACAGCAGAGCTCTGCCCACAGCCTTTTAATGCTGTGACATCAAAGCCCAAGCCCTGCCTGCTGCCGGGGGGGACCCACAATGCAGCTCGAGACAGCAGTGGAGCAGCTCCAGGCCCGCTGGCATCGCTCTGCAGCCAGCCAGCCACCCTCCATTGTCAGCCCTGGGGGGCCAGGCCCTGCATGGGGACACGGGGACAGGCCTGGCTTTAGGGGCTGGCTGCAGGAGGGGTGACACCTGGGGGCTCAGGTGGGCAGCAGGGCTCCGAGCCCCCGGCAGCCGGGGGAGATGAGCTCGCAGGATGAGCCGTTCCCAGCAGCAGCAGCCCCCGAGCCAGCGGCCACCTCCGCCGATGAGGGCATGACCTGGTGGTACAGGTGGCTCTGCAGGATTGCCGGGGTCATCGGGGGCATGTGTGAGTATCCCCTTCCCTCTGCCTGCCCCTCCTGCGTGGCACAGCTGCTGTGGGGCTCCTGCCGCCTTTGTGGGGCTCACGGTGGCGCAGGGGGGCTGTGCCATGAAGGGTTTTTGGGGTGATGGGTCGGTGCCAGCTCTGGGTGCCTGTTTGTTGTGTTTGGGGCTGTGCCTGGAGCCAGGAGGGTTCAGGTGCCCATGAAGGGTGTGCCCTGTGCTCACTCAGCCTGCTGAACTTTGGCACCCGGCAGCGGGGACGTCACGGGGCAATCTGCAAATCCCTGAGTTTCTTCTTGGATGTGGCACTCCCTGGCAGTGGTGAGAGCAGCAGCTGTGGGCAGGCAAATTAGGGGATTTTACTAGGAGCACCAGGCTCATGGGGGTAAAGGTCAGGGCTCAAAAGTGGCCACAGGGTTTGGTTTATCCTATTTGACTTTTGGGTGTTTATATGTTCCTACAACTTGGTTTTTTCCCCCTATCCTGACTATCAGAGCATGTTTCCATTGCTCCTGTTGCTGAGTGCAGAAGGCCTGCCTGTGGGTTTTATTGAAGGTGAAGAATGGTTTTGGTTTGTGCTGTGTGTTTTTAAGGGGTTTGGTAGGACACAGAGAACGGAGCTGCAGACGCAGAGTGAGTTGGCTGAGCTCAGAATTACCTGCTGCTGAAAAAAATTTTCCCAGGGAAAGAGTCTCAGCAACTTTGCCAGAAATCAGCCTGTCCTGGAGTGCTGTTTTGTTACATTCTGTGGAGAGATTAATAGCTCTTAAAAGCAGGAGGGACTGTTACGACTGCTTAGTCTGATCTCCTGCAGAGCACAGGATGGAGAATTTCTTCTGCTTCAGGTCCATGACTTCAAGTTAAACAAGAGGGTTTCTCAGCCAGTGCAGTCAGCCCTGATTTATTCCATCAGCTGGAGCTTTGTGTCTGACCACCCTCTCCCCCTGCCCCTTCCCATGCCTGCCTTTTGCCTCAGGACTGGGCTGCACAGCCCCACGATGTTTTTGGAGCTGATATTTGCACTCTGTGGTATCACTGAGCAGGCCTTGAAAGCCCTTTTTGGCTGGGCTGGTAAAACATGTGCTGCTCTCACTGTTTCATGTGCTAGGTGCTGAAATTCTGGAGGTGTGACAGGATTTGGTGGGACTGCTCCAAACTCCCAGCCTCGCCGTGCCCTGCCGGAGGCCCCCGCGCTCCTGGCCCGGCCAGCAGCCAGCAGAACCAGCTGGGAAGTGTCTGTGGAGCAGGTCCCAGGTGGGGGTTCAGAGGAGCAGCATCTTTCCCACGGGCTGTGGCTGTAGCTGGAGCCTCAGCACTTTTCCTGCAGTTTTATCCCATGCAGAACTCGGGGTGATGTGGATGGAGGGTGAAGAGCTGCTGGGTCACGCTGGTGGCACTGCCAGCCTCGTGCTACAGCAGCTCGTGAGTGGCTTGAAAGTGCAAATTTCTTCTTTTTCCTTCTCTGTCTTCGTGTTTCTAAGCAGCTGAATTATACTTGGATTATTTTCCCAACCTTTTGTTCACGGCTCTGCGACCTCGTGGCTTGTTTTTACAGGAAAGAGGAGAGTTTTTTGTCTTTGGGTGAGTCTGGGAGAAGCTTTTGGAAGAAGAGCCAGGTTCTTAACAGGGTTTGCCAAAGATCTGGGGAGTGACAGCTGGCTCTGGAGCCTTGACTGTCTCTTTATCAGGCAGAGAATGAGGCACAAACTCTCCTTATGAACAGGGAAAAGGGGGATTGTGGAAAAAAACAACCAGTGCCCGGTGCTGCCAATATTCCTCTTCAAAATGCTGCTTGTTCAGCATCACCTTGTAGAAGGTGGATGGTTTGGAGAAGAGGTGATGAATAAACCAGCAAGGCTGGAGTTTGCTGTTGTTCTCAGAGCTCGCTGTGAAAGAACAGAAATAATCTATGAGGATTGTGAGCAACTGGATTGCAATGCTGCTACAGGGCTGGATTGTTTCTTAGAGAAGGAAAAATTCCCTCAGAAAGGAAGAGAGACTTCGTTAGTGGAGGTGAGACCAGCAGACAACATCTGCCACATGCAAACACCTGCAGCCACAGCTTGCTTCAGCCAGAAAAATCCAAGGGCTGGAGCAAGAACCAGACAGACGAGGTTCAGGATCCGTTTCTGGCTCCTGCACACGCTGGCTTGGTGACCTTGGCCAAGTCCCTTCTCTCCCTTGTGTTCCTGTTTGTAATGGGACGAGGAGAGTCTGTGGCTTTTGTAAAACTCTCTAGGAGCAAAAATAGGCTTGTGTTGAGGACAGTGACCAGCTGCTGGAAATGAATAGAGCCTTTGTAGGGAAGGGTGTGCTTCCCCCCTCATTTTAGCTCCCAGTTATTTGTGCTTCCTCAGGGACTCGAGGTGGGACAGCAGTTAAACAAATGGCAGAGCTGTCTGTCTCCCATAGCTTACGTGCCACTGAGCATTATCTGTGTTTTAACCCTATTGTGAGGCCTCTGTTCAAAAAGAAAATATTTTAAAAAGAAACCTCTGGCTTGGCAGGGATGGGATCAGCTCCTGCCCTGGTGGGACGAGGATGTACCAGGCTGCTGTGGGACGAGCAGCTCTGCAAAGGAGACCCAAGGTCACCGAGTCGTTCTGTGTCCCTGTGGCTGTTGGCAGCAGCTCTGGGGGCAGTGCTCCTGTGATCCCAAACCTTTGACTCCTTTCCTGCTGCTCTGTGCTCCTGCTGACGTGGGGCTTGCTCAGCTCTGCTTCCTGGGTCATTAGTCCTCTGGCAACCAGGGTGGTTGCTGAGCCAGGACTGCTGCAGGGACACGGTGCTGCAGGGCTGTTTTGGAGTGTTTGGGGACAAAACCAAACCAGAAACCTGGCAAAACAACCCCTGGTTGGTTTGATTAGGGAAAAAAAAACTTGCTTGGAAAAGAACATTCTGCTTCCCTTGGTTTGTTGTGTGGTGGAGACCTGCTGGGAACTGCCCAGACCTTTGTGCTCTGTTCTGCTCAGCAAGGCAGGGTCCTGCCCCAGCCCTGGCTGGGTTTTGGGGATAGCTGAGAGGTTTTGCTGCTATAAAGTGCCAGAAAGTCACTCAGCATTATTGTCAGGAATGTCCTTTCCTGGGGGACAACGAGTGCCACAGGCCTGGGGTGCTTCCCCTGAGCTCCTCTTCCATCAGCATCCAGGGGTTTGGTGGTCACAGGGAATTAGAGCACTGTGTTTTGGGCCCTGCTCTCCATGCTGCCCACAGCTCCCAGGAATCCTGCTTGCCACTGTTCCTCTCCAGCTGTTTGCACCTGTGACCATGAACAGCTCATCCCACCCTGTGCCTCAGTTTCCCCTGCAGTGTGGGGGTGCTGACACCGGTCCCTGTGGGATGGGAGGATGAGAAGTGCCCTTGGAGCACTGATATCAGCACATCCTCTGCCATATCCCCTCTGCTAGCTGATCGTGTTCTTGCAGGATCTCCAAAAGATTTTGGGTCCTGGGGACTTAGTTCTAGGAAGTGTTAAAAAATAACTTTTTATTTTGGCGTTTCCCAAGACCAAGAGGTCATTTGCTCGTGGGATGACCTCCAATCTGTCCTGTCATGGCTGCAATTCTGCTTCCCAGCCTGGTAAACAAGGATAACTATTTTTAAAGCAACTTTGAGGATTCAGCAGTGACTGCTTAAAAGAAACCTTGCGAGCATGTGCCAGGCTTTTGAAGGTCGGGGCTGCTCACAGCAGCTCTGCTCAGGGATCCCCTCAGCAGACACCCAAAATCCTCAATCCAGGATGGTCTCATCCTCAGAGAGGGACTCTGCTGCTCTCCACCATCCCAAGACAGCCTTTAGAGGCAATAGAATTCATTTTAGCTGGAGTTTTGCTGTGTGATGCTGTTTGCTGAGCACGTGTCTCCTGCCCTCCCACCTGGGCTCGAGTTCCTGGTGCTGCCTCTGGCCCTGGCAGAGGGAAGGGGCCATATCAGGTGCCAGGAACACTCTGCAAGTTTAATGAGGCAGCAGAGAGGTGGATGCAGCTCAGCTCAGTCCCTGCTGCCTGGTTCCTCTCCCTGAGTTACAGAGCTGGGAGCATTGGGGGTTATTTTGGCTTTTATTCACTTCCTTTTGTATTAGTGGAGACCCAAACTTGGCTCTTTTCTGCCCATCTCTGGTGAATCTGCACAGAACCAGCAGTGAGTGGCAGAGGCTGGGGTCACCTCTGCTGTATTTATTGTTTGCCTGTGTGCAAATCATGTTTTTGCTGAACTTGCCCCGTGCTGCTCAGGGGTAGAACCTGCTGGCACTGCTTGTCTACCTTGGCACATAAAATCCAGGTGCACATCCTGGACTCCATGTGGAAGAAAATGTTGTTCTGCACAAGGGAAATGATTGTTGGAACAGCACTCAGAGCAAAAGGATACCAGAGCAGGGCTCTTCGCTGCATTCCAGGCTCCTTTTGGGCCACCAGTCCTTCCCACCACCTTCCTGTGCTGCCCTGCAGTGCCCACGGGTGCTGGTCAGGGGCAGAGAGGGTTGGTCATGGTGGTCACTGAAAGCCTCTTTCTTTCCAGCCTGTGCCTTTGCTGGTCTCTGGAACTGTGTCACCATCAACCCCCTGAACATTGCAGCTGGCGTGTGGATGATGTGAGCGGGGTTTCTTTTCATTTTCCTGCTGGGAGGGAGGTGTTGTTAACCAGAGCCCACTGAGGGGGGCAAAGCTGCCCTGCTTGGGCAGTGGATGGGAGTGAAACATCTCTCAGGCTCTGGGAACTGCCAGATCTTGCTCCATCAGGCAGATTGAGATGTTAGGTGTATTCTATTTATATTATTTATTTATGCATTTTTAGGTAAATACTGAGATACCTTTGTCCAAGATAAGTCTGGGGCAGCAGGGCTTGGAAATTTGGAAATTATCAAGAAATGGGGGGGAGCAGAGCGGGGTCCAGCCTCACCATTCCCTTCACCTGCACCAACCATGGAGTGTCTGCTCTGTGGGACTGGGGGGCATTGCTGACCCCCTGTCTGGGTGATCAAAAGCAGGATTAACTCTGGTTTGCTCTCTCTGGAGGCTCAACGCCTTCGTCCTGTTCCTGTGCGAGGCCCCTTTCTGCTGCCAGTTCATCGAGTTCGCCAACGCCGTGTCCGCCAGGGCCGACAGGCTGCGGGCCTGGCAGAAAGCGGCTTTCTACTGCGGGTGAGGATGCTCCTGGGGCTGCCTGTGGGCTCATCCTGGGCAGGGAACATCCCTGCAGCCCGTGGGGAGCGGGGCCCCGCTCTGAGGGCTGCCCTGTCTTCCAGGATGGCCGTGTTCCCCGTCGTGCTCAGCCTGACGCTCACCACGCTCTTCGGCAACGCCATCGCCTTCGCCACCGGCGTGCTCTACGGGCTCTCGGCCCTTGGCAAGAAGTAAGAGAGCTCCAGCTGCTCGTGGAGGGCAGGGAAGGGGGAGATGGAGCTCCAGCCCCTGCCCCAGCTGCCTCCCTAAGGCTCTGCTTTGCCCTTGCACAAACCGTGCCGAGGTGTTAACGCGGCCAGAGGAAACCTCCCTCGTGTCAGAGCCCTGGGAGGGAAGGTCCAGGGGGGTGCTGAGCTCTGAGCTCAGCTCTGGGAGGTCAGACCAGGCTGTCCTGAGGGTCCTGCTCCTCTTTCTGCAGCTGTTGGGTGGATGGGCCCAGCTCTGGGGCAGAGAGCAGCTTTGGGGGTTGGAGAGGACCAGCAAGTGTGGTTCCATCCCTGGAGTCCCTTGTCCCGGAGAGCCAGGCCCAGCTGGGACAGTCCCTGCCATGCCCACGCTGTCCCTTCTCTCCACAGGGGAGATGCCATTTCCTACGCCCGGATCCACCAGCAGCAGAAGCAGATGGATGAAGAGAAGCTCACGGGGACCCTGGAGGGACAGGCTCTCTGAAGGACACGAGCTCGCATCTCCAGGACACTGAGATGGTGAAGATGTGGAGATCCACCCTGCCCTTCCCTCTGTGCTCTCCACTCCCTACTACACCACGACTTCCCTGGACTCTGCAGCAGCTGGAGATCTCAGGGGCTGGGGCAGGCTGTGTCCTCTCCTCACACCAGCAGCCAGACCTCAGCACGTCGCTCCTTCTCTCCTCAGCCCTCAACCCAATATCTCACATTGCCCCTATTTTTTAATATATTTTTTTTTCTTTTTGCTGCAGAGGGGCTGGCTCTCTGAGTGCTGCTTTCCCAGCCTTTTTTTTGGGTTGGGGTTTTTTTTTTT